>SKCR01026354.1:0-118870 GCA_019454045.1 Zanthoxylum bungeanum
CACATCAATCGTCAAATCACTAGTTAATCAAGTGATAGAAGTCACATCACTTTGAGTGAAGTGATGCTTGTCATCATTGATTGATGTGAATAGTTTATGGTGATGGTTGAATGCATTTAATGTATTTTTTTGCCTCAAAATTGGTTTTGCTTTTGGAAAAGCTTTGACTAAATTTTGAAAGCAATTTTGGTATATGTTTTTAGAAAACAATTACACACAAAATAACCAACTCATTCTCTCTCTCTTCCCTCTCCTAACTCATGGCCCAGGGCCAAAAACTCTCTCATTTTTCTTCCAAAACCGAGAAGAATAAGAAGAAATAAGGAAGATTTGTGGAAAATCTTTCCAATACTAGCACATAGGAGTCATCCAAAGTGATAGGGAAACAAACCCATAAGCATGGAATCCATTACCAAGCTTGGAGCTTGACCGAAAACTTGGAGAGCACAAAAGGATGCCATGGCTTGAAAGCTTCAAGAATGAGCCAAGAATTTTTGTGTTCGTCGCATCACAAAAGCCGATCTTTGTAAGTATGATTCCGCCCATACTTCTTAAGAGTATTCACATGATTCTATGCTTGAATGATCTGGGGACTAACCTAGAAACCCAATAATGGTATCTTGAGCCTTGTTTGAGCATGAAATTGAAATTAGGTAAATTGGGTAAAATTGATTTGAGCATGTTTGGATGAAATTGATTGTTTGAATATGCTTGAATGATGATAACATAGTGTCATGCATGATCATTTGATGAAAATTGAGTTGGATCAAATTTTTCCCCAAATACTAGGCTTGGCCGAATGTATGCTACCCTAAATTCATGGTGATTTTTTTTGTTTTTGGAATCATTGGATGAGTTTGAATGACTTGGGAAATGTTGATTTAGGATTTAATTGGATTGAATTCGGAATCGGACATGAAGTCCATAATTGCCGTGATGATGAAACATGAAAATGATATGATTTTTGATAAATTGTGTTGGACATAAGTTGATGATGAAAGCATAATTAATTGAGTAAATTGGTGTTTTGAAATGTTAATTTGGTTAATTAATTATGGCTATACACTTTAGATTAATTTAATTGTGAAATTTGGAATTTTGGAATTGGCTTGCAAAGTTGTATTTGGGCTTAATGGGCTTGGTTGGGCCATTTGGTTTAGGCTAATTGGTTGGATCCAATTGGGCCCAAACCATATCCATAAAGTCCAAATATAATTAAAATGGACCTTTAATTTTAATTGGGCCTAATGGGCCTAAATTGGTTTCTTGGCAAATAAGGGTGATTCCTTAATGGGCTTTGTATTTGGGTTTGACCCATATTGACCAAAAGTCCATGCCTTAATAAATTAATTAAAAGCCCATTGGACTTTAATGAAATTGACATTGGATGTTAATTGGGCTTTGAGACCCGTAAAGATTGGATTTAGAATCTAAGTCGCAAAGGCTCATTAATAAAGTGTAATATTTAATTTAGAATTAAATAATGAATTAGTATTAAATACAAATTAAATTGGATTTAATATTGTAGTTTACTATAATTCAAGAATTCGAACTTTGAGTAATTATTCTAAAACGAGTCGGACTCGCGCAAAATCAATCGTTGTTTGAACATTGGATGGTCATTAATTTTCAGATTAATTAATTGGATTAGATGATTGATAACATGCTTGTGTGAATACATGGATGCGATGTATGAATAATGTATATCGGATAGATATTAGATGGTGAGGGTAATTTTAGAAATTGTTGTAATAAATTTAGAATTTATTAATGGGACCTGCGTGTCCAGCCTATTACCTCTGACTCTTTGTATTTCTCTTCTCACCTATCCCGTCAATGTAAATGAGGTTTCTTTAGAAGTGTTATGTAATTGGGTAGAAGTAATACTTGTGCTAGCGGGAGAGAGGAAATGGAGAGATTTGTTCTAGGAACATGTGTTAAATATTCATCCGCATATCATTATTAATTTATTTACGCGCCTTATTATGTATTTAGAATGCATATTTAATGGTGTATGATGATGAGACCTTAACAAAGATAATTAATTAGTTGCCAATTACGCGAAAAACCCCTCACCACATATTAAGCGTTTTTCCTTCCATTGAGTGATTCTTACTCAAGATCCAAGATTGGCACTGGTTGTTTGTTGCCCAAGTCAAGACCTTTGTCCACCACGGATGTGTTTGAATCATGAAAGCTTTATTCCATATCGGTGTTTTTGTCCAGTTGTGATTTTGTTGGCCAAAGTCAAGATCACTTCTTGTCCATGACAGCACATCGATTACGAAGCTTTCCAAGGTCAATGGGTTCCGCTTAACTGGGATCATTAAGTTTGTTGTGCCAAAGCCAATTCTTAGTTGATTCAGAGGAAAAAGGTTAAGGAATATATTGGATATTTGGCATATAAGATATATATTTCGGACTTGGATGTCCACCTACTGGATCTAGGATTGGATGGGATCCAATTGATCTTAGAGATCTACCCAGTTAATTATCATACAATTTGTTGGCCAAAGTCAAGATTATGTGTTATTTAACGGGATCCTAGCCCACTAGGAAACAAGGTTTCCCGAGTAACTCCACAGAGGGTTAGAGGCTCGCCGGAAAAATAGTGGGAGGCAAGTATTAAATTTGCAATATTCGTTTAGTTACTTGCCAATACGCTCTCATTTCAAATTTTTCGTCACGTAAATTAATATATTAGTTGGACTAATATTTAATCGTTGTTTTAAACAGTTGGACTGTATTCAAACTATTTCAATTAATAGTTGATTTATAATTGGATTATAGTAATCAATATAATTGAATTCAACCAATTAAATTATAGTTGATTATATAGTTAGACTATAGTAATCATTATATTAAATAGTACCTGAAATCGTTGATTGGATAGTTAGACTATAGCAATCAAGATAATTGAAAGATTAGTGTTTAAAACATAATCCTGGGTGAAAATGTTTTTAAACGGCTTTAATTTTCAAATTGAGAATAAAGCCTTAGCATTGTCATAAGAACTGAGAAGTTACTTTATTTGATAAAATAACCTCTTGGGCCTAAGCCCGGAGTTGAGCAAATAGTAGAACATGATCTTTGGAAGATTTATGTGATGATAACTTTAGTGCTCAATCCGTTATGCTTACTACAATTACTCTTTAATTTCATCATCAGAATTAAGGATTAGATCCTTGTAACATGATGTTGAAATTAAGATCTTCATAGATCTAATTTTAGATCTTAGAAGTACAAATTGCATAAGAAGCTCTTTAACTCGTGTATGTCAGAGGGTACATCTGTCGAGCACTTGGTGTCGCAGATGATTGCTTACATCGATCAGCTAGGTTAGCTGGGCAAAACCTACGTGGCCGAGACTACCAAAGATTTGATCTTATAGTCTCTACCCGAAAGCTGAGGCAGGTTCATTATGTACCAAGAGTACATTCTTAGAGAATTGCAGGCTATGCTCTAGGAGGCAGAGCCAGATCTTCTAAAAGGGCAAAGGCAAAATCATCACGGTCTTCTAGGAAGACAAATGACATATCCCAAGATGTCTGCCTGAACTGTGGCAAACGGGGTCACTGAAGCGTGACTGCCGTGTGGACAAGGCAGACATGAAGGAATTAAAGGCGGGGCAAGGCTTCGGCCTCAACCATGTTTGTCATAAATATGTTCACTATTAGTTTCAAAAATGGATTTTAATACTAGAAGTGGTACATAAATATGTACTGGTGTGCAAATCTACTGATTAGCAGGATACTGACTTCATTGAGATTTATCTACGAATTGGAAACGGGACGAAAGTCGCTGTTTTAACCGTAGAAACTTAAGTTTAGGAACTACCCTTTAGGTGTGTATTTAAATTAGGAAACTGCTACAATGTAACTAGTTTGACTAGAAACATTATCTCTATATCAGGGTTTAACCCGTTGCGGGTACACCTTTATATTCTAGAACACTAAAGTGTTTTATTTTATAAAGATGATTCTGAGATAAACACATTAGATGTAAATAACAGTATTTATTTTTTGAATATAAATAAATCTCAAACATATGACATGACAAACAAATAGCTCAGACTGAATTAATCAGTTGAGACTTATTTGTGGCATTGTTGTCTTGGACACATTAAACAAGACTCGTATATCCACACTTTTGAAGAGTGGATACTAGGACGGATTTGATTCCATTCAAATAATGTCTACGAATCTAGTTTATTGGGCAAAGTGCCTAAAACACATTTTCTTGTTAAAAGTGTAAGTGCCACAGATCTGTTAGCCCTCGTTCATAGTGACGTAAGTGGGCTCATGTCTAGCTAGGTTAGAGGTGGATATAAACACTTCGTAACCTTTACGGATGTGGCATCGCGTTATGGTTATGTGTTTCCTTTGAAACATAAATCGGAAACTTTTAGAGTTTCAACACGAAGTAGACAAACAGATTGGTTAGAGTATTAAAACTGTCACGGTTAGACCGTGATGGAAAATACTTAAGCAATAAGTTTCTCGAATACTTGAAAGAGTATAGTATTCTTTCAATGAGGACTCCTCCTGGAACACGTCAGTTTGACGCTGTGTCTGAACGGAGAAACCGAATTTTATTGGACATGATAAGGTTAATCATGAGTCGCTCTGAGCTACCATTTTCCTTCAAATGATACGCATTAAACAGTGAAAAACTTATTTGAATAAGGTTCCATAAAAACCTGTTTGACAGATTTCATATGAGATATGAACAGGAAAGAAACTAGGTTTTCTCATTCCTGAAGATTTGGGAATGCTAGGCATATGTTTGGATGATACCAAACTAGAACTCAAATTGGATAAGTGTCTAATTTGTGGGTTATCCTAGGGAACCAAAGTATAGTACTTATACAACTCACAAGAGAATATTTAATTGTTGCTCTCCATGCGGTTTTCCTAAGAGGAATACCTATATGCAGTGGTAAGTGTGAGGAAAGTAAAACTCGATGAAAATCATAGTAATACTATTCCAGGCATGGATTCCTTAATGGAACACAAATAGTTCATCAAAGATGAAACTATACCAATAATCTTCGAATACACAAGAACCGCGTAAGTCGGAGAGAGTCAGAAAATAACCTGGGAGGTATAGGTTTCTGATCTCACCTCATAAAGATGTCAATCTTATTGAGGAAGACGAACTGACTACGTATGAGGAAGTGATACAAGGTATCGACTCCCTATTATGGCAAAGTGCCATGATGTCCAAAATGGATCCCATGTATACCAACTATGTTTAGACACTAGTTGATGTACCGGAAGGCATTGTGCCTATTGGTACTATTTTAGTCTTCAAGGAAGACATACATGGATGGCAACAACCAACGTACAAAGCTAGGCTTGTAGCGAAAATGTATCGTTATCAACATTGTGTCGATTATAACGAAACCTTTTACCTGTTGCCATTGTTAAATCCGTTTGGATAATGCTTGCTGATGTTGCATGTTTCATTTATGAAATATGGCAGCTGAACGTCAAAATCGCTTTCCTTAAAAGGAAACCTTTTGGAGGATGTTTACAACATCCTTACGGTTTTGTCGTACCAAAATGAGCAAACAATGTTTGCAAGTTAATTCGATCCATTTATGGATTGAAGCAAGCATTACATTCTTGGAATTATCGTTTTGATGTAATCATAATGGTATATGATTTAATTCAAAAACGAAAATGATTCTTGTGTATATAAGGAGGTTAGTGGGAGTGAACTGACAGTGAATGTCCTATATAATGATGATATCTCATTTCTTGGAAATGATATTCCAATAATACAATCGGTGAAAGCTTGGCTTTCATGAAAATTATCCGTACAATTCTTGGGAGAGATGACCTTTATTCTAGGAATAAAGATCTACTGGGATAGATCTAAAAGTTATTGGTACTCTCTGAGAACTCGTACATTGAAATAAATGTACGCGACCTGGTGTCTCATATGCTTTGAGCATATGGAGTCACAATTAGGCCAATCCAAGTGATAGTCACTGGATTGATGTTAAGAACATCCTTAAGTATCTTAGATGATCTAAGGATGCTTTCTTAAACTATGGAGAAGGAGAACTTGAAGTGATTGGGTTCACCGGTTCAAGTTTCCTAACCGATAAAAATGACTATAAGTCGTAATAAACGGTATTATATAGTTTGAATAACGGAACAGTGAGCTGGAAATCTTCCAAGCAAGATACTGTTACCGAATAAAAAACAAAAGTGGATTATTACTGCAGCTGAGGCAGCAATAGAAGCCATTTGGGTCGATAATAATCCTAATTAGATTAGGAGTAGTTCTGTTAGCAGTTGAGCTAGGCTACAGTACAGGCTAGAGAATTAAAGGTCTCATCAGCGATCCAGATATATACTTCAAATATTCATCTGATTCGTTCGGAACATACATCGTGGCGATGTGATGATCGAATAAATCGCATCAGATGATAACCATGCAAATCCGCTGACGAAAGTATTTTCTCAGCAGAAGTTTTGAGCGAACCATAGATAGTTTGAGTGTAAGACACTTGGGTGATTTGCTATAGGCCAAGTGGGAGATTGTTGGACATTATGACCCATAGCATCACTATTTGTACAGATCATGATGTTGTTGTACAAATTAACTATGTGACAAAGGAAATTGTTCTTTTATCATTTGTAATTTGATTACCAAGATGTATAAATGATAAAAGGTCCTTATGATTAGTTCCAAATTGAGATGATATGAGACAATATCAATCCACGAAGGTTTAATCATTAAATATCCCTAGTTGTAGTATTATTGAGACTAGACATCGATAATGCGAATAGACTAGTATAACACATGTGCGCGTTGTGAGAGCATAACGGCATAGTTCTCATATATTTGGGTATAGAATACTAATGCAAGTGTAATAGGAGATTGTGTTTACCGATGGTACGGAAACAACTTATCTCTGGATAGACCCCTCGGAATTCCATTGGTAGTATGACTATGTGTCTATGGAAGTCCGAATCAGGGTAGGTGTATTTGGTCTTAACCTGAGACTTGCACCGCTAATACTTGCGATAATCAATATACTTTGGTTTTGGTCGTCCAGGACTTTAACAGGTTCTGTGTACGCCTCTTCTGGGTATATTGAGAATCGTAGTGTATTGGGTGTGATGTCAAGACTGAAGTATCACTTTAGTCATAGTGGAGATAATGATCACGTAGGATACGGAACTGGTGCTCTTATGTACTGCAGTCATTGGGATAATATGACTAGGTCATGATTATCCGATATAGAGACTAGTTACCAGAGATATGATATGTGCTTCGTACGGGGCAGACACAATTCCAGCCCCATGCCTAGCATGTGACATCTGATACTGGATCGTAATACGCAATACTACGTATACTACGCCTGATAAAGATCACATATTCCTTTAAGAATATTTCTGGAGAATTGGGTAGGCACGGTGTTTTGCTAGAAGCCAACCATGTCTTGTAAATCGATAAAAACGTAGTACTAGGTACGTACGTGTTCGGATATTCCGACGACCGGATTTACTGCCAACATATCTGGGGATCTCATGGGTCTCTTCCCGAAGATTCACCGATGACGTATGACTCGCGCATTATTAATATGGGATTAATTAGAAGAGAGGGAAAATTAATCTAAGATTAATTACAGAGATATTTTATCTAGGATAAAATATTATTTAAAGAGAGAGAACGATTAATTTGGAATTAATCGATAAAATAATATATTCGATATATTATACGAAATTGGATTTCGACGCGGAATTAAAATTAGATTTTAATTCGGGCGAACGAGTTGATTTAGAATTAATTCGCTAGCGACGTGAATAGTAATTTTACTAGGCATAATTATTTCATTAAATTTGATTTAATTACGTCGCAACGGAAAATTCGTTAATTGAGAATTAGCGAACCCGAGCCTTGAGTGTTTGCGGGCCCACTCGCATTTCGAATTTAAGTGCGGCCCACAAGTCACATCAATCGTCAAATCACTAATCAATCAAGTGATAGAAGTCACATCACTTTGAGTGAAGTGATGCGTGTCATCATTGATTGATATGAATAGTTGATGGTGGTTGTTGAATGCATTTAATGTATTTTTTTGCCTCCAAAATTTGTTTTGCTTTTTGGAAAAGCTTTGACTAAATTTTGAAAGCAATTTTGGGATATGTTTTTAGAAAACAATACACACAAGATAACCAACTCATTCTCTCTCTCTTCCATCTCTTAACTCCGGCCAAGGGCCAAAAACTCTCTCATTTTTCTTCCAAAATACCGAGAAGAATAAGAAGAAATAAGGAAGATTTGTGGTAAATCTTTCCAATGCTAGCACATAAAGAATCATCCAAAGGTGATAGAGAAACAAACCCATAAGCATGGAATCCATTACCAAGCTTGGAGCTTGACCGAAACTTGGAGAGCACAAAAGGATGCCATGGCCGAAAGCTTCAAGGAATGAGCCAATAATTTTTGTGTTCGTCGCATCGCAAAAGCTGATCTTTGTAAGTATGATTCCGCCATACTTCTTATGAGTATTCACATAATTTCTATGCTTGAATAATCTTGGGACTAACCTAGAAACCCAACAGTATCCATATGAGTAAGTCACGATTCTTAAGATTTTGGCCAATGTCGATCACCTAGGGTTGATCATATATATCAGAAATAGTATTCTGATTAGTTGTAAAGAATTTGGACATATTGACAATATGAGATATGCGCCTCAGAAACTTGACAGTGTAGTCTATATTTCCTAAGCACAACTCGGATAGCCTACAACGGATGGATTATTAAACATATGTGATGGCATCGACTTGTATAGTTTGAAAATATTATCGTGTTCTTCGCGAATTCGGAGGTGGCCGAATTGCGTACATATAAGATAGGCTTATATGAGAAACGTGTCTTGACTTAGAGAGTCTTATGAAGTGTACTCGTTGAGCACTTGGATACCGATAATGTTTGATAAAAAATAATAATTGATATTAAAATTATCAATCAAAGTTATTAAATATTATTGGATATCATTAATTATTTACTTGACCCATTGGATTAATTGAATTAATCTAAAATCACACAAGGGATTTGTTATAATTTTTATAAAAATATATAATAATAGGTGTATTTGACTTGATTTAATTGGATTAAATCAAAGTGGAAGACAATGAACTAATCAATTGGTTAATATTTTCTTAGATTTAATTCGATTAAATAAAAGTGGTAGACAAAGGTGATTAGTCACACCTAATTATGCATATTTGGACAAATTAAATTAAGACTACATAAAAGTTGACTATGACTTTTATTATTAAAATTACACAAGCTTCACCATAAAAGGCAAGCTTGAGTAAGTTTTTTAAAAAACAAGCATGTTAAAACAAAGATTAGTAAAAAAAGAAATAACCTAATAAAGTCTTTGTGAGAGAAGTTTGGGAAGTTCTCTACAACATTTCAATAAGGAAAAGAAGATTGGATCTTGAAATCAAACTTGCTTGGTAAGTTTGATCTTCTCTAAAGCTATATTTCATTAGTGAGTTGTTATTATTAATGAAACATATAGTGATATATATTATGTATTGGATACATAATAACATAACTTAAAGTTGGAATTAGGCTAATATTATGTATGGATATTTTGTAAGCATAAACAATATGCTTGTAATTGTGTCAAAAATATTTATGTTGGACATAAACATAAAATTAGAGTTTGTAACTCTAGATGAAACTTTGGAGTTATGACTACGAGTCTAGAATAACTTGACCACCTTTAAGTGACCTAAAATTTCTTGAGTTACTTCTTTGTGGGATTCTAATTTGGTATGGTTTTATATATATATATATATATATATATATGTTTGTTATATAAAATGTGTTGATGTTGATTTTGATGTTAAAAAAACATATTTTTGTGTGTTATGGAAGTGTTTATGGAAAATTAAAAAAAATAAATAAATAAATAAATAATAATTTGTAGCAGCACATGTTGTATTGAATGTAACGCACGTGCTAGGCGCGCACCACCCATGCAAAATCAGTTTTTTTCTCCTGTTTGGATTTTCCAGACACCGATTCATCCCTTGTTTTCCTATGCACTCGTAATTGAATACAATATTCTATTAAATTATTTAAAAATATATTCATACTTGATATCCACGTGTTATACTCACTTCCGCTGCATAGGATACTGATTCGACCTTAGGGGTCCCACATTCGCCTCAACATAAATATCATAATAAATGTCACATATGTGATAGTAAAAGTGGATTCACATTTATAAAAATGAATAGGTTAAGTTATTTAAGGGTATTATGAAACCAAAATATGTTTTAGGACAAAAATAAATAAAAACATATAAACTAGATTTGTTAAAGTTGTGTAATGAGTAAGACATTTTGTTTTGGTTTACTAAAAAAAAAAAAAAAAAAACAGTTCAAGATCATATATATATTCACTGTGTCACCGAATGAATTCGATATGTTCTAACCAGGGTAAGTTCAAGTTTTAAAAATATTTCTCCCAAAAACATAACATAATTGTTTCTCTCTTATACATATGCATTTGCATTTGCATTTATATTAGTCATCTGAATTAACCGACTTAATATGGGGTGAGATCATAATTTCCAGTTCAAATATGGGGTAGGTTAGCTATATGTTTGAATTGGAAAACATTAATGATCTCACATAGTCACATAGGAAATAAAAGCATTTAAATACTTACTTATATAGTTTTGTGTGTCTTATCACTTTAATTATATAGATATCCCTTTGCTTGGATTTAGGCTCACATTTAAATATATATATATATATATGTTGACGGTGGATTTTGGTCTCAGGGCAATACGGGAATATCACCTCCGAGGGAACCCTCCTTCAACTGTGAATTTGTTTGGTTATGCGGGAAACCAAAAGCAAACTTAGCGGAAAACAAAGAAATACGCCAATCAGACAAGGTGATTTAACGTGGTTCGGTGGACTTTGAGATCCGACCTACGTCCACGGACAAGAACAGGGTGGTACTCTTTTTATTACTCAAATACACCTCTCAGGCCTCTCCTTTGCTCTTACAAATTGGAACTTTATGACTCTAATCTCTCACTCTTGTGATGATTTTCAGATGTCTTCAACTTGTCCTTCTACACTCACTCTACCCTCCTATTTTAATGGTGAAGAAATCAGATTCCTATTTGTACAAGAATTCCCAATTGGAGATGGTCTCCTTTTCCTATCAGGATTCCTAGTCAAAACTATTCCCTTTATCCTATTAGGATATTAAGTTATTACTTTACCCCATTAAAGTAGGACAACTTATCCCTTTTCCGCAAGAATATGATGCTTTATCTTCCTGAGCACGCCTTGTCATGTGCTCGGTCTTCATGAGGTCGGTCATGATAGCCATTTGAACTGAGAATGCTGCTGTCGATCTGATAATGATCGGTCATCCGATCTCAAGTGCTCGGCCATTTAGTATAAAGTGCTCGGCTTCTTACCGTCAAGTTGTCGGGTCGGCTTTAACGGTCTCGATCAATGGAGTTACCCCTTTCCCCTGTCGTGTTGTTTAAATAACATAGTGCCCGAAAAACACCATCAACATCTGTCCCCTAGTTCTCGGTAACAACGAGTTTGTGAGTTGATACCGGGAACTATAAAAAAAGATGGTGTGCTGATCGCCTTGCTGGTGGTCGCTCCAGAAATCACCGAGAAATTGTCTTTGCCATCAACTAAGTCTTCTGTTTCTATCTTCATATCCTCGGTTTATTGGAGATGCTGACTCTATTCAGAATGATTCTCCATCTCAAAGCAAATAGCTTACTTGGGTCGTTCCATCAGGAGATGAAGTTCCTCTTGTTGTCCAAACTAAAAATGACTCCTCCTCTGTAATATATGTACCAGAGATTTGGGGGTCCTGACCCCTGACTGATCCAATCTCGATTGTGAGGAGAAAATTTTGCCTCTGAGCTAACGATGATGTGCTCGGTGGCATGTGATCCTGTCTCGAGCTGTGAGAGATGCTCGGACCTGGGGGAATATTACGTCTCCAGTCCGAAAGGCTGATTCGGTGGGACGTAACCCGACCCCGAATGAAGAAGACACTTGGACCTGGGGGAATGTTACGTCCCCAGACCGAAGGGCTGACTCGGTGGGACGTACCTCGACCCCGAGCTGAGAAAGTTACTTGGACCTGGGGGAATGTTACGTCCCCAGTCCGAAGGGCTGATTCGGTGGGACGTAACCCGACCCCGAATGAAGAAAGGCACTTAGACCTGGAGGAATGTTACGTCCCCAGTCCGAAGGGCTGACTCGGTGGGACGTACCCCGACCCCGAGCTGAGAAAGACACTTGGACCTGGGGGAATGTTATGTCCCCAGTCCGAAGGGCTGACTCGGTGGGACGTACCCCGACCCCGAGCTGTGAAAGACACTTGGACCTGAGGGAATGTTACGTCCCCAGTCCGAAGGGCTGACTCGGTGGGACGTCCCCGACCCCGAGCTGAGAAAGGCACTTGGTCCTGGGGGAATGTTACGTCCCCAGTCCAAAGGCAGACTCGGTGGGACCTCGCCCGACCCCGAGCTCTAAGAATCACTTGGTCCTGAGGGAATGTTACGTCCCCAGTCCAAAGGGTAGACTCGGTGGGACATCGTCCGACCCCGAGCTAAGAACGACACTTGGACCTGAGGGAATGTTACGTCCCCAGTCCGAAGGGCTGACTCGGTGGGATGTACCCCGACCCCGAGCTGTGAAAGGCACTTGGACCTGGGGGAATGTTACGTCCCCAGTCCGAAGGGCTGACTCGGTGGGACGTACCCCGACCCCGAGCAGAGAAAGGTACTTGGACCTGGGGGAATGTTACGTCCCCAGTCCGAAGGACTGACTCGGTGGGACGCAACCCGACCCCGAGCTGAGAACGACACTTGGACCTGAGGGAATGTTACGTCCCCAGTCCGAAGGGCTGACTCGGTGGGACGTACCCCGACCCCGAGCTGAGAAAGGCGCTTGAACCTGGGGGAATGTTATGTCCCCAGTCCAAAGGCTGACTCGGTGGGACGTACCCCGACCCCGAGCTGAGAAAGGTACTTGGACCTGGGGGAATGTTACGTCCCCAGTCCGAAGGACTGACTCGGTGGGACGTACCCCGACCCCGAGCTAAATAACCAAGCGGCCTCGGCGGAACGAAATCCAGCCCCGAACCGAATAAACAAGTGGCCTCGGCGGAACGAAATCCAGACCCGAGCCGATAAATCCCTGGGACTTATTCAGAAGGGAAATGAATCAACCTTTGAAGCCCTACCGAATCTGGCCTGGGCGCCCCTTTGCCAGACCGGCGAAAAAATAAAAACAAAACCTTTGAAGGTAAAATCAAAAGGTGGGGGTGACTTAGCACTTGTCCCAAAGTAAAACTTTTCACAAGTGTAAACAACAGCACGGATGCCTCGAAACAGCGTCCTGCCCGAGGCCTCCAAAACACAATTCTGAATCTTTCAATTCAGTGTCCCGGCGAACCAGGATTCGGATCAGAAGAGCGTATGAACGGTAAGGGCACATCCTCTACACATCGTTCGCTCGAGAGCTTGTGTATTGTATGAGGGCTCCTTCTTACCACGCTGGAGTAGGCACACGCCACAGGGGTATACGCTTCCCCGTGCTGTGCCTCCCGCGGATCCGGATGATGAATGGATCAAAGAGTGTCCGGGATACTAAGGGTATGTTCCTCCTTAGGCCCGGTATCACTGGAGTTAGCAATCGTCACGGGGGTGTCATTATCCCCCGTGCCATGCTTTCCCACGGATCCATTACATCGGGCAGGTGAGGATCAGAAGAGTGTTCGACACATTAAGGGCATGTTCCTCCTTATGTTCGGTAACACTGGAGTAAGCAATCGCCACAGGGGTATCATCCCTCCCTGTGCTATGCTTCTCACGGATCTGTTACATCGGGTATGTCCCTGAGGACCCCGAGCTAGAGAGATACTTGGCTTTGGGGGAATGTTCCGTCCCCAGACTAATGAGCATGTCTCGGTGGGACGTAACCCGACCCCGAGCTGAATATGGTCTCGGCGGAACGAAATCCAGCCCCGAGCTGATTAATGAAGGGGCCTCGGCGGAACGCAATCCAGCCCCGAGTCGAAGACGTACTTGGCTCTGAGGGAGTGTTCTGTCCTCAGACCAACGTGCATGACTCGGTGGGACGTAACCCGATCCCGAGCCGGATAACTGAATGACCTCGGTGGGGCAAGGTCAAGCCCCGAGCTGCCCAAGTCTTTATTGCTTGGTCGTTTCTTTTTGTATTTAGGTGCTAAGTTTATCCCCGGTTTTTGAGTAGGTCTTTCTATTTATGTTTTAAGAAAGTGGCCGAGAACCTTCTTTTGAAAGGAGAAAGTTTTATTTATGTTTTTGGGGACAAACTGCCCTCTTTCAGTTGAATTGGCAGCCACATGCCCTTTGTCTGGTCGTCATAACCTCGTGGTCAATGTATTTGTTCAGATACCCGTTTCGTGCTAGATCCTCCATTTGTTCTCGCAGATCTTTACATCCGTCCGTTGCATGTCCTCTGGAGTTGTGGTGTATGCAATAAGCCTTTTGGTTCCTTCCGTCCGGGGGGAACCTCCTTTGGTCGGGTTCCACTAAGAGGCCTTTCCCCTGGATCTCCATGACAATTTGTCCCAGTGGTTTTTTTTAGGGGAATGTATGCATCTTCCCTGACCACGTGGTTTACTTGGGTCGGCGCTCTTCTCTCCTGATTGTCCCGGTGCAGTGGCTTGAATTCTTTGTGTTTCGGGGGTGGTCTTCTGGATTCTTTTTCTGTTCGGCGTTGGGCGCCCTCCCTTGTGGTTCTATCCCTGATGTTGTTCCCTTTCCGGGACACTTTCTCTTCGTTCTCTAACGAAACGAACTTCCGGGCCACCTCCAGGGCGGTGGCGTAGTCCGGGGTGTCCTGGATCCTTAGGTAGGTCCAGAGTCTTCCGACCCTCAAGGCTCCTTTCAAGCTTTCCAGGGCTTCAGGGGATTCATACCCTCCGACTCGAGTACCATATTATGGTACCTTTCAATAAATATCTTCAGAGGTTCATCGTCTCCTTGCTTCATGAGCCGGAGTTCTCCAATCGTCTTTCTGGGGACACAAGCCCCCTTGAAGTGTCGTATGAATGACTTCTTCAGTTGTGTGAAGCTGCTGATGCTTCTTGGGGCTAAGCTCCTGTACCATAGAATGGCTGGTCCGGCCAGAGTTAGGGGGAACACTTTGCAGATGGCGTCCCCTGTTACCCCTTGCACCTCCATCAGCAGGGTGAAACTTTCAATGTGGGTTTTAGGGTCGGTATGGCCCTTGTACGGTGTCATGGTCGGCATGTTAAATCTTTTCGGGAATTTCTCCGATTTTATTTCCTCCGTGAGGGGGGACTCATCTTTGACGTCCTGGATATCCCCTCTGTTTGCGTTGGGGTATACTCCCCATTTGACCAGCTCCTCCCGTAACCAAGATTTCATACCGCTGTCCCTGGTTCCATGCCGCCCTCTGAGGTTTCTTTTCTTTCTGCTATCTTGGGAGCGGCGTTTCTCAGGGTCGGCGTCGTCCCGCACCTCTTCGGTATGTTCTTTTCCTCTCCTCCGGGTACTGTGAGGGTTATCGTAGGAGGGATCTGGTGATGATTTGTCATCTTCCTCCTCCCATGTGTCCTCGGTTTGGGAATCCCTTTGTACTACCACGGATCTCACCCTGTAGGGTTCCCTCCTTTGAGGTCTGTCGTCTTCGCTTGTATCAACAATTCTCTTTCCTTCCGCTATCTCACTCCTTCGACGGCTAGTCCCGGCCTCGAATTTTCCGTCGCGTGCTCCTTCCATCCTTTCCAACCGGTCTACTATGGTTTTTAGTAGAGTTTGGTTTTCCTCTCTTTCCTTTCTAAGGTTTTCCTCGATCTTTTCCATCCAGTCTGCAACCGAGCCCCCTGATGATTGTTGGTTTCCGCCTTCCGCCATTTGTCTTATTACGCGAGTTGCTTTTCGTAGAGTTCCCCACAGACGGCGCCAACTGTTGACGGTGGATTTTGGTCTCAGGGCAATACGGGAATATCACCTCCGAGGGAACCCTCCTTCAACTGTGAATTTGTTTGGTTATGCGGGAAACCAAAAGCAAACTTAGCGAAAACAAAGAAATACGCCAATCAGACAAGGTGATTTAACGTGGTTCGGTGGACTTTGAGATCCGACCTACGTCCACGGACAAGAACAGGGTGGTACTCTTTTTATTACTCAAATACACCACTCAGGCCTCTCCTTTGCTCTTACAAATTGGAACTTTATGACTCTAATCTCTCACTCTTGTGATGATTTTCAGATGTCTTCAACTTGTCCTTCTACACTCACTCTACCCTCCTATTTATAATGGTGAAGAAATCAGATTCCTATTTGTACAAGAATTCCCAATTGGAGATGGTCTCCTTTTCCTATCAGGATTCCTAGTCAAAACTATTCCCTTTATCCTATTAGGATATTAAGTTATTACTTTACCCCATTAAAGTAGGACAACTTATCCCTTTTCCGCAAGAATATGATGCTTTATCTTCCTGAGCACGCCTTGTCATGTGCTCGGTCTTCATGAGGTCGGTCATGATAGTCATTTGAACTGAGAATGCTGCTGTCGATCTGATAATGATCGGTCATCCGATCTCAAGTGCTCGGCCATTTAGTATAAAGTGCTCGGCTTCTTACCGTCAAGTTGTCGGGTCGGCTTTAACGGTCTCGATCAATGGAGTTACCCCTTTTACCCCTGTCGTGTTGTTTAAATAACATAGTGCCCGAAAAACACCATCAACATATATATATATTATATATATATATATGACTGTGTGTGGGTGTGTGTATATATATATATTACATGTCAAAAGATATGAGTGGGATTTTGGGGCCTTTCGGTTCTTGGACTTTCAGATTAA
The DNA here is from genome assembly GCA_019454045.1 of Zanthoxylum bungeanum. NCBI lineage: Eukaryota > Viridiplantae > Streptophyta > Magnoliopsida > Sapindales > Rutaceae > Zanthoxylum > Zanthoxylum bungeanum. The sequence continues at coordinate 16,924 of SKCR01026354.1, forward strand.
AAATATGTATTTTTAATCTTTATAAATAAATTTTTTATTTTCAATGAATAATTTGTTACAGTTTTTATTTAAATAAAAATGTTAATAACCTTTTTAAATGAAAATATTTTAAAGTGAATATATAAAATGTAAAATTATACTGGTTTAAAAATTATTTAATTTAAATTAAATGCTAAAACTTACAAATCTTTGTAAATTGACACTTTAACTTGCATATAAATAGAGGCATGCCTTGAATGTTTTTATTTATATCAAAATTTCTCGCACCTTTTCATTTTTCATCTGAGAAAGAGACAGCAAATTCATTTGCTAAATTTTTGAGTTTGATATATTTTAAACTCAGGAACCAATCTTCTCAGATTCAATAAAGAAAGAAGCATGTGAACCTTGGGAACAACGTCCATGCATAGAGGTTATTATGTGTAGCCGCTTCCAAATACTTAAACACGTGAATAATGGTGTCATAGAAGACATATAGACTCCAATAATTATCTAACACATGGAAAAACACCTCTAACAATTGGCTCCAGATGCCGCCCCTTTAGAGGAACCCATGAACCTACTACTTCAATAGTGGAGATGATATTATATGGGACCGTTATAGGGATATAAAATGGGTTGTTAGGGCATTCTCTCAAAAGTTCAACTGACGCATTGCTGCCCAAAAGCTCCAATGAGAGGCCACCACATGGCAATAGTTTAATCTCCACAATCTAAAAAATTATCAACACAACGGATACCACTTGGCCCAATGTCAAGGCATTAGAATACTCTACTCCTATAGAAAAGACACATAAAATTTTCAAATCTCCTCATACCTGATGAGGGAAGACTCAATCACTGTAAGCCACCTGTTCGGATGGATCAAGGCCGCCCTCAGACTTTACTATAAAAGATTGAGTCCAAGTCAATTAAAATATGAGAATCTCTTTTTAATAATCTCTCTCTCTCAGAATACACATGTAAACTAAGAGCACATAGTTTTTTCTCTCTACATCTCTAAAAACTTTATATGCAATAAAAATCTATGGCAATTAGCTATTTTCATTAAACCATATATTGACTAATTTGACAATCAGAGTTTCGTCGTTGGACACCCCCTTAGGCGCCGTATCTAATGTGTGTGTGTGTTTTGAGTCTCTTAGCATATATTACAAGCACGAACCTCTAAAAAGAAGCTCTAAGATGCACGTTCTAGAAGGACGTATTTTTCATGGAAGACTAGCCAATCACTATCACAATCTGGATCATCTTGGGCAAATGATTAACTATAATCGGGCAATAACAACTGAAAAAAGTAAACTGTTAAAACATAAATTATAGTTTTTTCACAGATAAATTATGAATTAAAGAAGCAATTTTCTCCGTTCTGGTCAAAGTCTCACAGTGACTTCAACCATCCAAAGCCACTATGGAGAAATGAAGATTTCTTTATTAAGCTCCCTTTCAAGCTTAATGAGGATATCAACCCAACAAAGGTTTCAAATCTGGGGATGACTCCTTCAGACCTTGCTTTGGCCCATAATGAATGCAACCAGCTGCTACAACAAGGATTAATTGAGCCCACAACTTCTGATTGGGCTTGCCAAGCGTTTTATGTGGAAAAGCGGTCAGAGAAGGCCCGTGAAAAGAAATGTCTGGTGATACACTATAAACCTCTCAACGCTTTTTTGAAAGATGATAAGTTTCCATTGCCCAAGATCAATTCTCTATTTGTCCATATCAGAGAAGCTCACATCTTCTCAAAGTTTGATCTTAAGGCAGGTTTTTCGCAATTGGGTATAAACCCATAAGAAAGGCCCAAAACAGCCTTTTGCATACCCAATGCTCATTACCAATGGAAAGTATTGCATTTTGGCCTCAAAGTAGCGCCATCACTATTTCAGAAGGTAATGACAAAGATCTTCCAGCCCATAATGCATCATACACTGGTGTACATTGATGGCTTACTTTTTTCTCAAAAGACGTTGAGTCACACTACCAACTGCTATGTCAATTCAGAGATCTTGTCAAAAAATATGGAATCATGCACTACAAGAAATTACATTTTTAGCGACGAAATATTCCGTTTCTAAATTTAGCGACGGAATAGAGACGAAATTGAAACGGATAATGAAATTATGGACGAAATTTAGCGACAAAAAAATTTCATCTCTAAATTAGAGACGGATTACTATTCCGTCGCTAATTTAATTTAGAAACGGAATTTTTCCGTCGCTAATCCGTTGCTAATTAGAAACGGAATTAAAATTCCGTCGCTAATTAGAAACGGAATTTCAATTCCGTAGCTAATTTTAAATTTTTATTTTTATTATAATTTTTATTGTTAATTAGAAACGGAATTGTTCCGTCGCCAATTAGAAACGGAATTCAAATTTCGTCGTTAATTAGAAAGGGAATATCAATTCTGTCGCTAATTAGAAACAGATTTCAATTTCGTAGCTAATTTCAATTTTTATTTTATTTTAATTTTTATTGTTAATTAGAAACGGAATTGTTCTGTCGCTAATTAGAAACGGAATTAAAATTTCGTCGCTAATTAGAAACGGAATCTCAATTCTGTCTCTAATTAGAAACAAAATTAATATTATCTGGCTAATTTTTATTTTTATTAAAAGCACTCGCAGAGTTTGTTTAATCGAAATCAAGGGTTAGGGTTTTTTTTTTCCTTCTTAATAACAAGAATGAGTTCAGCAAAAGGCGGTAGGGGTAAGCTGAAAGCGTCGAAGTCGGTGTCGCGGTCTTCAAAGGCTGGGCTTCAGTTTCCGGTTGGTAGGATCGCTAGGTTTTTGAAAGCCGGAAAGTACGCCCAACGCGTTGGCGCCGGAGCTCCGGTTTACCTCTCTATTGTGCTTGAATATCTCGCTGCTGAGGTTTTCTTACTCATTTTTTGTTTTTTTTTTTTAAATTATGATATTGAAATTAGGGTTTGATTGCATGAAACAGATTAGGTTGTGATTGTTTAATTTGGGAATTGGTGAATTGTTTAATACTTCTCTCAAGGTGAATTGTTTAAACTTTTCCGGCCTATGACCCTCGTACTGCAGAAGTCATTGCTCATGTTGCTGAATGTGACGCGGAAGATATTGACCATGCAGTTGCTGCTGCTCGCAAGGCATTTGATGAGGGACCTTGGCCAAAGATGACCCCTTATGTATGAAAGTCTCTAAGCACTTTTCTAAGCTGTTACATTACAAATTACCATTCTAATTATTTTAATATTTAAATTGATTTAATTTCCTTCCTTTATTCAGGAGATGTCAAGGATAATGTTGCGGACTGCTGATTTGATTGAGAAAAACATGGAAGAGTTAGCAACTCTAGAGACATGGAACAATGGGAAGCCCTATGAACAAGCTCTCAAATCAGAAGTACCTATGGTGGTTCGCCTTTTGCACTATTATGCTGGTAGGATTAAAACTAATATAGATTACATTTCATCTTATTAACTGTTAATTGTTGAATTTTTAGTGATTTCCTTCTTGAATATCTAGGCTGGGCTGATAAAATCCATGGACTAACTGTCCCTGATGACAGAAATTACCATATACAAACTCTGCATGAGCCAATTGGTGTTGCTGGCCAGATAATTCCATGGAACTTTCCTATTATCTCGTTTGCTTGGAAAGTTGGTCCTGCTTTAGCTTGTGGTAATACAATTGTTCTGAAGTCTGCTAAGCAGACGCCTTTGACTGCTCTGTACTTGGCAAAGCTATTCCACGAGGTAGAGTTGAAAACAATTGTGTTATATTTTCTTATTCATGATACGAGTGTGTAATGCTTTTCCTCTTGTATAATTCAATGTAAATCAAGAGATGGTCTAATGATGATAAGCTAGCAATGTTTCTTATTTAGATGATAGTTACGCAATGCCAATTCAAAGTAAATTTATGTCTTAATGCAATGCCGTCGAACCTTACTTTAAATTTTATGTTTGGTTTGTCTACTTCTATGTTCTCACGCAGTTTGCTTACTGGTGTGACAGGCTGGTCTTCCCCCAGGTGTTTTGAATGTAGTTTCTGGTTTTGGTCCAACAGCTGGTGCAGCTCTTGCAAGCCATATGGATGTGGACTAGGTATTTCTTTAGCTCTATTCATTACCAATAATCATCGGAACATAATTTCTGTAGTAAATCACATCCTTATTCATCCCTGTATTCTCTGGTTTAGAAGTTGTTTTCTTGTTCTGTATATGAAATTAAGGATGAGTTATGCCTTTATATTTGTAGGGCACCCACACATGATCCATATAGCGGAAAGTTATCTCACTGCTTCTTGCTTGTTTCTATAATATATATGTTGAATTTCAATTCTTGATGAGCTGATAGCTTAATCATCTATCATGTGGATAGCAACTTGACAGCTTTGGAACACAAATTAGTTTAATCCTTAAACATTAAACTATATAATGTTTGCATGCACCTTGAGAGAAGTATTAAATGCGGAGTCGCTGTTGAGAAGTATTAAACACAATTATTTGTGCTTGTGTAATTTGGGAATTGGTTGTATTTCATATACAGGTGTTGGAGTTTGCTGGTAATGCAGCAAGGGATAACAAGAAGAATCGTATTGTACCAAGACACATTCAGCTTACAGTGAGAATTGATTAGGAATTGAGCAAGCTTATTGGTGCAGTTACCATTGCCAATGGAGGTGTTTTGCCTAACATTCACCAGACTCTGCTTCCAAAGAAGATGGGCAAAGGAAAGACTGATATTGGATCTGCTTCTCAAGAGTTTTAGGCCTGCTCTTTTAGATTTTACTAGTATCTGTTTTGTAATCTTTTAGTGTAAAGAAATGGTGATGGGTTTTCTTTTCAATTCATAACTATAGGGGCAACTATAATCTTTTCACTATATGTAGCTTTGTGTTCACTCAAATCAATGCAAAGATTTTTTAATGAAAATAATAACTTTGTCATTTCTAAAATCTTAAAAATTTCCTTTTTTTTGTAATTTTAAATTTCCCGCCTCTCTAAAATTTTAAAATTTTCATTTTTAAATTTTTTTTCAAAAAAAAAATTATAACTACGGAATAGCTACGGAAATATTCCGTCGCTAAATAAAAACAGAATTTCCGTCGCTATTTATCGGCGGAAAAATATCCGTCTCTTAGCGAGGAAAATTTCGTCGCTAAATACACAGACAGAAATAAAATTCATCGCTAATTTTAGCGATAGATGGAGTATTTGCGTCGCTATTTTTTTGCGACCAACAAAATAGAGATAAAATTTTTCCGTCATTATTCTGTCGCTAATGGTAAATTAGCGACGGATTGGATACGGATTTTTCCGTCGCTATTTGGTAGTTTTCTTGTAGTGATGATTTCGGAAAGAAAAATCCAAATTGGAAAGGATTCCATAGACTTTTTGGGAATGGTGTTCAAAGATGGACATTATTGTCCAGGAAAACACATTGCACAGGAACCTGTACACTTTCCAGATGACAACCTCTCAAAGAAGCAACTCCAACAGTTCCTTGGGATTGTGAATTATCTTAAGGAGTTTTTGCTACATGTTATCATTCATACCAGCCAGTTGTCCAAAATAATAAGAAAGAATGCACAAGCATGGGGTCCTGCACAAACTGAAGCAGTGCGTCAGCTAAAGCAGATCTGCCAAGATCCCTCTGCTTTAAAAATTCCCACCGACGGACAACGTGTCTTGCAGACAGATGCAAGTGATGAATATTGGGGAGCCATGCTCATTGAAAAGATTGCAGAAAAGGAGTTCTACTGTGGACATGCCAGTCAACAATTCAAAGATGCTGAAAAGCATTATCATACAGTTTACAAAGAGACTTTAGCCATAAAATATGGAATAAAGCGATTTTAATTCCATCTCATAGGTCACCATTTTCTTGTGATATTGGACAACTCCTCTTTCCCCAAGATTCTTGATTTCAAGAACAAGGTGTTGCCAGCAAAGCAGTTACTTCGTCTTAATGAATGGTTTTCCAAATATGAGTTCTCTGTGAAGCATATAAAATGAGATCATAATGTGATACCTGATATGTTATCCAGACCACAACAAGTTAAACTCATTTCCTCATTGACAGCAATACCTTTGATCTTCATGGCATCGATACTCCCGAAGGATTTCCTTTATCCTGCAATAGTTATCAAGAAATTTTTTCCTCCAAGGTTATCTTTGTCGACCCTCGGGATATTCAAACATATGCAAAAAATCATATGTTTCATTATTTGTCACAACTCTAGAGGCACAGAGAAGATTTTCACAGTCAACCCAAGTTCTTCCCAGATTATCCTTTTGTCAACGGACTCTTTATAAATCCTAACAGGAGCCTCCTTGACGAAGAACTTTAGTATTTCTCGTGTATCACAGTTCTATACTTATCATCTATTGCTTTCTCCCTTGAAGAAATAAGATCCTATTTATGTGATAATCTAAAACACTAGTCTATAATTTGGACACTCATGGAATGGTACAGCCCATTGCCATGGTGGAGAGACTAGCTTACCACAGCATGCAGAAAAATAAACTTAAAGTATAAACCCAAAGAATAAAGAATAATCTTTATTGTCCATAGGCCTTACTTCTAGCATCCTGAAATAAAACTATTTTGGGCTCAAGAGCAGGCTTTTAAGTGGAAGGTTATACTAGATATTTCTGCACCCCTCCGTGATCCTGGCTTACTCAAAGATCTGAAATATTTTCTTTCAGAAATTAACCATTTTCAGCCAGATAATCAAAATTTCTCTCATACATCCTTAGAATCAAGACATGAGCTTATTCACTGTCCTAAAGATCCAATAGATCCAAAAGAATTCAGCGGTCTGATTATCAAACAGAAGAATCCAACCTCAACAGATCTTCTCTTCCAGGATTCCCAAAACCCGTATGAAGACTTTGAGCCTATGAAAACATAACCAAGTTCAAGATCAGAAGAACCAAGCCTAAACAATACTAGTATGTACTACGACATGTATCATATCAGTGATTCCTTGGAGGTATAGTGTTTACGGTCACATTGATTCTGATGACTTGGATTATTACAATCTCAATATTTCCCCATCACAAAACTCGATGTGACAAATTTGTTGCCTTGTGTCAGTTTTTTCTTTAGCATCAATAATTCATGCTTTAGACAACATGATAAATGTGCTTTTACTTTATGTTTGTGTCATGCTTTAGCATCTTTGCTTTAGCATTTTATATTTTACTTTTGCTTTGTAAAAGTAGATTCCTTTGCTTTAGCTTTTGTTTTAGTAAAATGAGTGGTCTTTGTTTGATCTTATCTCTTTGGTACGGGGTCCTGTCCCACCAAAGATGCCTTATGTTTCCTCCTCCAGCCTATATAAGGAGGAATGTTTTCATTTTGTAATCAAGCTTGGAGTTTATAACTCACTTTGAAATAAAATCTAGTCTGTTTAATCTATCATGTTTTACTAAGTGACTCTTAGCTTCTCTCTCAAAGTACGAGGGAGTCTTCCCTCAGCTACTACTACTAATCCATGAGTTTTAAGTTCACTTTCATCTATCTCTATGTGTATGCTCTTCACTCGCCACACTGGCGGATCTTGTGAATCAGAAAGTAGTTGGAAAAATTCATCGATCCTTGTCTTAGGCGGTATCCTCTATGAGTCTTGTTCACCCGAAGTGTGGGCACCGAGGCCAGGTAGTGCCGTTTAGCCCTTTAATGTGGTGGTAAGGACGTAGAGCAACCCGAGGTAAATTAATTTCAAATTTTTGTAATAATTATTCTAACATCATGGATAAAATCATAAAAAATAATATTTTAAAGAGGCTAAAATTTCATCTCACATTTTAAGTAAAAAAAATGCTAGTTTTAGGACATAATCTTGAAATGTCGAAGAGACTCAAAGTTGTGATGTCCATTAATAATAAGCCAGTTTCAATTAGTCTTTTGGATCTTAATTAATAGGTCTTCATATATTACGATCCACTAGGGTTATTTTTAATTTCCACCGCTGAGGTTTGACCCATTTGTAAGTAGATGTCCAAGATCGATTTATTAGCAGAGATCCGCTATGATATGTTAACTATTGGATTGATTGTGAGTAAACTAGACAAATACTAAATTGTCCATGTAATAAATATTATGCTTGGCACTCATAATTAGGGATGACAACGAGTCAGAGATGATACAAGGGTGTCAATATCCATACCCATCCTGTTCAAACAACGGATACAAAAATTATCTATTTGACAACCCCCAACTTATCAGGCCGTCATGGGCCCCCTTATGGTTTCCCGTTCACACGAGAAATTTACCTCTATTTGAATAGGGATGTTAATATCTATACTTGACCCGTCCAATTAACGGGTATAGAAAATTATCCCCTGATCCACTTCTAACATATCGGGCCCCGTGAGACCTAATGTTCATAAGGATTATTTTTCCATTCATACTCAAATATTTTCACACTGAATTAATAATTAGTAGTTTGAAACATGTTATTTATAGGATTTTTCTACTTGTCGTGCTTTGACCCGTCTTAAATCTACAATACTTTCAGGTCCATATTATCTAAAAAATTCGACCCACATATGGACCATTTCGTGCTCGTGTCATGCTCTATGTTGTCCGGCCCACTAGACATCTCTAAGTTAGTGATAACTTAGGCTTGAGATCCTACTAGAGTCTCATTTAAAAATAAAGTATTTGGGAGTGGGCCCAGACAGTTCTCCAATTATTTTGTCCTTGAAATCTACCATAGAGGGTATCAGTTTGGAAAGTGTCATTGAGAGACCTATGAAATTGATTGGGACTCATGCTAGAGGTTAGGTGTGTTGGGGTTGGTGCTCAGTGTTAAGGATACTTAGCAACATTTTAGGGTTCATCATTTGCTTACCATATATGACAGATCTGAGGCTTAATTAAGGGAATATTCATTGTATCAATTTCCTCCTACTTGCCATATATTATGTAATCAACTTTAATGTTATTTAATTTGTGTATTGTAAATAATTATAAATAGAAGATACTCACCACTTTGTATGTGTGGTGGTTTTCATCAAACCCTTTCATGGTATCAGGAGCCTCTCTGGTTTAACAGCCACTACCTCCATATTTTTGTTTTCTTTGCTCCTATGGCTTCCGAAACCTCTTCCCATCTCCTTCCTTTCAATACCTTAATCCACATGATCACTATCAAGCTTTCTTCCTCAAACTACCTCATATGGAAAAGCCAACTCCTTCCTCTTCTTGAAAGTCAAGAACTGCTAGGCCATGTTGATGGAACCCTTGTACCGCCACCCCGTTTTGCACCGGCCGATTCAAACACACCCAACAACAGATACCTGGCGTGGAAAGTTGCCGACCAACGTTTACTCAGCCTCTTACTTTCCTCTCTCACTGAAGAAGCCATGGCTGAAGTTGTTGGTCTCTCTACTACACATGAAGTCTGGCTCACTTTGGAAAACACCTTCAGCCATCGCTCAAAGGCCCGTGAATTACGTCTTAAGGACGATTTACAGTTGATGAAGCGCGGTTCCAAACCAGTTGCCGAATATGCCCGTGCCTTCAAAGCCTTGTGTGACCAGCTTCATGCCATAAGATGGTATGTCGACGACACCGATAAAGTTCACTGGTTCCTCCGTGGTCTCGACTCCGATTTCTCCAGTTTCTCCACTGCACAGATGGCCCTCACCCGCTCTCCCCGTTTTGCCGATTTAGTCTCTAAAGCTGAAAGCTTTGAGATATTCTAGCAATCTATTGAGCCCTCTGCCCATCCAGCTGCAGCATTCACTGCCACCAACCACAGCCGCCCCAATCCCCATGGTCATCCCTCTCCCAACCGACATAATCAGCGGGGTCGCTCCCGTAACCATGAGGGAAACCCTTCCAACCGTGGGCGCTCTACCTCTGGATAGGGACGTCGTCCCCCTCGGTGCCAAATCTACCATACGGAGGGTCACTATGCTGATCGATGCCCTTGACGGTATGCCCAAAATGATCCCTCTGCTCATCTTGCCGAAGCCTTCATCACCACTTGTTCTCTCTCTGGATCTGATGCCTCTGACTGGTATTTGGACACTGGGGCTTCCGCCCATATGACCATAAATCCATCTACTTTGGATCAGTACATTACTTACACGGGTAAGGATTATGTGATTGTTGGAAACGGCGCATCTCTTCCCATTACCCATACTGGTACTCTTTCTCCTGCTCCAAATATTCACTTATTAGATGTCTTCGTTATTCCTACACTTACTAAAAATCTTCTCTCAATTAGTAAATTAACGTATGATTTTCCTCTCTCCGTTACATTTACTAATAATGTTTTTACTATCCAGAATCGACAAACAGGAAGGGTGGTAGCGACCGGTAAAAGAAATGGAGGCTTATATGTGGTGGAGCGCGAACACTCAACCTTTATTTCTGTCCTTAAGAATAAATCCCTACATGCTTCATATGATTTATGGCATGCTCGCCTTGGACATGTGAATCATTCTATTATTTCATTGTTAAATAAAAAAGGGCGTATTTACCTTACATCTTTGTTGCCATCTCCTACTTTGTGTGACACATGTCAACTTGCGAAAAATCATCGATTGCCATATTCTCGAAATGAACATCGATCGTCTCATGTGTTAGATATTATACATTGCAACATATGGGGTCATTCTCCAATCAAATCCACTTTAGGCTTTGCTTACTATGTTCTTTTCATTGATGATTATTCTAGGTTCACTTGGCTTTACCCTTTAAAATTAAAATTTGATTTTTTTGATATTTTCACTCAATTTCAAAAATTTGTGGAAAATCAACACTCAGCTCGTATCAAGATCTTTCAAAGTGATGGTGGTGCCAAATTTACCAGAAACTGTTTCAAAGCTCACCTACGTACCTCTGGCGTTCATCATCAACTCTCTTGTCCATATACACCTGCCCAAAATGGCCGCGCTGAAAGAAAACATCGACATGTCACAGAAACTGGCTTGGCTCTTCTATTCCACTCCCACATTTCCCATCGCTTCTGGGTTGACGCCTTCAGCACTGCAGCTTACATCATAAACCGGTTGCCCACACCGCTTCTTGGAGGTAAGTCACCCTTTGAACTCCTTTACGGTACTTCTCCAAATTATGAGAACTTTCATCCATTTGGCTGTCGTGTTTATCCTTACTTACGTGATTATATGCCTAACAAACTTTCCCCTCACAGTACTCCTTGCATTTTCTTAGGTTACAATCCTTCTTATAAAGGGTTTTGCTGCTTTGATCCCGCCACCTCTAGACTATATATCACACGACATGCTCAATTTGATGAAACTCACTTCCCTTCCATAGCTAACTCACAAGCCCGACCACTATCCTCTCTCCATATTTCCAATTTCCTGGAACCATGCCTCATCAATACCGACTCACCCTCACCTTCCACCGCACCCAGTTCCCAGCACGTTCCTCAATCCAGCCCTTCTCCATGTGATCTTTGTACTAACAATGTGGATGAGTCTGTGTAGACTGTTGATTCTTTTGCAGGTTCCCCATTGTCGCATCCAGAATCCAGTTCATCTTCCGTGGAGACCGTTACTGAAAACATAACAGGCTCTTCCACTCCGGAAATTCCTTTGGTTTCTCATCCCATGATCACACGAGCAAAAACAGGGATTTTCAAAACTCGACATCCAGCGAATCTTAGTGTTTTGGGATCCTCTGGACTTCTTTCTGCTCTTCTTGCCTCCACTGAGCCCAAAGGTTTCAAATCTGCACCAAAAATCCTGCCTGGCTTGCAGCTATGGATGAAGAAATACAGGCCCTGCACCAAAATCGCACATGGGTTTTGGTTCCGCGCCCTCCTCACACCAATGTTGTCTGTTCCAAATGGGTGTTTCGGACCAAATATCTACCTGATGGCTCCGTCGAGCGTCTCAAAGCTCGCATTATTGCCAAAGGCTATACACAAGTACCTGGTCTCGACTACACCGATACCTTTAGTCCTGTTATCAAGGCTACCACTGTCCGAGTTGTACTTTCCATTGATGTGACCAACAAATGGCCTCTTCGGCAACTTGACGTCAAAAATGCCTTCCTCAATGGTACTCTTACTGAACATGTTTATATGGAGCAGCCACCCGGGTATATTGATCCTCGCTTTCCTCATCATGTCTGTCACTTGCAGAAAGCTCTCTATGGTCTCAAGCAAGCTCCTCGTGCCTGGTTTCAGCGCTTCAGCTCTTTTCTCCTTACACTTGGTTTTTCTTGCAGTCGTGCTGATACCTCTCTCTTTGTCTTCCATCAGCAGTCTGCCATTATCTACTTACTTTTATATGTTGATGACATTATTATTACTTGCAACAACTTGTCTTTTCTTGATAGTTTTACCCAGAAGCTCAATTCTGAGTTCGCCACCAAGGACATGGGTTCTCTTAGTTACTTTCTTGGTCTCGAAGCCACATCCACATCCAATGGTCTCTTTCTCAGTCAGTTGAAGTATGCACGTGACATCCTCACTCGTGCTCAGATGCTTGGCAGCAAACCTGTTCACACCCCCATGGTTGTTTCACAACATCTTTCTACTAATGGTTCCCTTTTTTCGGATCTGACTCTCTACCGCTCTCTTGTTGGTGCCCTTCAATACTTGACTATCACGCGTCCAGATATTGCCCATGTTGTTAATTCTGTTATCCAATTTCTGCACGCCCCTACTACAGATCATTTCCTTGCTGTTAAGCGTATTCTTCGCTATGTCAAGGGCACACTTCACTTCGGCCTTACCTTTCACCCGTCTACTGCTCCGGGTACTCTAGTTGCTTACTCAGATGCCGATTGGGCGGGATGTCCAGATACTCGTCAATCCACCTCAGGCTACTCCATTTATCTCGGCACCAATCTGGTTTCTTGGAGTACCAAGAAGCAACCAACAGTCTCCCGCTCCAGCTGCGAATCTGAATATCGTGCCCTTGCAAATGCTTCCGCTGAACTTCTTTTTGGCTTAAACATCTTCTCCATGACCTCAAAGTTCCACTTACGCAACAGCCTCTTCTCTTATGTGACAATAAAAGTGCCATCTTTTTAAGTTCCAATCCCGTTTCTCACAAGCGGGCCAAGCATGTTGAATTATACTACCATTTTCTTCGAGAACTTGTTGTTGCAGGAAAACTTAGCACACAATATGTTCCATCTCACTTACAGGTTACTGACATCTTCACCAAAAGCGTCTCTCGTACACTTTTTGAATTCTTTCGATCCAAGCTTCACGTCCATACAAATCCGACGCTCAGCTTGCGGGGGGTGTTAAAGATACTTAGCAATATTTTAGGGTTCATCATTTGCTTACCATATATGACAGATCTGAGGCTTAATTCAGGGAATATTCATTGTATCAATTTCCTCCTACTTGCCATATATTATGTAATCAACTTTAATGTTATTTAATTTGTGTATTGTAAATAATTATAAATAGAAGATACTCACCATTTTGTATGTGTGGTGGTTTTCATCAAACCCTTTCACTCAGAGTACCAATCTGGACCGTATTTATGTCTGATTCATGAATACGAACATCCCATTTTCCATAATATTACGTATTTATGATTGTACCTCTTGTTTTTATATACGTATTCGATCTGATTACGATTAGATTGAAACTAAATATGGTTTAGTGATATGTATATATTAGACAAAGACCCGATAATATATAATGCAGTACACAGTTACAAAGGTAGTTTGTAATTGACATTGGGAAGTGTCATTGCTAAATGTATATTATCAAATATAGTTCCTGGTCAAGATTCACAAACATGGGTCGGTTAGTCAAATCCATTCTGACCAGTACATGTCATATATCGAGACTTGGTCCGATGGTTTATCCCAATGAATCATGAGTCTAGGGAGACTCGTATAGATGTGTAGGTGTTTATAATAGATAAACACTGAACGACTCACCAAAGATTCTTAATGAATGGTACACCAATGTCAATAAGAATCTTCTCGGGTTGAGTAGCATAGTGGTCCTTCGACTTGAGATACCACTGTGGATGTATGAGACATCCTCCACACTTAGATGGCAGTCACGTCACAGATCTATTTAGATCAGACCTCCGCCTGTTCGTTGGGTATGGACCGATCCTCAGGATATCATGTGTGTGTCAAGATAGGATCCGTCAGTTCTGTGTACAGAGCATATGTAGTCCATATGTGATTAGCAATCAGTTAAATCTATGGCCATAGTATACTTCGGAAATCAGTTCCGAATGTTATTTATAGATTGCTAATAGAAACGTCGACGGGATAATACCTATAGAGATTTGACGTTTACATCTATATCTTTGGGATTATCCGGATACCTGTGACGAAGGGATTATACTTATGCAATGACCTCGACCTGTATGATTCTGCTAGTTTATCTGTGCTCGTCATAATTTACGGGTGGGTAAATTATGGACACGAAATTAGATTTTGTGACGGATATGCCTGAATCTAGAGAGTCTCACTAATGAAATATACTCGTAGAGCACTAGGGCAACATTTATAAATAATACTGATTATTATAAATCGTTTAAAGGTTAAACGAAAAATACATGCGAATGGACCTAATAGTCATTTCAATTATGTGTATTTGTACTTAATGATAGATTTTGTTAAATACACATTAATTAAATGTCAAATTGTGATATTTGACATATATCATAAATATATATGTATTTGGATATTTAAAGTAAATATTATACATATATTTAAATATTTATATTTAAATAATTATTTAATTATTTAATTGTTAAATAATTAAATTAATTAAAAATATAAATATCCTAAGTTTTTGATATTTTGGAAATGTTTTAGTTGCCATTGTTGACTTGTTTGGAATCATTAAAGTGTAATGATTAAAAGCAAATGCACAAGTTGATTAAAGCTTTAAATGAAACAAAGTAAAAATATCTTATATTTTTATTTATTTTGCTTCCAATTTCGGCCAAGGGCTATTTTTGTGAAGTATATATTTTTTTGTTTCATTTTTAGGGTTAATAAGTTCATTTGAAACCAAAAATAAACATAATAGAGAGTTGAGAGCAAAGTTTGAAGGCTAAAGGGAAAAGGCTTGAAAAAGCTTGTTTTTGTAAGTCTTTCTTTAATGTCTTCAACATGAAATATGTTTCTAACATGCTTAGATTCATTTTGTGATGCTTTGATGTTATCTCTACTCTTATAGTTGTGTTTATATGGTTGTGAACTTGAATGAAAGTTTGATGCATGTAAGTAAGCTTGAAAGGGTTCAAAGCTTCACTTTTGATTTTTAGAAAATCAAGTTGCCATTCTAGAGTTGGTAAGCCACTCCTTGGTGACCTAGAATTATTCTAGAGGTTTTTAAAAGTGGTGAGGCTAGATTGGTGAAGTATTGAATGGATTAAAGTGTTGGATTTTAAAGATTGGTAAAATTGGACAATTTGGTGAAATTGAAAAATTAGGGTTCATAACCCTCTCCAAATTTGGGGCTTTTAATATATGTGATGTATTATGGTATGAATATGATGCATGTAAAATTTTAGGGTAATTGGATTTGATCTTGGCAAGTTTTGAACAAAAAGGACCAAATTGTAATTAATTGGAAATTTTGGGTTGCTCACGGTAATTGCTCAAAAATTGGGGATTTGTGTGAAATCTGATTTTGATGCATTAGATGTGTTGAAAAATATTTTAGAAATGATTTATAATCATCCAAAATTGTATTTGACAACTTTTGGACTAAAATCAATTTACAAAGTTTTGGGGCAATTCGGTAATTACCAAGAAATTTGATCTCTTGTGTAATTTTTTAGAATTTGATAATTGGATAATTAAATAAATAAGTTTTTTTAATTGATCCAAGAAAAAATTTTGAAATCAGAAAATTTTGATTTTCCACTATTCCGCTGCGTTACCGATATTCCCCCTTAAAACCCCATCAAAATGGTATCGGAGCGAGTCTGATTCTGGAAACCCCGATATGATTACCCCTTTAAAATCTAGTGTTTGTTCTTTTCTTTACTATACATGCATGCTTTCATTTAATTTGATTAAATTTAAAGTGTATGACGCTTTATGGAATATCCCTGTTTAATAAGGTTTTAAAGTAACTAGTATTTGGAATACTTGTTTCTTGGTCTGTATTGTCAATACAGTTTATAAATATTTTTTCGTGACTACATCCGAGACCGTGCCTCTCCTATGAGGGTGTAGCCGATAGAGATTTATTTATTCTGGATGTATATAAGATACTAGATAAATTCAAGCGAAAGCGGAATCCTAAACGTGCCCTAGTTGTCATGGTTACGCAAGTAACTTGAGTTTATCATTGACGAGTTTAACCTTGGTACGTCTCCTTGTGGGCCTGCCTTAGCAGCGACAACGAGAAACGACCAGGACCGAAAACCCAGGAGTCACTAATGAGTGATTGACAATGAGTTGTCTACATGTGAATATATGTAGGAGAGACCGTGCCTCTGCTGTGAGTCAAAATATATTCATGGGGTCCTCTTCCCATTATGGAATTCGATTTAATTATTGTTTTCTCGTTTTTCCGTTGGGGAATACGGTATTACGTAAAATAGTGGGACACTGCTAAGTTTAAAAATTCCTTAACTTAGGCAGTGTGTATTATTATGGAAATAGCCGCTTGTTTGTTTTCCTTAATCTATATTAGATAGATTAAACTTTTAATTCACTGCACACATATTTTGATATGTTATCTGACTTGACTCTTGGTTGTAGTTATTCTAGAATAGGTTCTAGATACTACTAGACTAGGATATTATTAGATTGGTCTAAACCATCGGGAACTATTGTTCCGATTTTCTTCAAAAATCAAGATGGTTAATGACTTAGTTTCTAAGTCATGATAGATAATCTAGATAGATATCTCTTTTAGGATATAATAATTTAGAGAGAATAGTTTCTTATGCAGTAAGAATTGACTTGAATTAGTTCATGTCTCGAGATTCTTGACTGGTATTAAGAAAGCCCCATTAGGTATTTGTTTATCTAGTAATGACGTTTCTTAGCTTTAATGACCTATAGAGGCAATGTGTCTGACACAATTTGCTAATCAATTATTTGCAATTGTTGTGAATAGTTGAATGCAAATAGTAAAGCTAAAGAGAGGAGATGCGTATAGTTGTGTATAAAAAAATATTGATTTTCACAATACTACATCTATAGGTATTGGATACCAGATCTCCCGTCTAGTTATTTAAGATATTAGTTAACGATTGTTTTGATATTTGATATCGGAACTTGCGACTATGAGATAATTACTTGTTCTTTATAAACAATTGTTATATACTTTAAATATAACTAGTAGTGTCATTGACGTAGAGATAAACATTAAGAAAAAGTATTCGGTAAGTAAATAATTTAGAACGGTGTTTTATGATATTTTTCACTTAAGCATTGGATGCTTATTCCGTTGGTAAATGATGGTTTGATACGAGATCACACCACATATCCTTATCCATTTAATGAATATTGTATTCAGGAAGGTGATTAAAATCTCGTTTAACCAATGATTTGTCATTGGACCACCAGATTTATTAACTGATACATTAGATGTATGTAGTTTAATGAATTGTAATTGCTTAAGGTAGTTTTCTTTACTTCGTAACTTAGTTTATGAATTGTCATAACTTAGTTACGTGTTTCTGAAAGAACACATATTGAACGTCTTGAAAGTATCAAGAACTTTCAATCTGTTCTGATGAAATGTAGGTTGAACATTTTTTACTTGTTCAAATATATTCAATCTGAAGTTTTATGAGAACTCTATCCTTAAAATTCATTACATGTCTTTGAACTGTTCAACGATATTTGATACGATCAAACATATGAATTTAATGCAATTAGTTCTAAGATTATTCAGTGAATATGATTCTTATTCAATTATTCTTCCATTCCACGATTCCATCTTGATGGAATTGAGTAGTGGGAGTAATGAATCTATATGATTTGATTCGTTTGATATTGAATGTTACCGAATTAGTTTCAATACTCTTGGGGTTATGCTACAGTAACACTAATCCATCTCTTTAATTAATGTTCCATTATTTTCTACAGTTGCATATATGATATGTATAGGTAGAAAATTTGAATCTTGAAAGATTGAGATTTGAATATTTCTTTTATATAATAGTTATATAATGGAAATTACTTACGCCTTGGAGGTCTAAGTAAAAGTTTATCTTTATTCTGTTAATAGAATATTGTATTCTATTTGATAGAATATATTTCCTACGATCCTAAGTAATAAAATCGTTTTATCACTTGGTGTGTAACATCATATGTTAACAATTATAGAAAGACTTGACTTATTGAAGTCAAATGTGAGAATGATAAATTATAAATGGAACTACGTAATTAATAAGATGAAACAACCCTTATACATCTTCTATATACGTCTAATACGATATCAGAATCATTTACGAGTATTTGATACATAATGGTTCTGTTTTTTTCTTACCGAAGAAAATTATCGTATAACTTATAATGGAAGCGATATTTGATATCGATTCCGGAAGTTCATCATTGAACCATAGATCTAAGATTGTTCGTAGCTTACTACGATCAAGTTTTGAACTTGATTAAGCTTTAATTATGAATTAATTCATGATTTGTGCTAATTGTTTGCGCAGCAAAAGCAGTGTGAGCTTATTAAAGGTTTGACATTTATAGTATGATAGTGAGAAAAGTTATACTCAGCAATCTATTGTAGATTCTGAGGAAACTTGTCTCTAGTTACACTAATTGAATAATTAAAGATATATTGGTTAATGTTGATATTAAACTGTACATTTTAGCTAAAGAATGTAAAATGGCATTTTTGAATGACTTATTCAGATAAGAGATCAGTTGTGATTTCTTTGTTTGAAGAGTTCATTCTGGAATGGCCCTAGAGTTTGTGTTCTGCTGAGATCGCAGTTTAGTGTGCTAGCTTATAGAGCCTATTGTAGACTCGGATAAGTCTTCCAGAAATTCGTGTTCTCTATTTTTGATATCAGTCAGATTGTCTGATCTTGTCAAAGTATAGAGAATACATATGTGATTGAAGGGTTAGTGGGAGCGTACAAATACTTTCTAGTATTATATATCCTAACCAACATTATCATTATTATAGTAATAATGAGATGTTTGTAAGGTAAAGGGTTACCTAAGTCTTCTTTACTCCGTGAAAAAGCAGTGGGAGTAGTCTTTGTTATATTTGATATAAAGTTTTATATAAGATATAAAACTAAGAGACTTGTGAGATACTCATATTAGTCGTGCATTAGATATGATCTAATAAAAGACACAACAAGGCTATCTGTATGACAGTTAGTATAACTGTTTGACAGTTAATGTGTGTCTTGTATATAATTTCATCTTTCGTAAATGATGATTCACTTTCGAAAGAAATATTGATTAGAATGTCTAATCAATCTTATGTATCATTTGATGATGACATAATGAATACTTTCTTATGTGCGATAAAGATATCGATTTAATCGTAATTGTTACGAGTTATTTTGATATCATATAGACCATTTGATGGATCTTGAAACACGTTCTTTGTGATCTTTAGATATTAAGAACGAGTTTCTAATTCATGGAGAATACAGTCTGCAACCATTAGGGTCATATAGTTTTGAGACTAATTATGACGTTAGATAGTCTACGTCATAAAGAGTCACAAAAGATGCAGTAGGAGTGTCACGAAGGATTCTACTATTCAGTGGAATTAGATGCAACTTATGAAGTATTGACTTATGAAGTTGCATAGTGACCTTATAAATTAGAAGTTTTATATTGGTGTTGTGCTTGCGGTTGTCCGCATAGTATTTTGGATTTAATCCCTAAATACTTGGACAACTGAGTAGTTGTAGCACAATACTGATGTAGCATCAGAGTCATATTAATGTATAATTTAGATTTTACAAAATATGAATGATGAGGGCATGGGAACGATGGAGTTTGTTTGACAAACTCAATATGTCATAGCGGACCTGCTTCTTGTTGCCTACCTCTTGAGTACTGTTGAGCTTTGAGGGCCATGTGCATACGATACACATTGAGATGTGTATATGATATCGTGGATTGACACTAGAGCAAGTGAGAGAAATTATTGGGGTTGGTGCTCAGAGCGCCAATCCGGACCGTATTTATGTCTGATTCATGAATACGAACATCCCATTTTCCATAATATTACTTATTTATGATTGCACCTCTTGTTGTTATATACGTATTCGATCTGATTATGATTAGATTGAAACTAAATATGGTTTAGTGATATGAATATATTAGACAAAGGCCCGATAATATATATGCAGTACACAGTTACAAAGGTAGTTTGTAATTGACATTGGGAAGTGTCACTGCTAAATGTATATTATCAAATATAGTTTCTGGTCAAGATTCACTAACACGGGTCGGTTAGTCAAATCCATTGAGACCAGTACATGTCGTATATCGAGACTTGGTCCGATAGTTTATCCCAATGAACCATGAGTCTAGGGAGACTCGTATAGACGTGTAGGTGTTTATAATAGATAAACACTGAACGACTCACTGAAGATTCTTAATGGATGGTACACCAACGTCAATAAGAATCTTCTCGGGTTGAGTAGCATAGTGGTCCTTCGACTTGAGAAACCACTGTGGATGTATGAGACATCCTCCACACTTAGATGGCAGTCACGTCCCGATCTATTTAGATTAGACCTCCGCCTGTTCGTTGGGTGTGGACCGATCCTCGGGATATCCTGTGTGTGTCAAGATAGGATCCGTCAGTTCTGTGTACAGAGCATAGGTAGTCCATATGTGATTAGCAATCAGTTAAATCTATGGCCATAGTATACTTCGGAAATCAGTTCCGAATGTTATTTATAGATTGCTAATAGAAACGTCGACGGGATAATACCTATAGAGATTTGACGTTTACATCTATATCTCTGGGATTATCCGGATACCTGTGACAGATGGATTATACGTATGTAATGACCTCGACCTGTATGATTCAGCTAGTTTATCCGTGGTCGTCATAATTTACGGTGGGTAATTATGGACACGAAATTGGATTTTATGACGGATATGCTGAATCTAGAGAGTCTCACTAATGAAATATACTCGTAGAGCACTAGGGCAACATTTAAATAATACTGATTATTTATAAGTCGTTTAAAAGTTAAACAAAAAATACATGCGAAGGGACCTAATAGTCATTTCTTAATTATTGTTTATTTTTACTTAATGATAGATTTGTTAAATACACATTAATAAATGTCAAATTGTGATATTTGACATATATCATAAATATATATGTATTTGGATATTTAAAGTAAATATTATACATATATTAAAATATTTGTATTTAAATAATTTAATTATTTAATTGTTAAATAATTAAATTAATTAAAAATATAAATATCCTAAGTTTTTGATATTTTTGGAAATGTTTTAGTTGCCATTGTTGACTTGTTTTGAATCATTAAAGTGTAATGATAAAAAGTAAATGCAAGTTGATTAAAGCTTTAAATGAAACAAAATAAAATATCTAGATATTTTTATTTATTTTGCTTCCAATTTCGGCCAAGGGCTATTTTTGTGAAGTATATATTGTTTTATTTCATTTTTAGGGTTTAATAAGTTCATTTGAAACCAAAAATAAACATAAAAAGAGAGTTGAGAGCAAAGTTTGAAGGCTAAAGAGAAAAGGCTTGAAAAAGCTTGTTTTTGTAAGTCTTTCTATAATGTCTTCAACATGAAATATGTTTCTAACATGCTTAGCTTCATTTTGTGATGCTTTGATGTTATCTCTACTCTTATAGTTTGTGTTTATATGGTGGTGAACTTGAAAGAAAGTTTGATGCATGTAAGTAAGCTTGAAATGGTTTCAAAGCTTCACTTTTGATTTTTAGAAAATCATGTTGTCATTTTAGAGTTGGTAAGCCACTCCTTGGTGACCTAGAATTGTTCTAGAGTTGTTTAAAAGTGATGAGGCTAGATTGGTGAAGTATTGAATGAATTAAAGTGTTGGATTTTAAAGATTTGGTAAAATTGGACAATTTGGTGAAATTGAAAAATTAGGGTTCATAACCCTCTCCAAATTTGGGGAGAATATGATGTGATGTTGGATTTTCATATATGTGATGTATTATGGTATGAATATGATGCATGTAAAATTTTAAGTTAATTGGATTTGATCTTGACAAGGTTTGAACAAAAGGGACCAAATTGCAATTAATTGGAAATTTTGGGGTGCTCACGACAATTGCTCAAAAAATGGGGATTTGTGTGAAATCTGATTTTGATGCATTAGATGTGTTGGAAAATATTTTAGAAATGATTTAGAATCATCCAAAATTGTATTTGACAACTTTTGGACTAAAATAATCAATTTACAAAGTTTTGGGGCAATTCAGTAATTACCAAGAAATTTGATCTCTTGTGTAATTTTTCAGAATTTCAGAATTTGATAATTGGATAATTAAATAAATAAGTTTATTTAATTGATCCAAGAAAAAATTTTGAAATCGGAAAATTTTGATTTTCCACTATTCCGCCGCGTTACCGATATTCCCCCTTAAAACTCCATCAAGGTGTGGGCCAAGGTATACTAGAAAAGATGGATTAGAAATTCGAAATAATAAAGAAAAGAAAAATACTTTTTATCTTCATTTATTTTTAAGGAAAAAATTAGGGATGTGCAAACCCAACCTGACATGCGGGTCAATTTGCTTGTCAACCAGCAACCCATGCAGATTATGTGCGAGTTGGGTTGGATTGGAAAATTAACCCAATCCATTTGGGTTGAAAATTCTCAACTCGTATGGGTTGCGAGTTGAGTCATATTGAAATTTTTTTAACCTAGCCCAACCCGCAAACTCGCATATATTTATTAAATAATTTCTTTTATTTTTTTGACATATTTAGCCCTAACAATAACATTATAAAAGAAACAAATCAAAAACATATGATATTGGTCAAGTTGCTGATGTTTTAACATTTTACTTAGTGTGATTAATTATTTATTAATTATGTATTTGGATTATGAACTTAGTAAAATTGATTATGTATGATATTTTAACATTAATTCAAGCCCATCTCTATTTTCACACACACCAAATCTTCAAGCCCATGTAACCCTCATTTGCAGATTATATAACGCTTGCAAGTTCGCTAAAATGAAAAATGTATTGAATTACATTGTAACTGATGTTAATCTTCGGTGTTCGATTGTAAATTTAATTTCTTTGATTGAGAATGGTAGTGAGCAGCCTAAATTTATTGAGTATTTATGTAATATGATGTTTAGAGTGTATGCTGATAATAAATTGTTTAAGGACGCTTTTGGGGTTTTTTATTATATGAAAAGAAGTGGGTTAAAAATTGATGAAAGGTCTAGCATGGTGTTTTTGCTTGCTTTGAAGAGATGTAATAATATTGACTTGTGTTTCGATTTTTTCCGGAAAATGGTTGAGGCCAATGTGGAGATTACTGTTTATTCCATGTCCATTATGATTGATGGGCTGTGTAAGAGAGGAGATGTTAAAATGGCTAGAGATTTAATGGATGAAATGGTTGTTAAAGGGATTAAACCCAACCTTTATACTTATAATGCGCTTTTAAATGGGTGTATTAAAGGAAAGGATTTGTGGGTGTCAATGAGATGTTGAGCTTGATGCAGAGGGATCAAGTGGCTTATAATGCAGTTACATACACGCTTTTGATTGAAAGGTATGGTAATTCAGGCAAGATGGTTGAAGTTGAGAAGGTGTTTGGTGAAATGCGTGAGAGAGGGGTAGAAGCAGATGCTCGTGTGTATACGACGATTATTAGTTGGAATTGTAGAGTAGGAAATTTGAGAAGAGCTTTCGCTCTATTTGATGAGTTAACTGAGAGAAGCATTATTCCGAATTCTCATATTTATGGGGCTTTGATTTCTGGTGTTTGCAAGGCTGGGCAGATGCGGGCAGCTGAAATGTGGTTCAAGACATGCAAAGACAAGGGATTTGTTGTGATTCACCGATCACTCTTAGAGTGTTTTGAGGAAAAACCGAATTGTAATTTTATTACTACAAGAATAAAATTCAAGTTTACAACTAGAAACTTAACAAAAAACCTCACACACTCTCAAGCTCTCTACTTGGAGCTTACACACACTTTGGGATGATGACTAATGATCATTGGCTCAATTTATAGCTGATCAAACCGCGTGAACAGTGTCACGCGGTTTCCCCAGCAAACACACACACAAACAACTGTAAACACACTTGCTGCTCTCACTCTCATCACAGCTGCCTTCACGTCTTCAGCTTCTTGCTGCATGCAAGTTGAAGGGTCTTCATCATGCTTTCGGTGGAAAGCATTCCAGCTGTATTTGGTGCAGCTGTATGCATGTGAACCAACAAATCTCCCCCTCGGTGAAGATTTCCAAATCTGAGCCGATCATCAATCACCCAAAACCGGATCCTTCAAAAGGATCCTCCCCTGGCTGCATCTGAATGACTGCCTACGTACCCTGAGTTAGGATCAAGCCAATCGTAGTTCTCTGTATCTGAAACAATCGTCATCTGACAGCTATCCCGGTTATGTCTCTGCACAACTCTAGCTTGTCCCGATCATTGTTCCTTTGTTGACATTTCAGCTGTGTCTCTGCACAGCACACTTCACTGCATCTCTGTACAGTATTCTCCTGCTATGTCTCTGTATAGTACAATCCATTGTGTCTCTGCACAGTAATCTTCTGTTGTGTCTCTGCACAATTTTACTTTCATGTTTCTTCACTTCCTCAGTGCCTTCTTGCCTTTGGGAAACTCTCTGGCTCCCCCACATCAGTAAGCAGAATAAATTCGGATCCCGATATCTGGTTGATGGAATCCTGCCTCGCTCAGATCTTCTTGTCTGAGGTCCACTAGTTTCAGGAGGTCTATCATCATCCATCTCTGTGAATGATCTTGTAGCTTCTAGTGGAGTGGGTTGCGGCTCCCCCTGCTCAACACTTTCTTCTGTAATCTCCGATGGAACAGGCTGTGTGTCTCCCCCTACTCAACATCTCTCTATCTGCCTCCTCTGGTTCTGCTTCTGGAATTTCCTCGTGCACCATATCTGTAGCCAATTGTGCTGGTGCTGGGTCTGGATTTCTGTTGGCACTGGTATTGGAAGACATTCTGGGCATTTCAATGTCTTCAATTGTTCGGTCTTCAAGAAACTCTACTTCCTGGCTTCTGATGACCATCTTTTCCTTCGGATCCCATAGTCTGTATCCAAATTCTTCATCTCCATGGCCTAGGAATATACATGAAGTAGTCCTTGCATCGAGCTTCTCCCTGAGCTCATTGGATACATGTACAACGGCTAAACAACCGAATACTCTATGGTGAGTGTATGAGAGATTCTTACCAGACCACAATTTCTCCGGAATCTCCAAGTTCAACGGTTCAGTTGGTGATCTGTTGATCAGGTAACAGGCAGCACGAACAGCTTCTCCCCAGAATGGCTTTGGCAGCTTAGCCATACTGATCATTCCTCTGACTTTCTCCATAATGATGCGGTTCATGCTTGCATCGACACCATTATGTTGTGGAGTGTGTGGAACAGTTCTCTCATGTCGAATGCTATGTCTCATGCAGTAGGCTTCGAACTCCCTGGAACTGTACTCGTTTCCATCGTCTGTGCGAAGGCACTCCAGCTTCTTCCCTGTTTCATGCTCTACCATGGCGTGGAACAGCTTGAACTGATCTAGGACCTGATCCTTCGTCTTGAGGAAATACACCCAGATTTTCCGTGAAACATCATCGATGAAAGTCAGAAAATATTTGTTACCGCCCAATGAATCAACCTCCAATGGACCACAAACATCAGAGTGCATCAGACTGAGCAACTCTGATCTTCTCTCTGAAGAGAAATCAAATGAGACTCTGCGTTGCTTACCAATCAAGTAGTGGTTGCAAGGACCTCGTGCAGCATCCTTGGTAAGCTCCTTCTTGTTCAGGGTAGACAACCCTCTCCCACTCATGTGTCCGAGTCTCTGGTTCCACAGATTTTGAGAAGCCTCTTTTTCAGCTACTTTGAGGCTGTCTGCACAAATCTTCATATGAGTCTTGTATAATGCGCCGCAAGCATGTCCTCGGGCGACAATCATGACACCTTTCGTCATTCTCCATGTGCCATTTCTGAAGTGATTTTCATAGCCCTGTTTGTCAAGAGCTATCCCCGAGAGTACATTCAGCCGAAGTTCTGGAACATGCAGGACATCCTTCAAGATCAATGTACACCCGACATTTGTCCGCAACTGAATATCACCCATTCCTACTATCCCAGAGGAACTGATATTTCCCATCTTCACTGCTCCAAAGTCTCCCGCTTTGTAGGTTGTGAAGTAATCTCTGTGAGGAGTGACGTGGTAGGATGCTGCAGTATCTACCACCCACTCAACATCTTTGGTTGCGTTGTGAAGGCATGTCTCTTCCTGTATGGAGCATATTGCTACATCTGCTTGGACAACGACCAGTGTCTCTCCTTCGTCATTCTTCGGCTGGTGATTGCCTTCTCTCTGCTCTCGTTGCAGTTTTCGGCAATTCTTCTTTAGGTGGCCTACAATGCCACAATGGTAGCACTTATAGGTAGGCTTCCTTCCATCGGAGGATCTACCCCTGGTTGTGCTTCTGCCTCTCTCTCCGTCTCTTCCCTGATGTCTTCCTCGAGTCTCTGTGACGAAGGCTTCTGTCTGTTCTGAGCCAACATCTTTTCTCTTGGACTCCTCATTCGACAGGGCATCTTTTACCATAGACATGGTAACTTTACCTCTTGGAGCGGAATTGCTGAGAGTAACCACCAATGTCTCCCAGCTATCAGGAAGGGAACTGAGTAGTAAGAGGGCTTGAACTTCATCTCCCAGCTGCATGTCTACTGCAGACAACTGGTTCACCAGGCTCTGGAACTCGTTGGTGTGTTCCGCAACGGAAGTTCCACTCCGTAGCTTCAAGTTCACCAAACGCCTCATTAACAGGGCTTTATTCCGAGCTGTCTTGGCCTGAAACATGTCTTCCAGTTTTATCCACATCCCGTAAGCATCTGAATCCTGTGCTACGTGGTGGAAGACACTGTGACCGATCCACTGCCTTATCTGACCCAAAGTTCTGTTGTTGAGTTTATTCCAGTCATACTCCTTAACAGACTCTGGTTTCACTCCCTTCAACTCGATGACATCAAACAAATCTTTACAGTGTAAGAAATCTATCATCTGAGGTCTCCAGAGGGAGTAATTAGTGGCAGCCAGTTTAATCATTGCACCAGAATGAGAATCCTCCATCTCCATTTTAAGTTTTAAAGTTTAAAATGGGAATACACTAAAATTGGGTCTGAATTTCACAAATCGGAGGTCACCGTTGTGTCCGGAACGGTCGAAAATGGTGGAATAGACACTTCTTTGGTCTAAATCCGACACAGGGGCTCATTTGTAAATTCCTAAAAGTTCTGGGGCAAAATTGCAAATTTCAAAACTTCAGGGGGCTAAATGAAATTTACCAGGCTGCTGACGTGGCGCTTACGTGGCAGTGCTGACATGGCAAGGTGGGACCGATTTGCTGACGTGGCGGCTGACGTGTCTACTGACGTGGCGCTGACTGGGCGCTGACTGTGCGCTGACTGGGCGTGACGTGGCGCTGACTGGGCGTGACGTGGCGCTGACTGGGCGCTGACGTGGCGGCCACGTGTGTCGTCTTCAACCTCTGGAGCGCGTGAAGCGCGTGCTGCGCGTGAGGGCGCGTGGGCTGTGCTCTATGAAGCGCGTGCGACGTCTGTGGACGTCGGTTCGGTCGCCGGAAAATACCACCGTGCTCGTCTCGACGTGAACTAGCTGATGGTACCCTCAAAATGAATTTTTGACAACTTTGCCGGAACTCGAATTTTCCGAACCGAGCTCCGTTCTTCGGTTTTTTGATCCCAATGAAGAACCAAAGGCTCTGATACCACTTGTTATGATTCATCGATCACTCTTAGAGTGTTTTGAGGAAAAACCGAATTGTAATTTTATTACTACAAGAATAAAATTCAAGTTTACAACTAGAAACTTAACAAAAAACCTCACACACTCTCAAGCTCTCTACTTGGAGCTTACACACACTTTGGGATGATGAACTAATGATCCTTGGCTCAATTTATAGCTGATCAAACCGCGTGAACATTGTCACGCGGTTTCCCAGCAAACACACACATAAAAACTGTAAACACACTTGCTGTCACTCATCACAGCTGTCTTCACGTCTTCAGCTTCTCTGCATGCAAGTTGAAGGGTCTTCATCATGCTTTCGGTGGAAAGCATTCCAGCTGTATTTGGTGCAGCTGTATGCATGTGAACCAACAGGATTGATGTGAATGAAGTGATATTCAATTCTCTTATGAATGGGTACTGTAAGAAGGGTATGATAGATGAAGCTTTAAAGGTGTTCGCGCTCATGGAAAAGAAAGGTTTTGAGTCTGGTCCTGTTGTTTATGATACAATTGCCAGCGGGCTGTGTAAATTGAAACGATTCGGGAAAGCAAATGAGTGGTTGTTCACTATGATAGAAATGGGTCTCCCTCTAGATACGGTGAACTTCACTACTTTGATTGACATATGTTGCAAGGAAGGGAACCTAGAGGAGGCAAAATGGGTATTTGAAGATATGATGATCAGGGGAGTGGGACCTAATGCTTATACTTACAACACTCTGATTCATGGTTACAGCAAGAAAGGGAATATGAAAGAAGTTTACAGGCTAAAAAGTAAGTTGGAAGCCAATGGGATGATTCCAGATGTGTACACATACACATCACTTATACATGGTGAATGTGTATTTGGAAAGCTAGATGAGGCAGTAAACTGTTTAATGAAATGATTCAAAAGGGTTTAGTTCCAAATGCAGTCACTTACACAGCCATGATCTCAGGTCTGTTTAAGGAGGGGAGAACATATGAAGCTTTTAGATTGTACGATGAGATTGTTAGTGTTCCTAGAACATGCCAATATCATTTAAGAGTGATTTGTGTGTGAATAAACCAAAGAAAGTTACGTAATTACTCACTTTGATTGGATGAAGTTCAAGACTTCTTCTCTTTTGTTGGAAGCTCCAAGCCTTCAAATTAAATTCCAAACTCATGGATTGGTTTCCCTGTCACCTCCTTTTGACTCTTAATGTGCTAGCAAGTAGAATTTTTGCAACAAAAATTCCAAAAGAAAGAGCATGAAAATCGGCCATGGAGGGAGAGAAGAGAGAGAGATGAGTGAATAATAGTGTCTAACAAAACTAAACTAATTTTCCAAAAACCACTTGCCTTTAATATTTTCCAAAAACAAAAGTTAAGTGTGTTGGAAAAATGCATTAAATGCATCCAACTACTTACATCAACAAATGACTAGTGATGTGAGTCAAGTTGATGTAAGCTAGTGGGTCCCACCACTTTGAATTCAAAATTCAAGTTGGTCCACACAACACACTTTGGGTCCGGTTTTGTTTAATCCGACTAAACGAATTTTCCGTCGTGACGTAATTAAATCCAATTTAATTAAATAATAATGTCTCGTAAAATTATTACGGAAGTCGCTTACGAATTAATTCTAAAATAATTCGTTCGCTTGAATTAAAATCCAATTTTAATTCCGCGTTGAAATCTAATTTCAATTAATATATCTAATATATTATTTTAACCCAATTAAATAAATTAAATAGAAAAATCCAATTTAACTATTAAATTTATTTTACCGATTAATTCCAAATTAACAGCGTTCTCTCCTATCGACGAATTTAATCCCAGATAAATTCTCGACGCAATTAATCCCAGATTAATTCGAAATCTGTCAATTAATCTCAGATTAATTCTTGCCGTAATTAATCCCAGATTAATTTTTACCGTAAATAATCCTAGATTAATTTTCTCTTTCATAATTAATCCCAGATTAATTCTTGTTTGAGTCAAATCTAATCGGTAAATCTTTGGGAAGTGTTGTAAAATTAGTGTCATTAAACATCAACTAACATGCAAACAACCAGATCAAACCAGAAAATCGGATCTAATATGCATAAACCCTAGAAACCTTAAAACTTGATAATTTAAGAAAAAACCTTTTTGAATCCAAGTCGAGATAATCCTCTGTCCTTAAGAACTTATTGGCCACGTCACAGGTGCTTTACGGATTCGCAATTGGCCAATGTCCTCCCAGGATAACTTGGTTCCTTCTTGTCCAAAGAGCACTCTTTGACAAGTATTCGAACTGGGAATGTGGTGAAACTCTCTCCAAAAAACAAATAAGGAAAACAAAATGTCTCTTGCAAAAAATTCGGATCTCTTTTCCGTCTCTTTCTTTTGGATATAAAGCCTTCTTTTATAAGGTATGGAAGGGTGCCAATAGGGCACCCTTTGGGATGGGGTGCAACCCTCCAAAGGGTTGTACCCCTCACAAGCACCCAATCCAACCAAATGACAGAATTACCCTTAATGAAATATTTAGAAGAATTTCCAACAGGAAGCGACCCAAGAGATCCCTGGATATGTTGGCAGTAAATACGGTCATCAAACTATCCGAATATATGCGTACCCGGTACCACGTTCTTACCGATTTACAAGACATGGTTGGCTTCTAGCAAAGCACCGTGCCTACCCAATTCTCCAGAAATATTCTTTTCATGAATATATAATCTTTGTCAGACGTATCATACGTAGTATTGCGTATTACGATCTAGTATCGGATTTCACATGCTAGGCCTGAGGCTAGAATTGTGTCTGCCCCGTACGAAGCATATATCAGATTTCTGGTAACTAGTCTTTATAATCGGATAATCATGACCTAGTCATATTATCCCGATGACTGCAGTACTTAAGAGTACTAGTTCCGTATCCTACGTGATCATCATCTCCATATGACTGAAATGATACTTCCATCTTGACATCACACCCAATACACTACGATTCTCATTATACACAGAAGAGGCGTACACAGAACCTGTTAAAGCCCCGGACGACCAAAACCAAAGTATACTGATTGTCGCAAGTATTAGCGATGCAAGTCTTAGGTTAAGACCAAATACACCTACCCTAATTCGGATTCCCATAGACACATAGTCATACTACCAATGGGATTCTGAGGGGTCTATCTAGAGCGAAGCTGTTTCCGTACCATCGGTAAACAGAACCTCCTATTATACTTGCATAAGTATCCAATACCCAAATATATGAGAACTATGTCATTATGCTTCCATAACACGCACAAGTGTAATACTAGCCTATTCCGCATTATCGATGTCCAGTCTCGATAATATTACGACTAGGGATATTTAATGATCAAACCTTACGTGGATTAATACTGTCTCATATCTTATTAATCCAGTACTAATCATATGGACTTTTATCATTTATATATCCGAGTAATCCAATTACAAATGATAAAAGAGCAAATTCATTTGTCACATAGTTAATTTGTACAACAACACCATGTTCTGTACAAATAGTGATGCTATGGGTCATAATTGTCCAACAGAAATGATCATGTCTGGCCTTACACCTGATCACATACTATGTTCTTTACTTGCTGGCCTTCATACTGTAAGATCTTAGCTCGGGTTCTCAAAATAAGATATTTTTACGTAGAAATTCCATAAAAATGTAGATGCAAAGAAGCTAATTCTTCACTGAAACACATGCAAGGATAAAATAGATGACGTAGAAGGTAATTCAATTACATATTATTTATATATTCCTCTGCATTAGAACATTGTTAAATGATACAACTTTTGTGCATTTGAAACCTTATGGAGGCTAGTTCATGACCTTAAAGCTTAAAGTCATTTTACAAGATAAATACAAAACAGCTATGTCTTACATTTCTAAATAAGCAAATCTGCATATCCATCAACTGCCTGGCTGCCTAGGCACTGCTTGAGCCTGTACAAAGCTCGACTCTCTAGCAACCTCACTCTTTCCTTAGATAATCCAAATATATTGCCTATTTCAGACAGTGATTTTGGATTTCCATATGCCAAATCTTAGCCTTATTATACGCCTTTCTTTTGGATTGAGAATGCTCACAAGATTGCGAATATGCTGCCTCATCAATTGCTTTTGCACATTAATGTCAGGGATCTCAACCCGAGTGTCTACAGTAATCTCCTGTAAGTGTAACAAAATAAATATATAATTCTCTACATATAATGCCCGTATTTATAATGCTCGTATTTATTTTCACCAGACAAAGGTAGGAGGATTTATTCGATTGAAATGTAAGTTAATAAAAATGACATCTAGAAGACAAAAACCAAAAGTGTGGTTGAATCTACACCTCAAATAACTTTGATGCCCCATTAACCGTTACTTTTGGGATTTAACAATGGTATTATAAAATCAATTATAACAAGTATTCATTAATAACCAAAATAAGTTGCAACATAAGCCGCTGTCTGTCTTTAATCAATTTATGAAAACAATTTCAATTTATTTATGAAATTCTTGCCACACAAAGTGGCTATAACTGGGTTATTAAACACCACAGAACCATTTGCAACAAATATGTGCAATCCTTATTCAATATGTAGATTACCATGTTTAGATCATCAGATATCCAAATTTGCTCACAAATTAATTGTACAAAACAGGCAATAGAAACATGAGACTTTACAATCAAGTAACGAAGACATAATATAACATTATTTCGAGTTGGTCAATATATTCCAGATTCTCCGAAGCCTCCCATACGACTTTCATGATCATAAACAAGTATAATTAGGTAATACCAGATAATAACAAAAGAAACATTCTTCCACGATCATAAACGAGTACATTGGTTTGCAAGAGAGTGGCATTCTTATCATGAACATCAACTTTTCCATCTTCTCAACGGTAATTCCAACACGTTTTGCCAATCTTCTTTCTTTGGAGAATGATTTCATTCTTGAATACATAATCTCTTTGCTTACAGTACCTTGCTCACAAAGGTATACATATTCTCCTGCAAATATTAAATAAATTCCATCACAGGGATATTAATTAAATGTTATGTTATTAT
Organism: Zanthoxylum bungeanum; assembly: GCA_019454045.1. Taxonomy (NCBI): domain Eukaryota; kingdom Viridiplantae; phylum Streptophyta; class Magnoliopsida; order Sapindales; family Rutaceae; genus Zanthoxylum; species Zanthoxylum bungeanum. The sequence continues at coordinate 49,887 of SKCR01026354.1, forward strand.
TATGTTTTTTTCACAATTATCCAGACATATTTCTGTATGAAATATTAAAGTTAATTTGCCGCGAAGTTGTTTGAGAAGAGAACTTACATTTTATAAATGCCAAATCAAACAAAACCAAACAATAACATTCCATTTCTATCCCGGTATTCTACTTGCAATTTTTTTAAAAAATAATGTAAAAGAGTAGATGACAGATCAAGAACAACAATTTGATCATTTGGTTTTCTAAAAGTTCAATATAACAGTAAATGTTGTGATTCTCTAATGTGTTTGAGGAAAAACCGAATTCGTTTCTATTACTCTTAAGAAAAAAATACAAAGTATTAAACTATACAAAAATGAAAAACCTCACTACACTCTTTCTTTACAAACTTTGGGATGATATACAAATGAATTCAAGCTTCATTTTATAGGACAAAAGCGTGTGCTAAAGGTGTTTTGTTTGGTTACTCCATTGTCAACATGCATCTAAAGTTGCATGGCAACTTCCTCTTGGATGCATGGAAGCTTCCCATGCAGCAGCTGGATTCATTACAATTCTCCCCCTCCAGCTGTGTCTGAAGCAATTATCATCTCATAGCTATCCCGGCTATGTCTCTGCATAATTTTAGCTTGTCTCGAGTAACCACTTTTGTTAACACGTCAGCTGGATTCTCATATGTATGGATCTTCACTAGTCTCAGCAGTTGTTGATCCATTACCTCGCGTATCCAACAATAGCGAATATCAATGTGTTTCGTCCGGGAATGATACATTGAGTTTTTGCTCAAGTCCAGAGCACTCTGACTGTCGTAATGTATCTTGTATTCTGTCTATTTGATCCTTAATTCTTGGAGAAAGAGCTTTAGCAGCAAAATTTCTTTTACTGCCTCAACTATAGCGATGTACTCAGCTTTTGTTGTGGATAATGCAATACACCTCTGCAATCTTGGCTGCCATGACATAACTTCCCCTGCAAAAGTGTAGATGAAACCTGATGTAGATTTCCTACCATCAAGATCTACTGCCATATCTAAATCTATATGGCCTTCCAATATCGGATCAGCTCCCCTGTAGTACAGACGAAACTTCGATGTACCCTTAAGGTATCTGAGAATCCATTTGACTGCCTCCCAATGTTGCTTTCCAGGGTTAGAGAGAAAATGGCTCACTACACCCACTGTGTGTGCAATATCTGGCCTGGTACATAATACATAAGGCTTCCAACAGCTGAAGAATATGGTATTGCTGACATCTCCTCTATCTTTTTCTTAGACGAGGGACACGAACTCTTGCTCAGTTTAAAATGGTGCGCTAACAGAATGCTGACTGGTTTGGTTTTCTGTATATCAAATCTCATGATTATCCGTTCAATATAACTCTCTTGTGAAAGCCAAAACTTCTTGTTCTGTCTGTCACGAACAATCTCCATTCCCAAAATTTTTTGAGCTGGTCTTAAATATTTCATGTCGAAAGATTTAGAGAGTTTCTTATTCAGCTGGCTAATCTTCGCTGCTTCTTGTCCAACAATCAACATGTCATCCACATATAGTAGAAGAACGACGAAATTTCCATCTGGAAACCTCTGGATGTATACACACTGATCTGCTGCAGTTCTTTTATATCATTGGCTTACCATGAATGAGTCAAATTTCTTGTACCACTACCTTGGTGCTTGTCTAAGCCTTTACAAGCTCTTTTTTAGCTTGCAAACAAGGTTTTCTTTTCCTGAAACCTTGAATCATTCTGGCTGCTCCATGTAGATTTCTTCATTCAGATCACCATTAAGAAATGCTGTTTTGACATCCATCTGTTCAAGCTCCAAGTTCAATCTGGCTACCAATCCTAGGATGACTCGGATTGAAGCCATTTTTACCACTGGTGAAAATATCTCATCAAAGTCAATTCCTTTTTCTATATGAATCATTTGACTACTAGCCGAGCTTTGTGTTTCACCACTTTTCCGCTACCATCTTTCTTGAGCTTGAACACCCATTTGTTCTTCAGTGCCTTCATTCCGTGTGGGAGCTTGACTATCTCATAAGTGTTATTTTTCTGCAGAGATTCCATTTCATCCTACATTGCGTGCAGCCATTTGTCTTTGTTAAGGGTGGCAAAATGAATCAACGAATCAAATCCTAAACGAATCGAATCAAAATGTGATGGATTCGTATTCGATTCGTTTATTAAACGAATCATAATATCAAGATTCGTATTCGATTCGTTTATTAAACGAATCGAATACGAATATTCATTTATTCATTTAGTCAAATATATTATTTAATAAAATAATTTACCACACTTGATTTAAATTAATTCTTCATAAATATATACATATGAAATATGTAATTAATATATTTACTAAAAATATCTCACCAAATATCGAAAATATTACTTTTTCTATGATAATTAGTTATAATTTTTCGAATCTTTATTGAAAATTAACAAGAACTAGTGAATAAAAATAATAAAACGAATCCTAAACGAATAAACAAATCCATGAGCTTAAATTCATATTCGATTCGTTTAATAAAATAATCGAATCGAATTGACCCATTTATTAAACGAATCCATTTTTTCAAACCCGTATTCGCTTTAAAGCGAATCGAATCAAACAAATAAACGAATCTTGACCCAAATTGCCACCCCTAGTCTTTGTCTTTATGAGATACCGCTTCGTTGAAGGTTTCTGGCTCCCCCTCGTCAGTAAGCAGAATGTATTCAGATCCTGAGTATATGGATGATGGAATCCGGCCTCGCTCAGATCTTCGTACTGGAGGTTCACTGGTTTCTGGAGGTCTATCGTCATCCAGATCTGTGTATGATTCTGTAGCCTCTGATGGTGCAGGTTGCAGCTCCCTCTGCTCAACACCATCTTCCTCCTCCGATTTTGCTTCTGGTATGTCTTGTACCCCATCATCATCTGTGACCACTTATGTTGGTGCTGGGGTTGTGTTTGGATTCACTTTAGCTTTGTTTGCACTGGATTTAGAAGACATCTTGGGCTTTTCTATGTCTTCTATTGTTTGGTCTTCGAGAAACACTACATCTATGCTTTTGAAGACCTTCCTTTTCTTCGGGTCCCATAGTATGTATCCAAATTCCTCGTCTCCATTGCCTATGAAGATGCATGGAGTAGTCCTTGCATCGAGCTTCTGCCTGAGCTCATTGGATACGTGTGCAAAGGTTATACATTCGAATATTTTGAGGTGAGAATATGAGGGATTCTTACCAGACCACACTTTCTCTGGAATCTTAAAGTTCAATGGTACAGATGGTGATCTGTTGATCAGGTAGCAGGCGGCACGAACAACTTCTCCCTGGAAGTGTATTCGCCTCCATTGTCTGTGCGAAGGCACTTCAATTTCTTCCCTGTTTCACGCTCGACCGTGGCATGAAACAGTTTGAAATAGTCCAAGACCTGATCCTTTTATTTCAAAAAATACATCCATACTTTTTGAAAAGCATCGTCAATAAAAGTCAGAAGAGAGTAAGTCTGATTTTCTACTCTATTACCGCCTAGTGAATTTACCTCCAAGGGACCACAAACATCAGAGTACACCAGACTGAGTAACTCTGATTTTCTTGTAGAAGAGAAATTGAAAGAGACTCTGTATTTCTTACCGAAAAGACAGTGATTGCAAGGATCTAGAGCGACATTTTTGGAGACAAAGATTAGATCCTTCTTTGTCAAGGTAGACAACCTCTTTCACTCAAGTGACCGAGTCTCTGGTGCCACAGATTCTGAGAAGCCTTCGGTTCAGCTATATTGAGGCTTTCTTTCACATGAGTATTGTATAATGTTCCAAAAATATATCCTCATGCGAAGACCATGGAACCTTTGATCATTCTCCAAGTGCCATTGCTAAAGTGGCTAGCATAACCCTGTTTATCAAGGGCTACCCCGGAGATTAAGTTGAGCCGAAGTTCTGGAACATGTCTTACCTCATTCAGGGTTATCGTATACCCTGTATTTATCCACAACTGTATTTCACCAATTCCCATTATCTGAGAAGAACTGGTATTCCCCAACTTTCACTGCTCCAAAGTCTCATGCTTTGTATGTTGTGAAGAAATCCCTGTGAGGAGTGACGTGGTAGGATGTTGTTGTATCTACCACCCACTCGACATCCTGAGTTGCGGTGTGAAGGCATGCTTCTTCCTGGCCGGAACATATAGCTACATCTACTGTGGTAATTACTAGTATCTCCGCATCATTCTTCTTCGGTTGGTTATTGTTTTGTCCCCGCTTCAGTTGCAATTTCTGACAATTCTTCTTTAAGTGGCCTTCTATGCCACATTGGAGGCACTTGTATGTCCTTTTTCCCGTCTTTGTATTTTCCTCTACTTTTGCCTCTACCTTTCCCTTTGACTTGATTTTTCTCCAGTTGTCTTCCTCGATGCTCCGAAACAAGGGCTTCTATTTGATCTGAGCCCACGTCTTTTCTTCTGGCTTCTTCATTTGACAGGGCGTCTTTTACCATAGGCATTGTAAGTTTTCCTCATGGAGCTGAGTTGCTGAGAGTGACCACTAGTGCCTTCAAGCTATCAGGAAGAGAACTGAGTACTTGAACTTCATCTGCCAGTTGCATATCTATAGTAGACAACTGGTTCACAAGGCTTTGGAACTCGTTGGTGTGTTCTGCAATGGAAGCTCCACTCTGTAGCTTCAGGTTCACCAAACGCCTCATGATTAAGATGTTGGACAATTATGAACCATATCGTCACTATTTGTACAGATCATGGTGCTGTTGTACAAATTAACTATGTGACAAAGGAGATTGCTCTCTTATCATTTGTGATTAGATCACCAAGATATATAAATGATAAGAAGTCCTTATGATTTTTTACTGGATTGAGATGATATGAGACAGTATCAATCCACGAAGGATAAATCATTAAATATCCCTGGTCAGAGTATTATCGAGATTGGACATCGATAATGCGTAAAAGACTAGTATTACACATGTGCGCGGTGTGAGGGCATAACGACATAGTTCTCATATATTTGGGTATAGGATACTCATGCAAGTGTAATAGGAGGTTGTGTTTTACCGATGGTACGGGAAACAGCTTCGCTCTGGATAGACCCCATCGGAATTCCATTGGTACTATGACTGTGTGTCTATGGAAGTCCGAAATCAGGGTAGATGTATTTGGTCTTAACCTGAGACTTGCACCGCTAATACTTGCGACAATCAATATACTTTGGTTTTGGTCGTCTAGGGCTTTAACTGGTTCTGTGTACGCCTCTGCTGGGTATATTAAGAATCGTAGTGTGATGGGTGTGATGTCAAGACGGAAGTATCACTCTAGTCATAGTGGAGATGATGTTACGTAGGATACGATACTAGTACTCTTAAGTACTGCAGTCATCGAGATAAAATGACAAGGTCATGTTTATCCGATTATAGAGACTAGTTACCAGACATTCGACATGTGCTTCGTACGGGGCAGACACAATTCCAGCCCTAGGCCTAGCACGTGACATCCGATACTGGATCGACATACACAATACTACGTATACTACGCCTGATATAGATCGCTTATTCTTGTAAGCATGTTTCTGGAGAATTGGGTAGGCATGGCGCTTTGCTAGAAGCCAACCTTGTCTTGTAAATCGGTACAAACATAGTACTAAGTACTTACATGTTCGGATAGTCCGACGACCGAATTTACTGCCAACATATCCGGGGATCTCATGGGTCGCTTCCCGAAGATTCACCGATGATGTATGACTCGCACTTTATTAATCTGGGATTAATTAGACGAGAGAGAAAATTAATCTGGGATTAATTGCGAAGATATTTTATCTGGGATAAAATATTATTAAAAGAGAGATAACGATTAATTTGGAATTAATCGATTAAATAATATATTTGATATATTATACGAAATTAGATTTCGACACGGAATTAAAATTAGATTTTAATTCGGGCGAACGAGTTAATTTAGAATTAATTCGTTAGCGACGTGAATAGTGATTTCGCTAGGCATAATCATTTAATTACGTCGCAACAGAAAATTTGTTAATTTGGAATTAGCGAACCCGAGCCCGGGAGTGTTTACGAGCGCATTCGCATTTTGAATTCGAGTGCGGCCCGTAAGTCACATCAAGCGTCAAATCATTCGTCAATTGATTGATGTGATGTCTAGTCACTTTGAGTGATTTGACAACATGTCATTGTGATTGATGGTGGTAGTTGGCAAGCATTTATGGCTTGAATTTTTGTATTTGGTAAATCATTTTATTTTATTTTTTGGAAATTGAATATTGTGTATTAGATACACAAAAATGATACACCAAACACTTAACACACATCTCTCTCAATTTCTTTTTCATCTCTCCCCAAAACGCCCAAGGGGCTGCTGTTTTCTTCATATTTTCTGGTTCACTACCGTGAATGGAAGAGAAACAATTTGATGATTTTGTGGCAAAATCAAAGAGTGCTAGCACTCATTGGAGCCATCCTAAGGTGATAGGGAACTCACTTCATGAGCTTGGAATCACCATCAACCAAAGCTTGGAGCTTGGAGGAAGATTGAAGCCGAAAATGGAGGACACCAAACTGCTCACTGCCGAGCCTTGGAGGAGAGGGCAGAAAATTTTTGTTCATCGTCGCAACGCTCAACCGATCGATGTAAGTATCCCGCAACTTCCTTGATTGTATTCATACATGTTTTATGCTTGATTATTCGATCCTCGGGAGCGTAGAACTCCAACATAAGGCTTTATTTCAAGCTGTTTTGGCCTGGAACATGTCTTCCAGCTTTATCCACATTTCGTAAGCATCTGTATCTGTGCTATATGGTCGAAGACACTATGACCGATCCACTGTCTAATCTGACCCAGGATTATGTTATTGAGTTTGTTAAAGTCATACTTTTTAACAGATTATGGTCTCACTCCCTTCACCTCGATAACATCAAACAAATATTTACAGTGTAAATAATCTATCATTCGAGGTCTCCAGAGGGAGTAATTAGTTGCTGTCAGTTTGATCATTGTACTACAAGGGGAACTCCCATTTCTATTTCAAGTTTTAGTGTTTAAAATGAAAATAGTTTAAAATTGGGGCTGAATTTCAAAAATCAGAGGTCACCATTGCGTTCGGAACATTCGAAAATGGTGGAATAAACACTTCGTTGGTCCAAATCTGACTCAGGGGCTGGTTTTTTAATTTCTAAAACTTCTGGGGAAAATTTGTAATTTGGAAAGCCTTCAATGGGCTAAATGAAATTTACTAGGATGCTGACATGGCAGATAACGTGGCAGTGCTGACATGTCAAAAGTGGGACCGGCTTGCTGACGTGGCGGATGACGTGTCGATGATGTGGCAGGTGGGCTGACGGGACAGCTGCGTGGTGATGATGTGGCACCACGTGGTCGTCTCCTTCCTCCAATAGCGTGTGTGGTGTTTGATGAGAGATGGCTTCACTCTCCGGAGAGTGGAGGAGCATGCGGGCTCCTCGGATGTCCGTTTGATCACCGGAAAATACCACTGAACTCGTCTCGACGTGAACTAGCCGATGGTATGCTCAAAAATAATTTTTGACAACTTTGCCGGAACCCAAATTTTATGAATTGAGCTTTGTTCTTCGGTTTTACGACCCCAAAGTAGAACCAAAGCTCCTGATACCACTTGTTGTGATTCTCTGATCACTTTAGAATATGTTTGAGGAAAAACGGAATTCGTTTCTATTACTCTCAAAAATAGAAATACAAAGTATTAAACTATACAAAAATGAAAAACCTCACTACACTCTCTCTTTACACACTTTGGGATGATATACAAATGAATTCAAGCTCCATTTTATAAGGCACAAACGTGTGCTATAGTGCACACGTTTTTGCCAACTCAAACCCTAAAATTATGGTAATCACACGTAAAGGTGTTTTGTTTGGTTACTTCATTGTCAACATGCACCTAAAGTTGCATGGCAACTTCCTCTTGGATGCATGGAAGCTTCCCATGCAGAGTTGGATTCATTACAGTATCCACAGCTTTGGGGCAAACAACAAGCATGAGACAAGATTGAATTCCATTGTTTGTACAGCATTCAAAAAATTGTGGTTCATATAAAAAATAACTAAAGATGTTTATAAGGTAGCAAGAAACTGTTAAGTCTGAACTTGAAGACCCATATATCACATCAACCCAACTCTTTCAAACACTGACAAGATCAAACCAAAATAAGTTGAATCTTACTAACCAAATTGAGCTTGAATCTTACTATTCTCATTCTCTAATCGTTTTAAATCCTGTTACATATTCCATGAATAAGACCCTTAAGAAGTTGCTTATTTTAAAACTATAAATAAAATAGATTGAAATGCATCTGTATTTCAGCAATCAATTCAGACTCTTCTTCAGTTGTCAAAAGTAGTCATGTTTCAGGACTCCGACCCCCAAAAACAATCGGAGAGGATCATTAGGATCAAACCCTTCACTTGAATTTTTCTACACAACAGCCTTTTCTAGTAGCATAAGTTTTATGAACCGTTACTTGTGGTTTAGAAACCATTTTTTTTACTGTCTTTCCAAAAACCGGGTTCACAATATTGTTATTCTCTTATCACTGAACAATTTTTATGAGGAAAAAATTGAATTCTATTACTACAAGAATAGAATTTACAAGTGTTTAAACTCTACCAAAAAACTTCACTCTCTCTATACTCTCTAAGCTTTCTTTACATGAAGCTTAATTGTTGGGATAATATAAGCTTTCAACTGAGCTCTCTATTTATAGTAAAACTCAAGCTCACTATTACAACCACCAAAAACAAAATTAAAAAATTTTCTTTATAAGTCAATAAGGAAGATTTCTCCTTGGATGCCTGAACCACAAATTTCTACATGCAAATCTTCCACTAAAAATTATCTTGGATGGTTCTTGGAGATGGAATGCAGGTAGATTCTACAATTCTCATCCTCCAGTTGTATTCGAAATGATTTTCATTTGACAGCTGCTTTGGCTATGTCTTTGCACAGTGTTAGCTTGTCCCGAGTAACCACTTTTGTTAACATGTCGGATGTATTATCATCTGTATGTATTTTCACTAGTCTCAGCAGTTGTTGATCCATCACCCGCGTATCCAACGATAGCGAATATCGATATGTTTTGTACGAGAATGATACATTGATTCTTGCTCAAGTCCAGAGCACTTTGACTATCACAATATAACTTGTATTATGTCTGTTTGATCCCTAATTCTTGGAGTAAACGCTCTAGCAAATTAACTGATGAAATAATTTGAAAGCGCGTAAAGCTAAGTATTTGAACGAAATTACAAATTCAATACTAGCCTCCCACTATTTTTCGGCGAGCCTCTAACCCTCTGTTGAGTACTAGGGAAACCTAGTTTCCTAGTGGGCTAGGATCCCGTTAAATAACACACAACCTTGACTTTGGCCAACAAGCTGTATGATATTTAACTAGGTAGATCTCTAAGATCAATTGGATCTCATCCAATTCCTAGATCCGGTAGGTGGACATCCAAGTCCAAAACATATATACAATATATATGCCAATATATCCAATATATTTTCCTAACCTTTTTCCTCTGAATCAACTAAGCCTTGGCTTTGGCACAACAAGCTTAATGATTCCAGTTAAGCGGAACCCATTGACTTTGGAAAGCTTCGTAATCGATGTCGATGGACAAGAAGTGATCTTGACTTTGGCTAACAAATCACAAATTGGACAAGACACACGATATGCAACAAAGCCTTCATGATTCAACACATCTGCGATGGACAAAGGTATTGACTTTGGCCAACAAACCAGTGCCAATCTTGGATCTTGAGTAAGAATCACTCAATGGAAGTAAAAATGCTTAATATTTGATTGAGAGTTTTCGCGTAAATTGGCAACTAATTTATTATCTTTGTTAGGTCTCATAATACACCCTTAAGCATGCATTCTAAAAGCATAATAAGGCGCGAAAATAAATTAATAACGATATGCGGATGGATATCTCACAGATTGTTCCTAGAACAAATCACTCCATTTCCTCTCCCCGACTAGCACTATTCTTACTTCTACCCAATTACATAATACAATGAAAGAAACCTCATTAACATTGAGGGTAATTAGGTGAGAAGAGAATTACAAAGAATCAAGAGATAAGGCTGGACACACAGGTCCAATTTAATAAATTCTAAATTTACAACAATTTCCAAAATTGCCCTTTCCCTTCTGATATCCATCTGATATACATTATTCATTCAAAACATCCATGTATTCACAAAAAGTATGTTATTCAATCAATCTAATCTAATTAATTAATCTTGAATAAAGTGATCATCAAATGTTCAAACAACGATTTGATTTTGCGCGAGTCCAACTCGTTTGAGAATAAGTACTCAAAGTACAAATTCTTGAATTATATCGAACTACAATTTAAATATAATTTAATTCGTATTCAATACTAATTCCATATTTAATTCCAAATTAAATAACTACACTTTTTAATGTGCCTTTAAGACTTAGATTCCAAATCTAATCTAAATGGGCCTCAAAGCCCAATTAACATCCAATGTAGTTTAATTAAAGTCCAATGGGCTTTCAATTAATTTCTTAAGGCATGGACTTTGGTCAATATGGGTTAAACCCAAATACCAAAGCCCAATTAAGGAATCACCCTATTTGCCAAGAAACCAATTTTGGCCCATAAGGCCCAATTAAACATAAAAGGCCCATTTGTCATATTTGGACTTAATGGAATGATTTAGGCCCAATTTGGATCCAATCCTTTTTGAGGAAAACTGCATGAAGAACAACAAATATTTTGTTCTCTTGTGGGTTGTAGAAATAATATCCTTTTGTTTCCATATGATACCCTACAAATAGGCACTTATCCGATTTGGATTCTAGTTTGGTACCATCCAAATGTTTAACATATGCCTAGCATCCTCAAATCTTCAGGAATGAGAAACCCGATTTCTTTCCTGTCCATATTTCATATGGAGTCTGTCCAACAGACTTTGACAGAACCTTATTAAAAATAAGTATTGCACTGTTTAATTCATATCCCCAGAAAGAAATTGGTAGCTCAGTGCAACTCATCATTGACCTTACCATGTCCAACAAAGTTTGGTTTCTCTGTTCGGACACACTGTTTAATTGAGGTGTTCCGGGAGGAGTCCACTGTGAAAGAATACCATATTCTTTTAAGTAATTTTGAAACTCATTGTTTAAATATTCTCCACCGTCATCCGACCGTAATGTTTTAATACTTTTGCCAGTAAATTTTTCTACTTCGTGTCGAAACTCTTTGAATTTCTCAAAAGTTTCTGACTTATATTTCATAAGATACACATAACCATAACATGATACATCATCCATAAAGGTTACGAAGTATTTATATCCACCTCTAGCCTGGCTAGACATGGGCCCACATATGTCACTATGAACGAGAGCTAACAGCTCTGTGGCACGTACACCTTTACCACTAAAAGTTGTTTTAGGCATTTTGCCTAATAAACAAGATTCACAGACATCATATGAATTATGATCAAATCTGTCCAAGTATCCATTCTTCGAAAGAGTGGATATACGAGTTTTATTTATGTGTCCCAGATGATAATACCACAAATAAGTCTCATCTTTGTTACTCAATTTGAGTCTTTTGTTTGTCATGTTATATGTTTGAGATTCGTTTATATTCAAAATATAAAGACCATTATTAACATCCGCTGTACATATCAAAACATCATCTTTATATACAAAACACCAAGTGTTCCGAAATACAGAGGTATACCTGCATCGGGTTAAACTAGATACAGAGATGATATTCCTAGTCAAATTAGGTACAAAATAACAGTCCCATAATATTAGTACATGGCCCGATGGCAGATTCAAAACATAGGTGCAAACGGCCAAAATGGCGACTCTCATCCCATTTCCGACTCGCAGGTCGATCTCTCCTGAAGTCAGTCTCCTGCTAATCCACAGATCCTGCACATCAGTACATATGTGAGTACCACATCCAGAATCAAAAACCTAATTTTAAAACCAGTAGTGGACATGTTTATTTCAATAACAAATATACATGAAGCCAGAGCCTTGCTCGCCTTCGCTTCCTTCAAGTCTGCCTGGTACTTACAGAAGTCACTCTTCTAGTGACCCTGTTTGCCTTAATGTAGGAAGACGTCTTAGGATTTGCCCTTAGTCTTCCCAGAAGACTATGATGATTTAGCCTTGCCCTTTTTATTTTTCTTCTTCACACCCCTAGAAGCCTTCAGCCAAGCCTTGGCCTTCTGGGATGTCGAAGTAAGATGCGCCTCACGCTTCTTGCCTTTTTAAAGCACTGGCTCTGCTTCTTTCAGCATAGCCATCAACTTTCCAAGAGTCTTCTCTTGGTTCATCATATTATAGTTCATGATGAACCCATCCCAACAGTCTGTCAGAGACTGTAAGATCAAATCTATAGAAGTCTCGGCCTCAAAGGTAATGCCCAGCTGACCTACCTGTTCGATATCAGCAATCATCTGTGACATATAGTGTTCGAAAGATGTACCCTCTGACATACGCGAGCAAAAGAGCTTCTTTTGCAATTCATACTTCTGAGATCTAAGATTAGATCTATGAAGATCCTTCAATTTCAACATCATGTTATAAGGATCCAATCCCTTGTTTTGACGATGAAATTAATGAGTCATCGCAGCAAGCATAATGGATTGAGCAGTAAAGTTATCATCTCGATGAGTCTTCCAAAGCTCATGATCAACTAGTCGCTCAAGTCCGGGCTCAGGCCGAGAGGTCTCTATAACATAGAGTAACTTCTCGGCTCCCAGGACTATCTTGAGATTCATCTCCCAATCTGGAAAATTTACGCCGTTAAAGACATTCTCGCCCATGATTATGTCTTTAACGCTAATCTTTCCAGCTATCTTGATTGCTATAGTCCAACTATCTAATCAACGATTTCGGGTACACTCAAAATGCAATGGTTACTATAGTCCAACTATATAACTGATTAGTGGTAAATATATCACTATTTCCCACTCATTTAACATAATATTTTGTATAGTTTCTTGAGTTTTGTGAATATTTTGATGTGTTTTGTGTTATTTTGTAGATAAATAAAGTTTCAGGACATTCTAGAGGTGATTTGGGGCCAAAACAGTGAAAATTGGACAACAGGGCATTGTGGTAATTTTCAGCGTCGCGACGCCTAACATGCGCCTCACCGTGCTAACGTGCAACGGGTCCACATGTTAGAATCTGAGAAGTTTGACTTTGCTAACGTGCGACGTGCCACGTGTCACCATCACAGCCGATCTGCAAATGTGCGCCGTGCCATGTGTCATCATCCTACGGTACCGACAATCGTCATCGCCACGTGTCACTCCACGTGTCAGCCACGTCATCGTCCACATCACCAATTGACCGAGTCAAAGTGCCACGTCACCTCCACGTCATCATCAACCAATCACGAGGTGCCACATATCGCAATGCTATGGTGCCGATAATCCCTTTCGCCACGTGTCACCACATCAGTGCCATATCAGCATAATCATTGAGTTGCCAGCCGCCGTGCCACGTGTCACCTTATCTACTTATTTGAAACGCCACGTGTGGAGCTCTCCATAAGCCACGCCGTTAATCACGGGCGTCGCGACGCAAAAGGCTTTGGCGTCGCGACGCAGGAGGCCTATCGACGCCTATAAATTCAGCTCAGTTTTCTGATTTCAGATGTACCTTCCTCCTATGAATTCTCTGATGTAAATATGGAGTTTTTTTATCTAGTTTCTTTTAATTTCAGTTTTGTAATTAAATTTTAATTACGTTTTGTAATAGTAATAGTAATTTACTTTCTTTACTTTTACAATTTTTACTATTCAACCGTGAGGAGGTAACTTCCCCCTGCCAGGGTGAAAGGTAACTCTTTTACTATTGCTATTTAGATTAATCTATCTTAATTATAATATATTCACTATTTAAAATTTGACTTAAAAAGGATACCGCTATATTGGTCGGTTGGTAATTCATTTTAAACTGGTTTAAACCTGACTAAGCAAGGATACCGCCAGATTGGTCGGTTGGTAATTAAATTTTCTTACCGCGTATATGACAGGTTTATTTTGGTTCCGCCTTTATGGTTGGTTGGACTTAATTTGACTTAATCAAGTTACCGCCTATATGGCTGGTTGGTAAAATAATCACAAGTTAATATATTATGTTAAGGGAGATATCTAACTAGTAAATAGTAAAAGATGATCCTTTTACCTTAGCATTTTATTTTATTGTAATTTTATGTATTTTACTTTTAAGTTTTTATTAGCCCTAGTTATGTGTCGTAACTAAGTTAGTTATCCGAGGTTGTGATGAATTCTAATATCACCAATTTATAAGGGGTTAATTTATAGTTTGGATAATTTAAAGGTTTACTTATTAAGTCTTAAGCTTAATGCGTCTTGTTAATTGGCCACTAATAAGATTGATCTGGTAAATCTAAAATAAATTTGACAAAGGAATTTTAGGTTTCAGCCTTAGACTTAATAGCCCACGATCTTCCTTGAGGATAGATAACCATTTAATAGATTTCCTTACAGGATAGACATATACCTATCAGGCGGGGGTAGCCATAATTGGAACTTAAACTTAATGAATCCAGGTAATTTGGCTGACATAGACATATGGTTCAATTGGGTTATACTGGGTATTTGCGTCTGACCTTCGACAGAGGCTTTCGCATAATTTAGTGTTCCAGGTTAGTAAACCGATATATTACATAAACATGAAATAACCACTTCATCTTTTAAAAGATATTAGAAAGATTCACAACCCTAGATAGTTTTCTAATATTGAAGTTTCTTAAACCTACTTTCATGTAATTTTATTTACTTGTTTTTAAATTCAAAATCATCACCCTTTCAAATCAATCAATCAATCAACCTGTTAGCTACTAGTAATCATTTGACTTCATAAAATTAATAGATTAGGTATTAAGTCCTCGTGGGATCGATCTTTTTATACTACTTGAACGATACGTGCGCTTGCGTTATACGCGTGTGATTACGCACCGGTTAAGTTTTTGGCACCGTTGCCGGGGACTTATTTATCTTTCACTATTAATTTTGAGGTTAGATACATTTACTTGTATCTAATTTCTTTTTACTTATTGTTATTGTTTTCTTGTGTTTCAGGTTCTCAGAAACTACATGAGACGAACCAGTAGCTTTGAACTCCGACCGCTTGACCCAAAAATTGAAAGAACCATCAGACAATTGAGAAGGGAAAGGCGAGAAGGCCAATAAGCTTTAGTCAACATGGAACCTGAACCTTTGGAAGTTTCACCACCAATACCCATTCGAGACAGAACCATTCTGGTGGTCGACGGCTTCATTTCCTGTATTGTACTTCCTCCTTTACCAGCAAATGCGTGTGACATCAAAACATGCATTCAGATGATTCAGCAGTCAGTGCAGTTTGAGGGGAAAGCAACTGAAGATCCTAATACCCACATCAGAAACTTCCTGGAAGTTTGCGGCGCTTTCAATTACGACCGAGAAGCTGAAGAAGCAATGAGACTGGGGTTTTTTTCCATACTCCTTGAAGGACAGAGCTAAAGCTTGGCTGCATTCACTACCAGCAAGTTCCATCACAACTTGGAACAATATAGCCACCAAATTTCTTGCAAAGTACTTTCCACTAGCTAGAACTGGAAAGCTGAGGAATGACATCACATCCTTTGTAAAAAAAGACTCTCTACGAAGCTTGGGAAATGTACAAAGATTTGCTCCGGAAATGTCCTCACCATGAGTTTCCAAAATGGCTTCAAGTCCAAACTTTCTATAATGGACTTTCTGGACTGATGAGAACCATAATCGATGCTGCTGCTGGAGGAGCTTTAATGGAAAAAGGTGAAGATCAAGCCTGGGACCTAATTGAAGAAATGGACAACAACAATTCCTTGTGGCCAACAGAAATGAGCATGATCCAAAGAATTGCAGGAATTTATGAAAGTGGAGCCAATACAGCAGTCAACGCCAAGTTGGATCAGATATGTAAATTCATGGAGACTCTTACCACTGGATCCACAAGTTCACCATATGGAGGAGCACCAGAACCAAACCAACTTGAAGAGACGGTGAATTATGTCAATAATTTCAACAAACAGGGGAACAATCCATCTTCCAACACCTACAACCCAGGGTGGAGGAATCATCCCAATTTTTCATGGAGCAACAATTCAGGGAAAAAGAACAATCCACCACATGGATTCCAACAGGAGAACTATCCACCACTTGGATTCCAGCAACAGAACAAAGGCCAGAAACAAGCAACTGAACCAGGAATAGCAGAAGTGCTGGCTCAGTTAAAAAAGTACGATGCTATGTTTCAAAGCCAATATGCTTCCATCAAAGCACTGGAGAATCAAATTGGACAACTGGCCAATGCTCAGAGTTACAGACCGCCAGGTACCCTTCCTAGCAACACAAAGCCAAATCTAAGGAACATGGGAAAGGAGAAATGTCATGCCATCATGTTAAAAATCGGTACTGAAATCAACAAAGATGTTGGAATCAAGGCAATAATTGAAGATATTCCAAAAGAAACAAAACAACAGATGGAGGAAAAAGAAGCAAAGGAAAAAGAACAGATCACTCCACCTCCACATTTTCCTCAGCGTCTTCAGAAAAACAAACTGGACAAGCAGTTTGCTCGTTTCTTGGAGGTGTTCAAAAAGATGCACATCAACATTCCATTTGCAGAAGCCTTGGAACAAATGCCCAACTATGTCAAATTCATGAAAGACATTCTTTCACGAAAACTGAGATTGGGAGATTACGAGACTGTAGCAATGACAGAAGAATGCAGCGCCATCATTCAAATGAAGCTTCCCTCAAAGTTGAAAAATCCTGGTAGTTTCACCATTCCTTGCATCAAAGGAGTGTTGGACAGTTATGACCCATAGCGTCACTATTTGTACAGATCATGGTGATGTTGTACAAATTAACTGTGTGACAAAGGAGATTGCTCTTTTATCATTTGTGATTAGATCACCAAGATATATAAATGATGAAAGGTCCCTATGATTTTTTCCTGGATTGAGATGATATGAGACAGTATCAATCCACGAAGGATAAATCATTAAATATCCCAAGTCAGAGTATTATCGAGATTGGACATCGATAATACGTAAAAGACTAGTATTACACTTGTGCGCGTTGTGAGGGCATAATGGCATAGTTCTCATGTATTTGGGTATAGGATACTCATGCAAATGTAATAAGAGGTTGTGTTTTACCGATGGTACGGGAAACAGCTTCGCTCTGGATAGACCCCCTCAGAATTCCATTGGTAGTATGACTATGTGTCTATGGAAGTCCGAAATCAGGGTAGGTGTATTTGTTCTTAACCTGAGACTTGCACCGCTAATACTTGCGACAATCAATATACTTTGGTTTTGGTCGTCCAGGGCTTTAACAGGTTTTTTGTACGCCTTTGATGGGTATATTGAGAATCATAGTGTGTTGGGTGTGATGTCAAGACGGAAGTATCACTCCAGTCATAATGGAGATGATGGTCACGTAGGATATGGTACTGGTTCTCTTATGTATTGTAGTCATCAGGATAAAATGACAAGGTCATGTTTATCCGATTATAGAGACTAGTTACCAGAGATCTGATATGTGCTTCGTACGGGGCAGACACAATTCCAGCCACAGGCCTAGCACGTGACATCCGATACTGGATCGAAATACGCAATACTATGTATACTACGCCTGATATAGATCACCATATTCCTGTAAGGATATTTCTGGAGAATTGGGTAGGCATTGAGCTTTGAAAGAAGCCAACCTTGTCTTGTAAATCAGTACAAACGTAGTACTAGGTACTTACGTGTTCGGATAGTCCGACTACCGTATTTACTGCCAACATATCCGGGGATCTCATGGGTCACTTCCCGAAGATTCACCGATGACGTATGACTCACACTTATTATTTTGGGATTAATTAGATGAGAGATAAAATTAATCTGGGATTAATTGCGGAAATATTTTATCTGGGATAAAATATTAATAAAAGAGAGAAAACAATTAATTTGGAATTAATAGATAAAATAATATATTCGATATATTATACGAAATTAGATTTTGACGCGGAATTAAAATTAGATTTTAATTCGGGCGAACGAGTTAATTTAGAATTAATTCGTTAGCGGCGTGAATAGTGAATTTGCTAGGCATAATCATTTAGTTACGTCACAACAAAAAATTCGTTAATTTGGAATTAGCAAACCCGAGCCCGTGAGTGTTTGCGAGCGCATTCGCATTTCGAATTCGAGTGTGGCACGCAAGTCACATCAAACGTCAAATCGCTAGTCACATCAAGTGTCAAATCATTAGTCACATTGAGTGATGTGACAACTTGTCACTTGATTGATTGAGTGATGTGAATAGTTGATGTGGTGGTTGGCAAAGCTTTAATGCCATTTGACTTTTTGGAAAAAGAAAATGGTAAATGAATTTTAGAAATTAAAAAGGTGTATTAGATACACATTTTGGCAACCAACACACACAACTCTCTCACTTCTTTCTTCCTCTCCCTCTCACGCCCAATGGGCAGTCCACTGCCTTCTGTTTCTGGTTTCTGCCGAGAATCAAGAGGAGAAGCTAGGTGATTTTGGCGGCAAAAATCACCGAGTGCTAGAACACCATTTAAGTCTTGCGAAGGTGATAGAGAAACCCACCCGTGGGCTTGGAATTCACTTGAAAAGCTTGGATCTTGATGATGATCCATTGCTGATTTTCGAAGACCAAAAACTGAAGTTTTGCCGAGAGCCTAGGAGGGTTCAAAGGGCTTAAAAAGTTTCGTTCTTCCACGCATCGCTCAACCGATCATTGTGAGTATTCTACGACTTCTTTGATTGTATTCACACGTGTGTTTTATTCTTTTTATTCGATCCTTGGGACCGTAGAACTCCAACAATGGTATCAGAGCGTTGTTAAAAGCATGAAACCGATTTTGGGCTTAAAATTGGGTAAATTGATTTGAGCATGGTTTGGTTAAATTGTTTGATTGAATATGTTTAAATGATGTTTAATTGAAGATTGATTGGATCAATTTCAAGAAAAATGGTTTGGAACAATTTTCCCCAATTTTGAAGGCTTGGCCGAGAATGTCATACCCTAATGTCTTGGTGATTTTTGATTTTTGATTCATTGGATGAGTTGGAATCAATTGGGCATGTTGATTTAATGTTTAATTGGATTCAATTGGATTGGATTTAAATTGGACATATAAATCCTCAAATTGCCGAGAGTTAAAGAGCATGAAATGGGTTTGATTTTTTCATAAATTGTGTTGGACATGATTTAATGTTGATAAGCATGATTAATTAAACAAATTTGTGTTTTGGAAATATCGATTTGGGTAATTAATTATGTAATACACTTTAGTTTAATTAAATTGTGAAATTTGAATTTTTGTGATTTAATTAAATGGGCTTAAATTGGATTTGGGCTTGTAATGTTGTAAATGGGCTTATTGGGCTTGGTTGTACCAAGTTAGGTTTAGGCTAAATTGGTTGGATCCAATTGAGCCCAAAACCGCTTCCATAAAGTCCAAATGCGACTAATGGACCTTTAATTATTTAATTGGGCCTAATGGGCCTAAATTGATTTCTAGGCTTATGGGGTTACTCCTTGATTGAGCTTTGGTTATTGGGTTTGACCCGAGTTGACCAAAAGTCCACGCCTTAAAGAAATTAATTGAAAGCCCATTGGACTTTAATTAAATTAACATTAGATGTTAATCGGGTTTTGAGACCCGTAACGATTAAATTAGAATTTAAGTCGTAAAGGTTCGTTAATAAAGTGTAATATTTAATTTGGAATTGAATAGCGAATTAGTATTAAATACAAATTGAATTGGATTTAATTTTGTAGTTTAATTTAATTCGAGAATTTTTACTTTGAGTACTTGTTCGCAAAATGAGTTTGACTCGAGCAAAATCAAATCATTGTTTGAACATTGGATGGTCATTAATTATCAGATTAATTAATTGGATTAGATTGATTGATAACATGCTTTTGTGAATACATGGTTGCGATGCATGAATAATGTATATCGGATGGATATTAGATAGGTGGGGCAATTTTAGAAATTGTTGTAATAAATTTAGAATTTATTAATTGGACCTGCGTGTCCAGCCTATTACCTCCATACTCTTTGTATTTCTCTTATCACCTATTCTCCTCAATGTAAATGAGGTTTCTTTAGAAGTGTTATGTAACGGGTAGAAGCAATACATGTGCTAGCGGGAGAGAGAGGAAAGAGAGAGATTTGATCTAGGATCAATGTGTTGTGTATCCATCCACATATCATTATTATTTTATTTATACGCGCTTTATTATGTGTTTAGAATGCATGTTTAAGGGTATATGATGATGAGACCTTAACATAGATAATAAATTGGTTGCCAATTTACACGCGAAAAACCCTCAAATAATATTAAGCGTTTTTCCTTCCATTGAGCGATTCTTACTCAAGATCTAAGACTGGCATTGGTTTGTTGGCCAAAGTCAAGGCATTTGTCCGTCGAGGATGTGTTTGAATCATGAAGGCTTTGTTCCATATCAGTGTCTTGTCCAAGTTGTGATTTGTTGGCCAAAGTCAAGATCACTTCTTGTCCATCGACATTGATTACGAAGTTTTCCAAGGTCAATGGGTCACGCTTAACTGGGATCACTAAGTTTTTTGTGCCAAAGCCAAGGCTTAGTTGATTCAGAGGAAAAAGGTTAGGCAATATATTAGATATATTGGCATATATAAGATATATGTTTCGGACTTGGATGTCCCCCTACTGGATCTAGGAATTGGATGGGATCCAATTGACCTTAGAGATCTACCTAGTTAATTATTATACAATTTGTTGGCCAAAGTCAAGATTGTGTGATATTTAACGGGATCCTACCCCAATAGGAAACACGGTTTCCCGAGTACTCGACAGAGGGTTAGAGGCTCGCCGAAAAATAGTTGGAGGCAAGAATTAAATTTGCAATATTCGTTTAATTACTTGCCATACGCGCTCAATACAATATCATTCGTCAAATAAATTAAATGTTAGTTGGACTAATATTTAAATCGTTGTTTTATTAAAACAGTTGGACTGTATTCAATCAATTTAAATTATAATTGATTATATAGTTGGACTATAGTAATCATTATAATAAATAGTACGGAAAATCGTTGATTAAATAGTTGGACTATTAGAATCAAGATGAAATTGAAAGATTGACATTTAAAACATAATCCTAGGGAAAATGTATTTAAATAGTTTAATTTTCAAATTAGGAATAAAGTTTCAGGATGGTCCTGGAAACTAATAAGTTACTTTATTTGATAAAATAACATATTAGGCTTAAGCCCTGACTTAAGCAAATAATAGAGCATGATCTTTGGAAGATTCATGTGATGATAACTTAAGTGCTTAATCCATTAAGCTTGTCAAATGGAATCCTTAATTTCTTAATCAGAACTAAGGATTAGATCCTTAAAGTATGATAATGAAATTGAAGGATCTTCATAAATCTATTCTTAGATCTTAGAAGTAAAATTGCAATACATAACTCTTGGAGAGTTAATGACTATTCTCAAGGAGACAAAGTCAAAGTTTGCAATAAGGTAAGTAGCGCAAGTCGCACCTTACTTCGATATTCTAGAAGGCCGAGGCTTGGCCAAAGGCTTCTGGAATGTTGAAAAGGCCAAAGGAAAAATCATTATAATCTTCTGGGAAGATAAAGGAAATATCCCAAAATGTTTGTCGAAAATGTGGCAAACAGGATCGCGGAAGCGTGACTGCCATTTGGACAAAGCAGACATGAAGGAACCGAAAACAGGGCATGGCTCTGACTTCAAATATGTTTGTTATAAATATGTTCAATACTAGTATTAAAAATTGGATTTTAGATACTTAGTGTGATACATAAATATGTACTGGTGTTCAGAATCTGCTATGAGCAGGATACTGACTTCAGATTGAGATTTATCTGCGAATTGAAAACGGGACGAAAGTCGCTGTTTCAACCGTAGATACCTTAATTTAGGAACTACCCTTAGGGTGTATACTTAAATTAGGAAACTGTTATAATGTAACTAGTTTGACTAGAAACATTATCTCTGTTGGAGTTTACTAAGGTCCCAATGATCAATAAACAAGCATGAACATGTGTGAATACATTCGAGAAAGTCGCGGAATACTCACATCGATCGGTTGAGCGACGCGGGAGGCAACAAAAACGTTTTTGCTTCCTCTTTACTGTCACGGCAGTGGGCAATTTCTTCCTCCAAGAAATTCGGCCATGGATGATCTTCGTCAAGCTCCAAGCTTCGTCATTTGAATCCCGGCTCATGGGTGGACTTCCCTATCACCTTCGCATGTCTCGGAAGTGTGCTAGCACTTAAGAAATTTGCCACAAATTTCCAACTTTAGCTTCCCTTGCTCACGGTTTTTAGGCAAAACCAGTGAACAATTTTCAGCCCCTTGGGCGTGAAAATGAGAGGAGAGAGGATAGGATTTTTGAGAGAGAGAGAGTTGTGTAAAATGTTTTTTGATTTCCAAAATTTAATTAAAACATATACCACTTTTTGAATTTCAAAAAGTCAAGCCATAAATGGCTCCAACCACTCACATCACTCAATCACATCAATCAAGTTGTCAAGTCACATCACTCAAAGTGACAAATGATTTGACGATTGATGCGAATAATGATTTGGCGCTTGATTTGACTTGCGTGCCGCACTCGAATTCGAAATGCGAATGAGCTCGCAAATAATCTCGGGCTCGGGTTCGCTAATTCCAAATTAACGAATTTTCCATTGTGTCGTAATTAAATGATTACGCCTAGCGAAGTCACTATTCATGTCGCTAACGAATTAATTCTAAATTAATTCGTTTGCCCGAATTAAAATCTAATTTTAATTCCGCGTCGAAATCCAATTTCGTTTAATATATCAAATATATTAATTTATCCATTAATTCCAAATTAATCGTTATCTCTATCCTTAAATGATATTTTATCCCAGATAAAATATCTCCGCTATTAATCCCATATTATTTTTCTCTCTCATCTTATTAATCCCAGATTAATTAAAAGTGCGAGTCATACGTCATCGGTGAATCTTCGGGAAGCGACCCATGAGATCCCCAGATATGTTGGCAGTAAATTCGGTCGTCGGACTATCCGAACACGTAAGTACCTCATACTACTTTTATACTGAATTACAAGACAAGGTTGGCTTCTAGCAAAGCGCCATGCCTACCCAATTCTCCGAAAATATCCTTACAGGAATAAAGGATCTATATCAGGCGTAGTATACGTAGTATTGCGTATTTCTGTCCAGTATCGGATGATCAGATGCAAGGCCTGGGGCTGGTACAGTGTCTGCCCCGTATGAAGCATATATCGGATGACGAGCAACTATTCTCTTTAATATCGGATAATCATGACCAAGTCATATTATCCCGACGGTTGTAACCTTTTTAAAGAACCAGTTCTTTATCCTTACGCGATCATCAACTCCATATGACTGGATTGAGACTTCCATCTTGACATCACACCCAACACACTACGATTCTCAATATACCCAGCATTGGCATACACAGAACCTGTTAAAGCCCTGGACGACCGCAACCAAAGTATGTTGATTGTCGTAAGTATTAGCGGTGCAAGTCTCAGGTTAAGACCAAATACACCTACCCTGATTTCGGATTTCCATAGACACAGTCATACTACCAATGGAATTCCGATGGGGTCTATCCAGAGCGAAGCTGTTTCCCGTACCATCGGTAAAACACAACCTCCTATTACACTTGCATGAGTATCATATACCCAAATATATGAGAACTATGTCGTTGTGCCCTCACAATGCGCACAAGTGTAATACTAGTCTTTTACGCATCCATCGATGTCCAATCTCGATAATACTCTGACTAGGGATATTTAATAATTTATCTTTCGTGGATTGATACTGTCTCATATCATTCTCAATCCAGGAACAAATCATATAGACCTTCTATCATTTATATATCTAGGTGATCTAATCACAAATGATAAGAGTGCAATCTCCTTTGTCACATAGTTAATTTGTACAACAACACCATGATCTGTACAAATAGTGACGCTATGGGTCATAATTGTCCAACAATCTCTATATCAGTGTTTTATCCGTTGCGGATATACCTTTATATTCTAGAACACTAAAGTGTTTCATTATATAAAGATGATATTGAGATAAACACATTAGATGTGAATAACAATATTTATATTTTGAATATAAATGAATCTCAAACATGAAACATGACAAACAAATAGCTCAAACTGATTTGATCAGAAGAAACTTAATTGTGGCATTGATGTTTGAGACACAATTAAACCAGACTCGTATATCCACACTTTCGAAGATTGGGTACTAGGACGAATTTGATTCCATTCAAATAAAGTTTACGAATATAGTTTATTGGGCAAAGTGCCTAAAACATTATTTACTTGGTAAAAGTGCAAATGTCACCGATCTGTTAGCCCTAGTTCATAGTGAAGCAAGTGGGCCCATATCTAGCTAGGCTAGAGGTGGATATGAATATTTCGTGACCTTTACGGATGTAGCATCGCGTTATGGTTATGTGTTTCTTTTGAAACACAAATCGGAAACTTTTAAATTTTCGACACGAAATAGACAAACAGATCGGGTAAAGTATTAAATCGTCACGGTTAGACCATGATGAAAATACTTAAGCAATAAGTTTCTCAAATACTTGAAGGAGTACAATATTCTTTCAATGAGGACTCCCCCCGGAACACGTCAATTTGACAGTGTGTCCGAACAAAATAAACCGAATTTTGTTGGACATGATAAGGTTCATCATGAGTCGCTCTGAGCTACCATTTCCTTCAACGGATACACATAAACAGTGCATAACTTATTTTGAATAAGGTTCCATAAAAATCTGTTTGCCAGACTTCATATTAGATATGAACAGGAAAGAAACTAGGTTTCTCATTCTTGAATATTTGGGTATGCTAGGCATATGTTTGGATGATACCAAACTAGAACCCAAATTGGATAAGTGCCAATTGTTTGTTATCCTAGGGATACCACATTATAGTACTTATACATCTCACATGAGAACAATTTAATTGTTGCTCACCATACGACTTTCCTAAGAGGAATACCGATATGTAGTGGTAAGTGGGAGGATAGTAAAACTCGATGAAAATCAGAGTAATACTGTTCCTGGCACCGATTCCTAATGGAACACAAATAGTTCATCAAGGATGAAACTATACCAGTAATCTTCGAATACACAAGAACCGTATAAGTCAGAGAGAGTCAGAAAATAACCTGGGTATGGGTTTCTGATCTCACCTCGTAAAGATGTCAATCTTATTGAGGAATACCAACTGACTACGTATGAGGAAGTGATACAAGGTATTAACTCCCTATTATAGCAAGGTGCAATGAGTCTAAAATGGATTCCATGTATATCAACTTAGTTTGGATACTAGTTGATGTATCGAAAGGCATTGTGCATATTGGTACTATATAAGTCTTCAAGGAAGACATACATGGATGGCAACATACCAACGTATAAAGCTAGGCTTTTAGCGAAATGGTATCGTTATCAACATTATGTTGATTACAACGAAACCTTTTACCTATTGCCACAGTAAATCCATTTGGATAATGCTTGCTTAAGCTGCATGTTTCATTTATGAAATATGTTAGCTGAATGGGAAAATCGCTTTCCTTAAACGGAAACCTTTTGGAAGATGTTTATAACATCCTGTCGGTTTTGTCGTACTAAAACTAGCAGACAAGGTTTGCAGGTTAATCGATCCATGTTTAGATTAAAGCAAACATTAGGTTCTTGGAATTATTGTTTTGATGTAATCATAATGGGTTATGATTTAATTCAAAATAAAAATGATTCTTGTGTATATAAGAGGGTTAGTGGGAGCGCACTGACAATAAATGTCCTATATAATAATGATAATATGTCATTTCTAGGAAATGATATTCCCATAAAACAATTGGTGAAAGCTTGGCTTTCATGAAAATTCTCCGTGGAATTCTTGGAGAAACAACCTTTATTCTAGGAATAAAGATCTACTGGGATAGATTTAAAGTTGTTATCACTCTTCGAGAACTCGAACATTGAAAAATGTACAAGACCTGGTGTCTCATACGCTTTGAGCATATGGATTCACAATCAGGCCAATCCAAGTGATAGTCACTGGATTGATGTTAAGAACATCCTTTAGTATCTTAGAGAACTAAGGATGCTGTCTTAAACTATGGAGTTGGAGAACTTGAAGTGACTGGGTTCACTGCTGCAAGTTTCCTAAACCGATAAAACGACTATAAGTCACAAACGGTACTATACAGTTTGAATAATGGAACAGTGAGCTGGAAATCTTCCAAGCTAGATACTCTTACCGAATAAACAACAAATGCATATTATTGCTGCAGCTGAGGCAGCAATGGAAGCCATTTGGGTCGATACTAAATCTAATTAGATTAGATATAGTTCTTTTAGCAGATGAGCTATGCTTCAGCACAGGCTAAAGAATTAATGGTCTCATCAACGATCCAGATACATACTTCGATATTTATCTGATTCGTTCGGATCATACATCGTGGCGATGTGATGATCGAATAAATCGCATCAGATGATAATCATGCAAATCCGCTGACGAAAGCCTTTTCTCAGCAGTTTGAACGAACCATACATAGTTCGGGTGTAGGACACTCGAGTGACTGGCTATATGCCAAGTGGGAGATTGTTGGACAGTTATGACCCATAGCGTCACTATTTGTACAGATCATGGTGATGTTGTAAAAATTAACTATGTGACAAAGGAGATTGCTCTTTTATCATTTGTGATTAGATCACCAAGATATATAAATGATGAAAGGTCCCTATGATTTGTTCCTGGATTGAGATGATATGAGACAGTATCAATCCATGAAGGATAAATCATTAAATATCCCTAGTCAGAGTATTATCGAGATTGGACATCGATAATACGTAAATGACTAGCATTACACTTGTGCGCATTATGAGGGCATAACGGCATAGTTTTCATATATTTGGGTATATGATACTCATGCAAGTGTAATAGGAGGTTGTGTTTTACCGATGGTACGGGAAACAGCTTCGCTCTGGATAAACCCCATCAGAATTCCATTGGTAGTATGATTATGTGTCTATAGAAGTTTGAAATCAGGGTAGGTGTATTTGGTCTTAACCTGAGACTTGCACCGCTAATACTTGCGACAATCAATATACTTTGGTTTTGGTACTCCAGGGCTTTAACAGGTTCTGTGTACGCCTCTGCTGGGTATATTAAGAATCGTAGTGTGTTGGGTGTGATGTCAAGACAGAAGTATCACTCCAGTCATAATGGAGATGATGGTCACGTAGGATACGGTACTGGTTCTCTTATGTACTGCAGTCATCGGGATAAAATGACAAGGTCATGTTTATCTGATTATAGAGACTAGTTACCAGAGATCCGATATGTGTTTCGTACGGGGCAGACACAATTCCAGCCTCAGGCCTAGCACATAACATCTGATACTGGATCGAAATACGCAATACTATGTATACTACGCCTGATATAAATCACCATATTCCTGTAAGGATATTTCTGGAGAATTGGGTAGGCATGGCGCTTTGCTAGAAGCCAACCTTGTCTTGTAAATCGGTACAAATGTAATACTAGGTACTTACGTGTTCGGATAGTCCGACGATCGTATTTACTGCCAACATATCCGGGGATCTCATGGGTCGCTTCCCGAAGATTCACCGATGACGTATGACCCGCACTTATTAATCTGGGATTAATTATATGAGAGATAAAATATTAATAAAAGAGAGAAAACAATTAATTTTGAATTAATCGATAAAATAATATATTCGATATATTATACGAAATTATATTTTGACGTGGAATTAAAATTAGATTTTAATTCGGGCGAAGGAGTTAATTAGAATTTATTCGTTAGCGATGTGAATAATGATTTTGCTAGGCATAATCATTTAATTACGTCACAACGGAAAATTCGTTAATTTGGAATAAGCGAACCCGAGGCCGCGAGTGTTTGCGAGCGCATTCACATTTCGAATTCGAGTGTGGCACGCAAGTCACATCAAGCATCAAATCGCTAGTCACATCAAACGTCAAATCATTAGTCACTTTGAGTGATGTGACAACTTGTCACTTGATTGATTGAGTGATGTGAATAGTTGATGTGGTGGTTGGCAAAGCTTTAATGCCATTTGACTTTTTGGAAAAAGAAAATGGTAAATGAATTTTAGAAATTAAAAAGGTGTATTAGATACACATTTTGGCAACCAACGCACACAACTCTCTCACTTCTTTCTTCCTCTCCCTCTCACGCCCAAGGGGCAGTCCACTGCCTTCTATTTCTGGTTTCTGCCGAGAATCAAGAGGAGAAGCTAGGTGATTTTTGCGGCAAAAATCACCGAGTGCTAGCACACGATTTGAGTCTTGCGAAGGTGATAGGGAAACCCACCCGTGGGCTTGGAATTCACTTGAAAAGCTTGGAGCTTGATGATGATCCATTGCCGATTTTTGAAGACCAAAAACTACAGTTTTGCCGAGAGCCTAGGAGGGTTCAAAGGGCTTAAAAAGTTTCATTCTGTGACGCATCGCTCAACCGATCATTGTGAGTATTCCGCGACTTCTTTGATTGTATTCGCACATGTATTTTATGCTTTTTATTCGATCCTTGGGACCGTAGAACTCCAACATGGAGAACATAACTTTGGTAAGGCTTTATGTGATTTAGGTGCAAGTGTTAACTTGATGCCTTTTTCTATTTTCAGGAAATTGCAGATTGGAGAAATAATGCCAACTTCAGTCTCTCTACAACTTGCTGATAGAACGCTCGTATTTCCAAGAGGCGTAGTTGAGGATGTGCTGGTCAAGGTTGACAAATTCATTTTCCCAGCAGATTTTATTGTCCTTGATATAGAGGAAGACGCAGACATGCCAATCATCCTCGGAAAACCGT
This sequence comes from Zanthoxylum bungeanum, assembly GCA_019454045.1. NCBI lineage: Eukaryota > Viridiplantae > Streptophyta > Magnoliopsida > Sapindales > Rutaceae > Zanthoxylum > Zanthoxylum bungeanum. The sequence goes on from SKCR01026354.1 coordinate 78,924, forward strand.
TCTTGGCTACAAGTCGAACCATTATTGATGTACAAAAAGGAGAACTGACCATGAAAGTGCAGGACCAAGAAGTTACCTTTAATGTTTTCAAGGCCCTGAATTTCCCAGATGATGAAAAGAATAAGGAATGTTTCAGACTTGATGTGATACACAGTACCATTCAGAACTCCAATGCAATGCAAATTTCTACTGACAAACTTAAAACATGTCAATTACCTGTGGAGCCTGAAGATAAAACATCTTTTGCACTGAAAAAGCCAATTCTTGCACTACAAGCAACATAAGAGAAAAAGTTCCACCAGCTCAAAGAATTGGAGGAATTTCACAATCAGCCTTTTGAGGATGCCAAATTGTACAAAGAAAAGGCAAAGAAAAGACTTGATGAGAAGTTAGTGCGCATACAACTGGAACCAAGGCAAAAGGTACTGTTAAACAAATCAAGGGTGAAATTCTTCCCATGGAAGCCAAAATCACGGTGGTCAGGTCCATTTGTGATCACCAAGGTTTTACCAGACAGAGCTGTTGAGATACATGATCTTGACTCCAACAAAACTTTCAAGGTTAAAAATAAGTGTGTCAAACACTACTGGGGAGAATCATTTGAGCGACAAAAAGAAAGTGTCACACTTTCAGATCCAGCCTAACGTTCGAGAAGTCACGTCTAGCTGACGACTTTAAACTTAGAGCTCGTAGAGAGGAAACCCATGCAATTTGTTATATATTGTGATCTGGTGTGTTTTAATTTTTTGTGTTTAATTTTTGCAGGTAAAATCATTTCATGATGGAAGAAGCTCTCGTAAATCTTCACAAGCAATTTCCCTCTCTCCCTCAAAAATCTCTGATAAAAGTCTACAAAGCTCGCTTGGAACGGATGAGGTTACTGATGATCAAAGGTATTCCTACTGACATTCATTGGATTATTGAAGCACATGTCGGATTGGCAGGTGAGTCTTCTGACTCTTTTATTTCACATCTTTCTGGTTTAGGAAGGAGCACCTATGCTAAAAAGAGGAGAGCCAAAAGAATGTGTGTTTGTTATAAATGTGCTCTTATGTTTTGTGATAGTCATTGTCGTCCTTTAGGAATGGTGTCTGATAACAGCGAAATAAAATTAAATTCATTAGGGATGGCTTGACTAAGGAGTCTGTAGATGATATATATTCAACTCTTGAGACTCATCCCAGTGGATATGTTCATATAGCCATTCGTAAATTACATACACAATTCCAAAAAGAAAGACAACAGTTAAGTCTTTGGAATCTGACTCAAAAAACCCTGTTTGCCAATATATAAAAAAATTGGATGGAAACTTGTCCCTGACGCATAGACGTCAATCAAGCCGCTACTTTTCTTGTACATATTATATCTCTTTGTCTTTTCCTAATAATTGTAATTTGTTTTGTCGTTTTCTTTTATTTTCTCCGACAGGATCCATACCTTTTTTACTATCACGATTTATTTTACTGTTTAACTAATAATTATCATTTGGTAGGTGCTAGTGCTATTATTTTACTCACCCTTTTCAGGTATTATAAATTCAACTCATCATTGCACTTTTGAAGACATCCAGAGTAAAACATGGAAGCCACTTCAAGAAGACGAGTTGAAAACATCTGTGTCTTTTGCGGTACTAGTGTTGGTGTTAAACCACAATACATAGAGGCAGCATATGAATATGGTCAAGTCTTAGTTGCAAGGAATATGCACTTAATATATGGCGGAGGCAATCTTGGACTTATGGGGATCGTTTCAAAAGCTGTGCATGAGGGAGGCAGTCACGTTTTGGGAATCATCCCAAAACCCTTGGCGGAGGCAAATCTTATTGGCCCATCAAACAGAGAAGAGTTAATTGTGCCAGGTATGTCTGAATGACTGGTAGAAATGATTAACCGTGCTGATGCTTTTATTGCTTTGCCAGGTGGCTTGGGTACATTGGAGGAAATATTTACAGTATTATCTTGGGCAAACTTGAACATACACCAGAAACTGCTTGGACTGTACAACGTTGAAGGATTTTATGATTTTCTTTGTGTGTTTCTTGATGATGCCTGGAGAAATGGGTTCTTGACAAAACCTATGAATGAACTCATCTTTACTGCCAGAACTGCTCCGGATCTAATTGACCAAATCTTAGCCTATGAACCACAAATTGACCCTATCATTTCAAAGATAAATTGGTCCGAGGAAGATCGTGGTAAGAGGTGTCGGATTAATCTGGATCTTAACCTTTAACTTTTCGTGTAGAATTTCAGCTAACCAGGTACTATCTCCTAACTCATCTTCTACTGTTTAAGACATTGGGGACAATGTCTCATTTAGATTTGGGGGAGGGAATTAGTTGATCAGTATCTTATTTTTAGTGGTGTGTTGTTTTTATTTTTAGTCCAAAATTTTTCGAAAAATACAAAAAAATGAAATTTTTTCAAAAATTACAAAAATATTTTGCGTTTTTGTTTTTATTTTGACTAAAAAGGTGAAATTGGTGAGAGATAGTTGTGTAAGGAGTTCTCATTCCTGAGACGTATCTCAAACCTATTTCGGAACAAGTTAATTTTTATTTATTTCATTTTGAATTATTTAATTTGTAAATTCTCCATAAAACAGACTAAAATAGATCTCCATATGCTCAGTTGGCAGGTATTATCAACATGCATGGTAACATACAGACATGAGCTATAATTGAAAAGTTTGTAATATTCAGTGCTCTAGTTTAATTGGAGGAAGCATCTCAAAAAGTGATGGAGTAAAAAAAAACGTTTGAGATTCGAGTTATTAAGTCCGTAAGGGTGTTTTAACACTTAGTACCCTAAAACAAACTGGTTTGGGAGTCACTGGCCCAAAGCTCGCTACATGGATCAATGATGTTGCAAATATATATATATATATATCTGAAGTCTGAGTAATTAAGTCTGTATTGGTGTCTTAACACCTGGTGCCCTAAACCCAACTGGTTTGGGAGCCACCGACCCAACACTCGCTACATAGATGGAAGATATTGTATATAAATAAAAAAAAATCAAAAATCAAAGAAAAATCAGAAAAATCAGAAAAATTATTCCATTGCTGCAAAAAGGTGTGAATTCTGAAAAAACTTTAGAACTAAAATATTACTCTCTTATCAACTGCACTTGTGACTGTTGTGGGAAAAAATGAGTTGTTTAATATTCTGTTGGCTGTGTATATGGACAATGGTAAATATAATCGGAGAATTTACTTATTCAGTAATTCAGAAAGAAAGAAAACAACTAGTAACTTGGAGTAGATGTTTCACCTGATTAGTCACTAACTTCTTTATTCTTTTTTCTCTTGTCTTTTTGCTTTTGTGTGCAGTAGTTTCACTACCTTTTTACTTTTGTAAAATGTTTGTGGGTATCATTGCTGTAAACCCTCACGAGACTACAACTCGTCCACTAGGGACACCTAGGGGTTTAAAGGCTTGTTACATACGTTAAATGCAACCGTGATCCCTACGAAAGTGACTTAGTTAAATTTTATTTTAAAGATGTTTATATTATTTTATTATGTGTTTTGCTCGAGGACTAGCAAAATGTTAGGTTTGGGGGGTGTGATGAATGGTAAATGTATCACTATTTCCCACTCATTTAACCTAATATTTTTTTATAGTTTCTTGAGTTTTGTGAATATTTTGATGTGTTTTGTGTTATTTTGTAGATAAATAAGGTTTCAGGACATTATGGAGGTGATTTGGGGCCAAAACAGTGAAAATTAGACAAAAGGGCATTTTGGTAATTTTTGGCGTCGCGACGCCTAACATGCACCTCATCGTGCTAACGTGCGGCAGGCATACGTGTCAAAATCTGAGAAGTTTGACTTTGCTAACATGCGCCGTGCCACGTGTCACCATCACATCCGATCTGCTAACGTGCACCGTGCCACGTGTCATCATCCTACAGTGCCGACAATCACCATCGCCACGTGTCACTCCACGTGTCAGCCACGTCATCATCCACATCACCAGTTGACCGATTTAAAGTGCCACATCACCTCCACGTCATCATCAGCCAATCACGAGGTGCCACGTGTCACAATTCTACGGTGCCGACAATCCCTTTTGCCACGTGTCGCCACATCAGCGCCACATCAGCATAATCATTGATTTGCCAGCCGCCGTGCCACGTGTCACCTTATCTACTTATCTGAAACGCCATGTGTCGAGCTCTCCGCAAGCCACGCCGTTAATCACGGGCGTCGCGATGCCAAAGGCTTTGGCATCGCGACGCTGGAGGCCTATCGATGCCTATAAATTCAGCTCAGTTTTCTGATTTCAGATGTACCTTCCTCTCTGAATTCTCTGATGTAAATAGGGATTTTTCTATCTAGTTTCTTTTAATTTCAGTTTTGTAATTAATTTTAATTACGTTATGTAATAGTAATAGTAATTTACTTTCTTTACTTTTACAGTTTTCACTATTCAACCATGAGGAGGTAACTTCCCTCTGCTAGGGTGAAAGGTAATTCTTTTACTATTGCTATTTAGATTAATCTCCTTTAATTATAATATATTCACTATTTAAAATTTGACTTAAAAATGATACCGCTATATTGGAAGGTTGGTAATTCATTTTAAACTGGTTTAAACCTGACTAAGCAAGGATACCGCCAGAATGGTCGGTTGGTAATTAAATTTTCTTACCGCCTATATGGCATGTTTATTTTGGTTCCGCCTTTATGGTTGGTTGGACTTAATTTGACTTAATCAGGTTACCGCCTATATGGCTGGTTGGTAAAATAATCACAAGTTAATATATTATATTAATGGAGATATCTAAATAGTAAATAGTAAAATATGATCCTTTTACCTTAGCATTTTTTTATTGTAATTTACTTTTCAGCTCTTACTTTACCGCAATTACTTTTCAGCATTTTTACTTTATGTCTTTTACTTTAAAGTTTTTACTAGCCCTAGTTATGTGTCGTAACTAAGTTAGTTATCTGGGGTTGTGAGGAATTCTAATATCACCGGTTTATAAGGGGTTATTTTATAGTTTGGATAATTTAAAGGTTTACTTATTAAGTCTTAAGCTTAATGCGTCTTGTTAATTGGCCACTAATAAGATTGATCTGGTAAATCTAAAATAAACTTGACAAAGGAATTTTAGGTTTCAGCCTTAGACTTGATAGCCCATGATCTTCCTTGAGGATAGATAACCATTTAATAGATTTCCTTACAGGATAGACATATACCTGTCGGTCGGGGGTAGCCATAATTGGAACTTAAACTTAATGAATCCAGGTAATTTGGTTGACATAGACATATGGTTCAATTGAGTTATACTGGGTATCTGCGTCTGACCTTCGACAGAGGCTTTCGCATAATTTAGTGTTCCAGGTTAGTAAACCGATATATTACACAAACATGAAATAACCACTTCATCTTTTAAAAGATATTAGAAAGATTCACAACCCTAGATAGTTTTCTAATATTGAATTTTCTTAAACCTACTTTCGTGCAATTTTATTTACTTGTTTTTAAATTCAAAATCATCACCATTTCAAATCAATAAACCTGTTAGATACTAGTAATCATTTGACCTCATAAAATTAATAGATTAGGTATTAAGTCCTCGTGGGATCGATACTTTTTACTATTTGAATGATACGTGCGCTTGCGTTATACGCGTGTGATTACGCACCGGTCAATAACCAACTACAAGTGGAGTAGTGTTTGAATACAGTCTAACTATTCAAAGAAAACAATAAATGAATTAGTCCAACTAATATTTATAATGACGATAAATAATAAAAGAGCGAGCGTTAGTAAGTATTAAACGAAATTGCAAATTTAATACTAGCCTCCCACTATTTTTCGGCGAGCCTCTATCCCTCCGTTGAGTACTCAGGAAACCTAGTTTCCTAGTGGGCTAGGATCCCGTTAAATAATACACAACCTTAACTTTGGCCAACAAGCTTTATAAAATTTAACTAGGTAGATCTCTAAGATCAATTGGATCTCATCCAATTTCTAGATCCGATAGGTGGACATCCAAGTCTGAAACATATATCTAATATATTTCCTAACATGTTTCCTCTGAATCAACTAAGCCTTTGCTTTGGCACAACAAGATTAATGATTCCAGTTAAGCGCGACCCATTGACAGTGGGAAAGCTTTGTAATCCACGTCGATGAACAGAAGTGACCTTGACTTTGGCCAACAAGTCACAACTGCCCAAGACATGCGATATACAATAAAGCTTTCATGGTTCAAACACATCCGCGATAGAAAATGATGTTGACTTTGGCCAACAAATCAAAGCCAATCTTGGATCTTGAGAGAGAACCACTCAATGGAAGGAAACACTTAATATTTGATATGAGGGTGTTTTAGTAAATTGGCAACCAATTTATTATCTTTAATTAGGTCTCACCATACACCCTTAAACATGCATTCTAAAAGCATAATAAGGCGTGATAAATTTAATAATGATATGCGGATGGATATATAATACAATTTGTTCCTAAAACAAATCTCTCTTTTTCCTCTCTCCCGTTAGCACTTTACATTTTTCTGCCCAATTACATAACATTATAAGAAACCTCATTTACATTGAGGGGAATTGGTGAGAAGAGAAATACAAAGAGTATAAGAGGTGATAGGTTGGAAACGCAGGTCCAATTTCAAATAAATACCATATTTACAACAATTTCCAAAATTTCCCCCACCCATCTAATATCCATCTGATATACATTATTCAACAAATACATCCAAGTATTCACACATAGCATGTTGTCAATCAATCTAATCCAATTAATTAATCTTTAATTAATGACCATCTAATGTTCATACAACGATTTGATTTGCGCGAGTCCAACTCGTTTAAGAATAAATACTCAAAGTAAGTATTCTTGAATTATATCGAACTACAATTTTAAATCCAATTCAAATTGTATCCAATACTAATTCAAGTTTAATTCCAAATTAAACAATTACACTTATTTTAGTGCCTTTTTAGACTTGGATTCCAAATCCAATCCAAATGGGTCTCAAAGGCCCAATTAGAATCCAATGCCAATTCAATTTAGTCCAATGTGTTGGACAATTATGACCCATAGCATCACTATTTGTACAAAACATTGTGTTGTTGTACAAATTAACTATGTGAAAAAGGAAATTGCTCTTTTATCATTTGTAATTGGATTACTGTGATATATAAATGATAAAAGTCCATATGATTAGTTTCGGATTAATAAGATATGAGACCGTATTAATCCACTAAGGTTTAATCATTAAATATCCCTAGTCGTAGTATTATCGAGACTGGACATCTATAATGCGGAATAAGCTAGTATTACACTTGTGCGTGTTATGGAAGCGTAACGGCATAGTTCTCATATATTTGGGTATTGGATACTCATGCAAGTGTAATAGGAGGTTGTGTTTACCGATGGTACGGAAACAGCTTTCCAATGGATAGACCCCTCGGAATCTCATTGGTAGTATTACTATGTGTCTATGGGAGTCCGAATCAGGGTAGGTGTATTTGGTCTTAATCTGAGACTTACATCGCTAATACTTGCGACAATCGGTATACTTTGGTTTTGGTTGTCTGAAGCTTTAACAGGTTCTGTGTACGCCTCTTCTGGGTATACTGAGAATCGTAGTGTATTGGGTGTGATGTCAAGATGGAAGTATCACTTCAGTAATATGGAGATGATGATCTTGCAGGGATACAAAACTGGTACTCTCTTAAATGCTGCAGCTATCGGGATAATATGACAAGATCATGATTATCCAATTAAAGAGACTAGTTGATGTTAATTCGATATATGCTTGGTACGGGGCAGCCACCATTCAAGCCAAGGCCTTGCATGTGACATCCGATACTGGATCGTAATACGCAATACTACGTATACTACGCCTGATACGAAGATTTACCGATGAGATTTGAGTCGAACAGATAATTAATCTGGGAATTAATTATGAGAGATAAAATTAATCTGGGATTAATTACGACAATGATTAATTAATTAACATAGAGAATTTATCTGGGTTTAAATTCGTCGAGAAGAGAGAACGCGATTAATTTAGAATTAATCGGTAAAGTAAAATTAATAGTGAAATTAGATTTTACAATTTAATTTAATTAATTGGGATAAAATAATATATTAGATATATTAATTCAAAATAGATTTCAATGCGAAATTAAAATTGGATTTTAATTCAAGCGAACGAATTAATTTAGAATTAATCCGCGAGCGACTTTAAATAGTAATTTTGCTAAGCATTATTATTTAATTAAGTCGCAACAGAAAATTCCCTTAATTCAGAATTAAGCGAACCCGGGCCCGACCAAAGTTGCGTGTTAGATTGTCTGATTTAAATTTGGAATTTCATATGGGACCCACCAACTTACATCAAAGTGTTTGACACTTGATGAAATTTGGTAAGTGGTTGAGAATTAAATCTTGGATTGCTTTCTCTACACTCAAATGAATTCCAACACTCTTTGTCTTTAATTAATAAAAGAGACATATACCAATTTTGAAGTCAACTTTTGTATTAGATTTTGGAAATCAAAAAGTTACTATTCCTCTTTCTCTCTCACTTGGGCGTGAGCTTCACCTCTCTCCCATGGAATTTTGCCTCAAAATTCTACGAGCTAGCAATTTAAAGAGTCAAAAGAAGGTGATAGGGAGACTAATCTAAGAGTTTGGAATCCTATTTGAAGGCTTGGAGCTTCCATTTCATCCAACAAATAAAGAAAAAGTCTTGAAATCCCATCCAATCAATGTGAGTAATCTCCACAACTCTCTTGATAATTCACACACAAATCACTCTTAGACGATCTTGGCATGTTCTAGGAACACTTACAATGGTATCAGAGCCTCCTAAGTTTGATTTGGAATTCTAGGGTTTGTAGACTTTAATTTGGGAATTTTATATTTAGAGCTTGATTTTCCTAAATTGATGATTTGGTTGAGTTTATATGATGTTGAATTGGATTTGTGCATCATTGATTTTGTGAAAATTTGATTAGATTAATTTTTCCCAAATACACATGCTTGGCCGAATACCCTAGGTTGCTCATGGTGGAATTTTTTGAAATTTGACATATTGGATGTGTTGAAGGCATGATAAAAATATTGAATTTTGATTTAAATTCGATTGAAATCAAATTGAATGATTTTATTGCCTTGGCCGTGAGTTATGCATGTTATTGGAAGATTGATTTTGCTTCAATTTATGTTGGACATAAATTGGAAATGTAGAGCATTATTAATTTAATTAATTAGTATTTTGGAAGCATTAGATTAATTAATTAATTATGATAATTACACTTGAATTGAATTAATTTGTAATTTGGAATAATGAATTAATTTAATTGTTGTATTTGGGCTTAATGGGCTTGGTTGGGCCAAGTTTGGTTTAGGACAATTTGTTGGATCCAATTGGGCCTAAAACCATTTCCATAAAGTTCAAGTATGACAATTGGGCCTTTAAATAATTTAATTGGGCCTAAATTAATTTTTTGGCATAGGGTGATTCCTAATTGGGCCTTAGCATCTTGGGTTTGACCTATAATTGTCAAAGCTCATGCCTAATGAATTAATTGAAAGCCCATTGGACTTTAATTGAATAGTATCGGATACTAATTGGGCCTTTGAGACCCATAAAGATTGGATTTGGAATCCAAGTCTAAAAGGCAATTTTAAAAGTGTAATTATTTAATTTGGAATTAAATATGAATTAGTATTGAATATAATTTAATTTAGAATTAAAATTATAGTTCGATATAATTCAAGAATACGTACTTTGAGTATTTATTCTTAAACGAGTTGGACTCGCGCAAATCAAATCATTGTTTGAACATTGGATGGTCATTAATTAAAGATTAATTAATATGATTAGATTGATTGATAACATGCTATGTGTGAATACTTGGATGTATGTATGAATAATGTATATCGTATGGATATCAGAAGGGTGAGGGCAATTTTGGAAATTGTTGTAATAAATTTAGAATTTATTAAATTAGACCTGCGTGTCCAGCCTATTACCTCTTTTCTCATTGTATCTCTCTTCTCACCTATTCCCCTCAATGTAAATGAGGTTTCTTTAGAAGTGTTATGTAATTGGGTAGAAGTATGAATAGTGCTAGCGGGAGAGAGGAAATGAAGATATTTGTTCTAGGAACAAATTTGTTATATATCCATCCGCATATCATTATTAATTTTATCATGTCTTATTATGCTTTTAGAATGCATGCTTAAGGGTGTATAATGAGACCTAATCAAAGATAATTAATTGGTTGCCATTTACGCGAAAAACCCTCAACAAATATTAATCGTTTTCCTTCCATTGAGCGATTCTCTCTCAAGATCCAAGATTGACACTGGTTTGTTGGCCAAAGTCAAGACCTTTGTCCATCGCGGATGTGTTTGAATCATGAAGGCTTTGTTCCATATCGCATGTCTTGTCCAAGTTGTGATTTGTTGGCCAAATTCAAGATCACTTCTTGTCCATCGACATTGATTACGAAGCTTTCCAAGGTCAATGGGTCCCGCTCAACTGGAATGATTAAGCTTGTTGTGCCAAAGCCAAGGCTTAGTTGATTCAAAGGAAAAAGGTTAGGCAATATATTGGATATATTGGCATATATCGGATTTATGTTTCGGACTTGGATGTCCACCTACTGGATCTAGGAATTGGATGTGATCCAATTGATCTTAGAGATCTACCTAGTTAAGTTTCATACAATTTGTTGGCCAAAGTCAAGATTGTGTGTTATTTAACGGGATCCTAGCCCACTAGGAAATTAGGTTCCTCGAGTACTCCACAGAGGGTTAGAGGCTCGGCGAAAAATAGTGGGAGGCAAGTATTAAATTTGCAATTTCGTTTAGATACTTGCCACTACGCGCTCATTTCATTTTTCGTCATTACATGAATATATAAGTTAGACTAATATTTAATTGTTGTTTTAAATTAAATAGTTAGACTGTATTCAAATTATTTCATATATAGTTGATTATATAATTGGATTATAGTAATCAATAAATTTGAATTTAATCAATCAAATTATAGTTGATTATATAGTTAGACTATAGTAATCATTATATTTGATTGTACCCGAAATCGTTGATTAGATAGTTAGACTATTGGAATCAAGATAACTGAAAGATTAGCATTTAGAACATAATTCTGGGCGAAAATGTCTTTAAACGGCTTTAATTTTCAGATTGGGAATAGAACCTCAGGATAGTCATGGGAACTGAGAAGTTATCTTATTTGATAGAGTGACATCTCGGGCCTGAGCCCGGAGTTGAGCAAATAGTGGAGCATGAGTCTTGGAAAACTCATGGTGATGATAACTTTTGTGCTCAATCCGTTATGCTTGCCGCATAGACTCCTTAATTTCTTCATCAGAACTAAGGATTGGATCATTATAGTATGATATTGAAATTGAAGGATCTTCATAGATCTATCCTTAGATCTTAGAAGTACTAATTGCAATAGAAAACTCTTGGAGAGTTAATGGCTATGCTCAAGGAGACAAAGCCAGAATTTGCAAAAGGGCAAGAAGCGCAAAATGCATCTTACTTCGACATCCCAGAAAGCCAAGGCTTGGCCGAAGGCTTCTGGGGTGTGGAAAAGGGCAAAGGCAAAATCGTCACAGTCTTCTAGGAAGACAAATGACATATCCCAAGATGTCTGCCCAAACTGTTGCAAACAGGGTCACTGGATGCGTGACTGCCGTATGGACAAGGCGGACATGAAGGAAGTGAAGACGGACAAGGCTCCGGCTTCAGGTATGTTTGTTATAAACATGTCCACTACCAGTTTTAAAATTGGATTTTAGATACTGGATGTGGTACATAATTATATGTACTGATGTACGAGATCTGCTGTTAAGCAGGAGACTGGCTTCAGATGAGATCAACATGCGAGTCGGAAATGGGACGAGAGTCGCTGTTTTAACCGTAGAAACCTATATTTATGAACTACCCTTTGGGTATGTACTTAAATTAGGAAACTGTTATAATGTACCTAGTTTGACTAGAAACATTATCTCTATATCTAGTATAACTCGTTGCGGGTATACCTTTATATTCTAGAACACTAAGTGTTTTATTTTATAAAGATGATATTGAGATAAACACATTAGATGTGAATAACAGTATTTATATTTTGAATATAAATGAATCTCAAACATATAACATGACAAAAAATAGCTCAAAATGAATTAATCAGATGAGACTTATTTGTGGCATTGGTGTCTGGGACACATTAACAAGACTCGTATATCCACACTTTCGAAGAGTGGGTACTAGGATGGATTTGATTCTAATCAAATAATGTCTACGAATCTAGTTTATTGGGCAAAGTGCCTAAAACATCTTTTACTTGGTAAAAGTGCAAGTGCCACCGATCTGTTAGCCCTCGTTCATAGTGACGTAAGTGGGCCCATATCTAGCTAGGTTAGAGGTGGATATGAATACTTCGTAACCTTTACGGATGTTGCATCGCGTTATGGTTATGTGTATCTTAATGAGACACAAGTCAGAAACTTTTAGAGTTTCAACTCGAAGTAGACAGACAGACTAGCTAAAGTATTAAACCATCACGGTTAGACCGTGGTGGAAAATACTTAAGCAATAAGTTTCTCGAATATTTGAAAGAGTATAGTATTCTTTCATAATAGACTCCTCACGGAACATCTCAATTTGATGATGTGTCCAAACAGAGAAACCGAATTTTGTTGGACATAGTAAGGTTAATGATGAGTCGCTCTGAGCTACCATTTTCTTTTTAGGGATACGCATTAAACAGTGCAATACTTATTTTGAATAAGGTTCCATGAAAATCTGTTAGACAGACTTCATATTAGATATGAACAGGAAAGAAACCGGGTTTTCTCATTCCTGAACATTTAGGAATGTTGGGCATATGTTTGGATGATAGCAAAGTAGAACCCAAATCGGATAAGTGCCTAATTTATAATTGGTTATCCTAGGAAAACCAAAGTATAGTACTTATATAACCCACAAGAGAACAATGTAATTTTTGCCCGCCATGCGGTTTTCCTAAGAGGAATACCTATATGCAGTGGTAAGTTGGAGGAAAGTAAAACTCGATGAAAATCGGAGTAGTACTGTTCCAGGCACTGAGTCCTCAATGCAACATAAACAGTTCATCATGGATGAAACTGTACCACAATCTTCAAACACACAAGAACCACGTAAGTCGGAGAGAGTCAGAAAACAACCTGGGAGGTATGGGTTTCTGATCTCACCTCATGAAGATGCCAATCTTATTGAGGAATACAAACCGACTACGTATGAGGAAGTAATACAAGGTATCGACTCCCTATCATGGCAAAGTGTCATGAAGTCCTAAATGGATTCCATGTAAACCAACCAATTTTGGACACTGGTTGTTGTACCATAAGGCATTGTGCCTAATGGTACTATATGAGTCTTCAAGGAAGACAAAAATGGATGGCAACATACAAACGTACAAAGCTAGGCTTGTAGCGAAAATATATCGTTATCAACATTGTGTCGATTACGACGAAACCTTTAGCTGTTGCCATGATTAAATCCATTCGGATAATGTTTGCTGATGCTGCATGTTTCATTTATGAAATATGGCAGCTGAAAGTCAAATGCTTTCCTTAAACGGAAACCTTTTGGAGGATGGTTACAACATCCTGACGGTTTTGTTGTACCAAAACATGCAAACAAGGTTTGCAAATTAATCCGATCCGTTTATGGATTGAAGAAAGCATTACGTTCTTGGAACTATCGTTTTGATGTAATCATAATAGTAAATGATTTAATTCAAAACGAAAATGATTCTTGTGTATATAAGGAGGTTAGTGGGAGCGTACTGACAATGATTGTCCTATATAATGATGATATGTCATTTCTTGGAAATGACATTCCAATAATACAATCGGTGAAAGCTTGGCCTTCATGAAAATTCTCCATAGAATACTTGGGAGAAACAACCTTTATTCTAGGAATAAGGATCTACTGGGATAGATCTAAATGTTGTTAGCACTCTCCGAGAACCCGTACATTGAAAGATATGTACGTGACCTGGTGTCTCATATGCTTTGAGCTTATGGAGTCACAATCAGGTCGATCTAGGTGATAGTCACTGGATTGATGTTAAGAACATCATTGAGTATCTTAGACGAACTAAAGATGCGTTCTTAATTTATGGAGAAGAAGAACTTGAAGTGACTTGGTTCACCGCTACAAGTTTCCAAACCGACAAAAAATGACTATAAGTCGTAATGAGGGTACTATATAGTTTAAATAACGGAATAGTGAGCTGGAAATCTTCCAAGCAAGATACTATTACCGAATAAACAACAAAAGCGGAATATTGCTGCAGCTGAAGCAACAAAAGAAGCATTTTGGATCTAAATAATCCTAATTAGATTAGGTGTAGTTCTGTTAGCAGCTGAGCTAGGCTACAGCATAGGCTAAAGAATTAATGGTCTCATCAACGATCCAAGTATGTACTTAAAATGGTTTCAACTGATTCGTCGGATCATACATCGTGGCGATATGATGATCGAATAAATCGCATCATATGATAACCTTGCAAATCCGCTGACGAAAGCTGTTTATCAGCAGAAATTTGAGCGACCCGTACATAGTTCAGGTGTAGAACACTTGAGTGATTGGCTATAGGCCAAGTGGGAGATTGTTGGACAATTATGACCCATAGCATCACTATTTGTACATAACATTGTGTTGTTGTACAAATTAACTATATGACAAAGGAATTTGCTCTTTTATCATTTGTAATTGGATTACTGGGATATATAAATGATAAAATTCCATATGATTAGTTCCGGATTAATAAGATATGAGACAGTATTAATCCACTAAGGTTTAATCATTAAATATCCCTAATCGTAGTATTATCGAGACTGGACATCGATAATACGGAATAGGCTAGTATTACACTTGTGCGTGTTATGGAAGCGTAACGACATAGTTATCATATATTTGGGTATTGGATACTCATTCAAGTGTAATAAGAGGTTGTGTTTACCGATGGTACGGAAACAGCTTCGCTCTGGATAGACCCCTCGGAATGCCATTGGTAGTATTATTATGTGTCTATGGGAGTCCGAATCAGGGTAGGTGTATTTGGTCTTAACCTGAGACTTGCATCGCTAATACTTGCGACAATCAGTAAACTTTGGTTTTGGTCGTCCGAGGCTTTAACAGGTTCTGTGTACGCCTCTTCTAGGTATACTGAGAATCGTAGTGTATTGGGTGTGATGTCTAGATGGAAGTATCACTTCAGTAATATGGAAATGATGATCACGCTGGGATACAGAACTGGTACTCTCTTAAATGCTGCAGCTATCGGGATAATATGACAAGGTCATGATTATCCGATTAAAGAGACTAGTTGCTGTTAATCCGATATATGCTTCGTACGGGGCGGACACCATTCCAGCCCCAGGCCTTGCATGTGACATCTGATACTGGATCGTAATACGCAATACTACGTATACTACGCCTGATACAGATTTTATATTCCTTAAAAGAATATTTCTGGAGAATTGGGTAGGCATGGTACTTTGCTAGAAGCCAACCATGTCGTGTAAATCAGTAGAAACGTGGTACCGGGTACGCATGTATTCGGATAGTTCGATGACCGTATTTACTGCCAACATATCCAGGGATCTCTTGGGTCGCCTCCCGAAGATTCACCGATGAGATTTGACTCGAACAGATAATTAATCTGGGAATTAATTATGAGAGAGAAAATTAATCTGGGATTAATTATGGCAATGATTAATCTAAGATTAATTAATAACATAGAGAATTTATCTGGGATTAAATTCGTCAAGAAGAGAGAACGTGATTAATTTAGAATTAATCGGTAAAGTAAATTTAATAGTGAAATTAGATTTTACTATTTAATTTAATTAATTAGGCTAAAATTATATATTAGATATATTAATTGAAATTAGATTTCAATGCGGAATTAAAATTGGATTTTAATTCAAGCGAACGAATTAATTCGCGAACGACATTAAATAGTAATTTTGCTAGGCATTATTATTTAATTAATTTGATTTAATTAAGTCGCAACGGAAAATTCGCTTAATTCGGAATTAAGCGAACCCGGGCCCGACCAAAGTTGCTTGTTGGATTGTCTGATTTAAATTTGAAATTTCAAGTGGGACCCACCAACTTACATCAAAGTGTTTGACACTTGATGGAATTTGGTAAGTAGTTGAGAATTAAATCTTGGATTGCTTTCTCTACACTCAAATGAATTCCAACACTCTTTGTCTTTAATTAATAAAAGAGACATATACCAACTTTGAAGTCAACTTTTGTATTAGATTTTGGAAATCAAAAAGTTACTATTCCTCTTTCTCTCTCACTTGAGTGTGAGCTTCTCCTCTCTCCCATGGAATTTTGCTTCAAAATTCTACAAAGCTAGAACTTTAAAGAGTCAAAAGAAAGTGATATGGAGACTAATCTAAGAGTTTGGAATCCTATTTGAAGGCTTGGAGCTTCCATTTCATCCAACAAAGAAAGAAAAAGTCTTGAAATCTCATCCAATCAATGTGAGTAATCTCTGCAAATCTCTTGATAATTCACACACAAATCACTCTTAGACGATCTTGGCATGTTCTAGGAACACTTACACAATGGGCTTTTAATTAATTCTTTAGGCATGAACTTTGGCCATTATGGATCCAACCCATAATGCCTTGGCCCATTTAGGAATCACCATATGCCAAAAATCAATTTTGGCCCGTTAGGCCCAATTAAATTATTAAAAGGCCCAAAGTCATATTTTGGACTTTATGGAAATGGATTAGGCCCAATTGGATCCAACCCAATTGTCCAAAACCAAACTTGGCCCAACCAACCCATTAGCCCAAATATAACCAAATTACATTAATGCAATATTTCATTAATTTAATTTAAGTGTAATTAGCACAATTAATTAATTAATATAATATTTCCAAAACATTAATTAATCATGCTTAACATTCCAATTTATGCCCAACACAAATTGAAACAAAATCAAGTCTTCCAACAACATGCTCATTCACGACAATTACATGAAATTAACATTCAATTTTGATTTCAATCCAATTAAATCATCAATTAACATTTATTTCATGCTTATAA
Organism: Zanthoxylum bungeanum; assembly: GCA_019454045.1. Lineage (NCBI taxonomy): Eukaryota > Viridiplantae > Streptophyta > Magnoliopsida > Sapindales > Rutaceae > Zanthoxylum > Zanthoxylum bungeanum. The sequence goes on from SKCR01026354.1 coordinate 96,067, forward strand.
CACATCCAAGTGTCTAATTTCAAAAATTACCATGAGTTTAAACCTAAGGCATACTCGGACAATGTGAGGATTTGGGAAAAATTTGATCCAATCAATTTTTAAGAATCCAATTATGCATAACTCTAAGTTATCATCATCTAACATCAACCAAACACTCAATTTAGAATTATCATGCTCCAAACAAAAATACCCAAATAAAGATATGAACCTTAGAATTCCAAATCAAGTTTAGAAGGCTCTAATACCATTGTGTGTGAATTTAACAAGTTAAGTTGCGGAAAAAAAACTTACATTGTTCTTGGTGGAAATTTCAAAAACTTATTTGGATGATGAAGCTCTAAGCTTTTGATTGAGTTGTTAAAATCTTAGGTGAGTTTCCCTATCACCTTAATCAACTCTCCAAGTGCTAGCTTAATCAAATTTTGAGAAACAAAATATTTTCTCTCCTAGAGAGAAGGGTTTCGGCAATTAGAGAGAGGAATGAGATGAGTGAATAGTTCACTTGACTTTGGTTGTTGTATGGTTATAAATGCCACATTTAATTTTGCCAACAACTCACATCACATTTTAAAAATTGATGCAAGTGAAGTGGGTCCAACCACTTTTAAATTCTAAATTTAAGTTGGCTTCTTCAACACATTGTTGGGTTTCTACGGGCTAACCAGGATCGTTTTCAAGCAAGAAACCATGTGCGAATACATCAAGGAAGTTGCGAAATACTTACATTGAGCGGTTGAACGATGCGAGGAACAACGAAAACTTTTTATGCCCTTTGAAGCTCCTAGAACTCTCGGCAAACTGCTCCATTTTGCTCCTCCAAATTCGGCCATGGATGTCTTCAAGCTCAAAGCTTTGAGTTGTGAAGTGTGCTAGCACTCGGTAATTTTTGCCGTAAAAATCACCTAGCTTCTCCTCTTCATTCTCGGCGAAACCAGAAAACAGAAGAAGAAAAATGGCCTATGGTCGTGAGAGAGAGGGAGAAGAGTTGAGAGAAAGTGTTGTATTTGGTTGGTTTTTGATTTGTGTATCTAACACACAATATTGATTTTCTAAAAATCAATTAATTGATTTACCAAATTTTCTTTCACAAGTCAAACCAATTAAAGCCTACAACCACTACATCAATCAATCAAGTGACAAATTGTCACATCACTCAAAGTGACATGTGATTTGACGCTTGAGGTGACTAATGATTTGACACTTGATGTGACTTATAGGCCGCACTTAAATTTTCTGTTGTGACACAATTAAAAAATTATGCCTAACAAAATCACTATTCACGTCGCTAACGAATTAATTCTAAATTAACTCGTTTTCCCGAATTAAAATCTAATTTCAATTCCGCGTCGAAATCCAATTTCTTATAATATATCAAATATATTATTTTATCGATTAATTCAAAATTAACCGTTATCTCTCTTTTAATAATATTTTATCCCAGATAAAATATCTCAGTAATTAATCCCAGATTAATTTTCTCTCTCATCAAATTAATCTCAGATTAATAAAGTGCGAGTCATACGTCATCAGTGAATCTTCAGGAAGCGACCCATGGGATCCCCAGATATGTTGGCAGTAAATTCGGTCGTCGGACTATCCGAACATGTACGTACCTAGTACTACATTTTTTACCGATTTACAAGACAAGGTTGGCTTCTAGCAAAGCGTCATGCCTGCCCAATTCTCCAGAAATATCCTTACAGGAATATGTGATCTATATCAGGCGTAGTATATGTAGTATTGCGTATTACGATCCAGTATCGGATGTCACATGCTAGGCCTGGGGCTGGAATTATGTCTGCCCCGTACGAAGCACATATCGGATCTCTGGTAACTAGTATCTATAATCGGATATACATGACCTAGTCATAATATCCCGATAGCTGCAGCATATAAGAGAACTAGTCTCGTATCCTACGTGACCATCATCTCTACTATGACTGGCTTGATACTTCCGTCTTGACATCACACCCAACACACTACGATTCTCAATATACCTAGCAGAGTCGTACATAGAACCTGTTAAAGCCCTAGATGACCAAAACCAAAGTATATTGATTGTCGCAAGTATTAGCGGTGCAAGTCTCAGATTAAGACCAAATACACTTACCATGATTCAGACTTCCATAGACACATAGTCATACTACCAATGGAATTCTGAGGGGTCTATCCAGAGCGAAGCTGTTTCCGTACCATCGGTAAACACAACCTCCTATTACACTTGCATGAGTTTCCTATACCCAAATATATGAGAACTATGTCGTTATGCCCTCACCACGCGCAGAAGTGTAATACTAGTCTTTTACACATTATCGATGTCCAATCTCGATAATACTCTGACTAGGGATATTTAATGATTAAACCTTCACGGATTGATACTGTCTCATATCATCTCAATCCAGGAACTAATCATAAGGACCTTCTATCATTTATACTTCTTGGTGATCTAATCACAAATGATAAAAGAGCAATTTCCTTTGTCACATAGTTAATTTGTACAACAACACCATGATCTGTACAAATAGTGACGCTATTGGTCATAACTGTCCAACAATCTCCCACTTGGCCTATAGCCAGTAACTCGAGTGTCTTACACTCGAACTATGTACGGTTCGCTCAAACTTCTGCTGAGAGAATCCTTTCGTCGGTGGATTTGCATGATTATTATCTGATGCGATTTATTCGATCATCACATCGCCACGATGTATGATCCGAACGAATCAGATGAATATCGAAGTATGTATCTGGATCGTTGATGAGACCATTAATTCTTTAGCCTGTGCTGTAGCCTAGCTCAGCTAGACCCGGCCAAGGTTTCGGTTTGGAACCGGAACCGAACTGGTTGGAACCGGACGGTTCCGATTCCAACCGGTTCCGGTTCCGATTCTTGAACCGAACCGGAACCTAACCGGTTTGGTTAGGGTTCTCACCCTGACCGAACCAGTTGGAACCGCTGGAACCGAATGGTTCCAGCGGTTCCAACCGGAACCGTACTGTTCTGGTTGGAACCGAAAGTAAAAAAAAAAAAATTATTTACTTGGAACCGTAAGGTTCCACAAGTAAATCTCAATTTTTTTTATTAATAATAATGAGGTTTTGAAATTGCAACCTTGAGCACAATAGTCAATTTTTAAGGAGGTTTAAAAATCTCCTTTTTATAACCAACTCTTAGTTATTGAATTCTTTATATAAGCGATGTGGGACACAATAGCCAAGTAACAAATATCCCACATCGCTTATATGAAGAAAACACTAGCCAAGAGTTGGCTATAAAAAGAATTATATGTTAAAAGAATTTTATAAAAAATAATTTTATAAAAATAATGTGATAGTTTGAAAAACCATTACGATTATAGAATTTTTTTTCTATTTTTTAAAATTTATTATTAAAAAAAAAACCAAAAGGGAACCGTAACCGAACCGGAACCGAACCGCCGGCCGGGTCTAAGCTCAGCTGCTAACAGAACTATATCTAATCTAATTAGATTTATTATCGACCCAAATGGCTTCTATTGCTTCCTCAGCTGCAGCAATATCTCGCTTTTGTTGTTTATTCGGTAACAGTATCTTGTTTGGAAGATTTCAAGCTCATTGTTCCGTTATTCAAACTGTATAGTACCGTTGTTACGACTTGCAGCAGTGATCCCAGTCATTTCAAGTTCTCATTCTCCATAGATTAAGACAGCATCATTAGTTCTCTAAGATACTAAAGGATTTTCTTAACTTCAATCCATTGACTATCACTTGGATTGGCCTGATTGTGACTCTATATGCTCAAAGCATATGAGACACCAGGTCGCGTACATTTTTCAATGTACGAATTCTCGGAGAGTATCAACAACTTTAAATTTATCCCAGTAGATCTTTATTCCTAGAATAAAGGTTGTTTCTCCCAAGAATTCTACGCAGAATTTCTATGAAAGCCAACCTTTCACCGATTGTTTTATGGGAATATCATTTCCAAGAAATGACATATCATCATTATTAGGACAGCCACTGTCAGTGCGCTCCCACTAACCTCCTTATATACACAAGAATCGTTTCTTTTTGAATTAAATCATATACAATTATGATTACATCAAAACGATAGTTCTAAGAACCTAATGCTTGCTTCAATCCATACATGGATCGAATAACCTGCAAACCTAGTTTGCTAGTTATGGTACGACAAAACCGTTAGGATGTTGTAAACATCCTCCAAAAGGTTTCCGTTTAAGGAAAGCGATTTTGCCATTTAGCTGCCACATTTCATAATGAAACATGCAGCATCAGCAAGCATTATCCAAATGGATTTACCGTGGCAACAGATAAAAGGTTTCGTCGTAATCGACACAATGTTGATAACGATACCTTTTTACTAAAAGCCTAGCTTTATACGTTGGTATGTTGCCTTCCATATATGTCTTCCTTGAAGACTTGTATAGTACCAGTAGGCACAATGCCTTGCGGTACATCAACTAGTGTCTAAACATAGTTGGTATACATGGAATCCATTTCGGACTTCATGACACTTTGCCATAATAGGGAGTCGATACCTAGTATCACTTCCTCATACGTAGTCAGTTGGTATTCCTCAATAAGATTGACATCTTTATGAGGTGAGATCAGAAACCCATACCCCAGGTTGTTTCCTGACTCTCTCCGACTTACGTGGTTCTTTTGTATTCGAAGATTATTTGTATAGTTTCATCCTTGATGAACTATTTGTGTTCCATTAGGAATTGGTGCCTAGAACAGTATTACTCCGATTTTCATCGAGTTTTGCTATCCTCCCACTTACCACTGCATATAGGTATTCCTCTTAGGAAAACCGCTTGGTGAGCAACAATTAAATTGTTCTCTACTGAGTTGTATAAGTACTATACTTTGGTTTCCCTAGGATAACCTACAATTAGGCACTTATCTGATTTGGGTTCTAGTTTGGTATCATCCAAACATATGCCTAGCATACCCAAATCTTCAGGAATGAGAACCCGGTTTCTTTCCTGTTCATATCTAAAATGAAGTATGTCAAAAAGATTTTTATGGAACCTTATTCAAAATAAGTTTTGCTCTGTTTAATGCTTATCTGTTGAAGGAAATGGTAGCTCAGAGCGACTCATGATTATCCTTATCATGTCCAACAAAATTCGATTTCTCCGTTCAGACACACCGTCAAATTGACGTGTTCCGGGAGGAGTCCTCATTGAAAGAATACTATAATCTTTCAAGTATTTGAGAAACTTATTGCTTAAGTATTTTCATCATGGTCTAACCGTGATGATTTAATACTTTAACCGATCTGTTTGTCTATTTCGTGTCGAAACTGTAAAAGTTTCCGATTCGTGTTTCAAAAGAAACATATAACCATAACGCGATGCCACATCTGTAAAGGTCACGAAACATTAATATCCACCTCTAGCCTAGCTATACATGGGCCCACTTGCTTCACTATGAACTAGGGCTAATAGATCGGTGGCACTTTCACTTTTACCAAGTAAATAATGTTTTAGGCACTTTGCCAAATAAACTAGATTCGTAGACTTTATTTGAATATGATCAAATCAGTCCTAGTACCCACTCTTCGAAAGTGTGGATATACGAGTCTCGTTTAATTGTGTCCCAAACAACAATGCCACTATAAGTCTCTTCTGATCAAATCAGTTTGAGCTATTTGTTTGTCATGTCATATGTTTGAGATTTATTTATATTCAAAATATAAATACTGTTATTTACATCTAATGTGTTTATCTCAATATCATCTTTATAAAATAAAACACTTTAGTGTTCTAGAATATAAAAGTATATCCGCAACGGATTATACACTGATATAGAGATAATGTATCTAGTCAAACTAGTTACATTTTAACAGTTTCCTAATTTAAGTACACACCCGAAGGGTAGTTCCTAAACTTAGGTTTCTTCGGTTAAAAACAGCGACTTTCGTCCCGTTCTCTATTCGCAGATTAATCTCAACTGAAGTCAGTATCCTGCTTGTAAGCAGATTCTGCACATCAGTACATATTTATGTATCACACTAAGTATCTAAAATCCAATTTAATACTAGTAGTGAACATATTTATGACAAACATATTTGAAGTCAGAGCCTTGCACCGTCTTCAATTCCTTCAGGCCTGCCTTGTCCATACGGCAGTCACGCTTTCGTGATCCTGTTTGCCACAATTTAGGCAGACATTTTTGGGATATGTCATTCATCTTCCCAGAAGATTATAATGATTTTGCCTTTGCCCTTTTCATACTCCAGAAGCCTTTGGCCTAGGCTTGGCCTTCTAGAATGTTGAAGTAATGTGCGTCTTGCGCTTATTGCCTATTGCAAACTTTGGCTTTGACTCTTTGAGAATAGCCATTAACTCTCCAAGAGTTTTGTATTGCAATTATTACTTCTAAGATCTAAGGATAGATCTATGAAGATCCTTCAATTTCATTATCATACTTTAAGGATCTAATCATTAGTTCTGATTAAGAAATTAAAGAGTCTATTTGGAAAGTTTAATGGATTAAGCACTAAAATTATCATCACATGAATCTTCCAAAGATCATGCTCTACTATTTTCTTAACTCCTGGCTTAGGCCTAATATGTTATTTTATCAAATAAAGTAACTTATTAGTTTCCAAGACTATCCTGAATTTTATTCCCAATTTGAAAATTAAAGTCGTTTAAATACATTTTTCACCCAGGATTATGTTTTAAACACTAATCTTTCATTTATCTTGATTCTAATAGTCCAACTATTTAATCAACGATTTTAGGTACTATTTATTATAATGATTACTATAGTCCAACTATATAATCAACTATAATTTAATTGGTTAAATTCAATTATATTGATTACTATAATCCATTAAATAGCACACAATCTTGACTTTGGCCAACAAATTGTATGATAATTAACTAGGTAGATCTCTAAGATCAATTGGATCTCATCCAATTCCTAGATCCAGTAGGAGGACATCCAAGTCCGAAACATATATCTTATATATGCCAATATATCCAATATATTGCCTAACATTTTTCCTCTGAATCAACTAAGCCTTGGCTTTGGCACAACAAACTTAGTGATCCCAGTTAAGCGTGACCCATTGACCTTGGAAAGCTTCGTAATCAATGTCGATGGACAAGAAGTGATCTTGACTTTGGCCAAAAAATCACAACTTGGACAAGACACCAATATGGAACAAAGCTCTCATGATTCAAACACATCCTCGACGGACAAAGGCCTTGACTTTGGCCAACAAACCAATGCCAGTCTTGGATCTTGAGTAAGAATCACTCAATGGAAGGAAAAACGTTTAATATTTTATGAGGGTTTTTCGCGTGCAATTGGCAACCAATTTATTATCTTTGTTAAGGTCTCATCATCATACACCCTTAAACATGTATTCTAAACACATAATAAGGCACGTAAATAAATATAATAATGATATGCAGATGGATACTTAACACATTGTTCCTAGAACAAATCTCTCAATTTCCTCTCTCCCGCTAGCACAAGTATTACTTCTACCCGTTACATAACACTTCTAAAGAAACCTCATTTATATTGAGGGGAATAGGTGAGAAGAGAAATACACAGAGAGTAAAGAGGTAATATGCTGGACACGCAGGTCCAATTAATAAATTCTAAATTTATTACAACAATTTCCAAAATTGCCCCACCCATCAAATATCCATCCGATATACATTATTCATGCATCGCAACCATGTATTCACACAAGCATGTTATAAATCAATCTAATCCAATTAATTAATCTGAATATTAATGACCATCCAATGTTCAAACAACGATTTGATTTTGAGCGAGTCCGACTCGTTTTGCGAATAAGTACTCAAAGTACGAATTCTTGAATTAAATTAAACTATAACATTAAATCCAATTTAATTTGTATTTAATACTAATTCACTATTTAATTCCAAATTAAATATTACACTTTATTAACGAACCTTTACGACTTAGATTCTAAATCTAATTGTTACGGGTCTCAAAGCCCGATTAACATCCAATGTTAATTTAATTAAAGTCCAATGGGCTTTTAATTAATTTCTTAAGGCATGGACTTTTGGTCAACATGGGTCAAACCCAATTACCAAAGCCCATTTAAGGAATCACCCTTATATGCCAAGAAACCAATTTAGGCCCATTAGGCCCAATTAAAATTTTAAAAGTCCATTAAGTCATAATTGGACTTTATGGATACGGTTTTGGGCCCAATTGGATGCAACTAATTTAGCCTAAATCCAATCTTGGTACAACCAAGCCCATTAAGCCCAATTACAACCTTTCAAGCCCAATTTCCAAAATAAGCCCAATAATTAAATCATAAAATTCCAATTTCACAATTTAATTATTCAAAGTGTATTGCAATAATTATTCAACCAAATTAACATTTACAAATCATCAATTAGCCTAATTAATTAAGCTCATTATCATCAAAATATGTCCAACACATTTTAATAAAAAATCAAACCCATTTTACATGCTATAAGCTCACGGTAATTAGGGGTAATTTGTCCAATTCAAAATTCAATCCAATTAATTTTCAAATCAACAATTCCCAATTGATTTCAAGTTATCCAATGAATCAAAAATCAAAAATCACTATGACCATTATGGTTCATCATTCTCGGCCAAGCCTCAAATATAAGGGAAAATTTGTCCAATTCAAAATTCATCAAATTGACAATGCATAACACCATGTTATCAATATTTAAGCATACTCAAACATCCAATTTCACTCAAATATGCTCAAAATCAATTTACCCAATTTTAACCCTAAATTAAAATTCCATGCTCAAACTCGCTCTCATACAATTGTTGGGTTTCTACGGTCTAACCGGGATCATTTTCAAGCAAGAAACCATGTGCGAATACATCAAGGAAGTTGCAGAATACTTATATTGAGCGGTTGAGCGATGCGAGAGGAACAACGAAAACTTTTTATGCCATTTGAAGCTCCTAGAACTCTCAACAAATTGCTTCATTTTGCTCCTCCAAATTCGGCCATGGATGTCTTCAAGCTCCAAGCTTTGAGTTGTGAATTCCATGCCCACGGGTGGGTTTCCCTATCACCTTCGTTTGTCTCCGGAAGTGTGCTAGCACTCGGTAATTTTTGCCGTAAAAATCACCTAGCTTCTCATCTTCATTCTCGGTGAAACCAGAAAACAGAAGAAGAAAAATGGCTTATGGCCGTGAGAGAGAGGGAGAAGAGTTGAGAGAGAGTGTTGTATTTGGTTGGTTTTTGATTTGTGTATCTAATACACAATATTGATTTTCCAAAAATCAATTAATTGATTTACCAAATTTTCTTTCAAAAGTCAAACCAATTAAAGCCTACAACCACTACATCAATCAATCAAGTGATAAATTATCACATCACTCAAAGTTACATGTGATTTGACGCTTGATGTGACTAATGATTTGACGCTTGATGTGACTTATGGGCCGCACTTAAATTCACAATGTGAGTGCGCCCGCAAACACTCTCGGGCTCGGGTTTGCTAATTCCAAATTAACAAATTTTCCGTTGCGACGCAATTAAATAATTATGCCTAGCAAAATCACTATTCACGTCGCTAACGAATTAATTCTAAATTAACTCGTTTGCCCGAATTAAAATGTAATTTCAATTCCGCGTCGAAATCTAATTTCGTATAATATATCGAATATATTTTTTTATCGATTAATTCCAAATTAACCGTTATCTCTTTTTTAATAATATTTTATCCCAGCTAGAATATCTTCATAATTAATCCTAGATTAATTTTCTCTCTCATCTAATTAATCCCAGATTAATAAAGTGTGAGTCATACGTCATCGATGAATCTTTAGGAAGCGATCCATGAGATCCCCGGATATGTTGGCATTAAATTCGGTCGTCAGACTATCCAAACACATATGTACCTAGTCCTACATTTTTATTAATTTACAAGACAAGGTTGGCTTCTAGCAAAGCGTCATGCCTACTCAATTATCCAGAAATATCCTTACAGGAATATGTTATCTATATCAGGCGTAGTATACGTAGTATTGCGTATTACGATCCAGTATCGGATGTCACATGCTAGGCCTGGGGCTAGAATTGTGTCTGCCCCGTACGAAGCACATATCGGATCTCTGGTAACTAGTCTCTATAATTGGATATACATGACCTAGTAATAATATCCCGATAGCTGCAGCATATAAGAGAACCAGTCTCGTATCCTACGTGACCATCATCTCCACTATGACTGGAGTGATACTTCCGTCTTGACATCACACCCAACACACTACGATTCTCAATATACCTAACAGAGGCGTACACAGAACCTGTTAAAGCCTTGGATGACCAAAACCAACGTATATTGATTGTCGCAAGTATTAGCGATGCAAGTCTCAGGTTAAGACCAAATACACCTACCCTGATTCGGACTTCCATATACACATAGTCATATTACCAATGGAATTCCGAGGGGTCTATCCAGAGCGAAGCTGTATCCGTACCATCGGTAAACACAACCTCCTATTACACTTGCATGAGTATCTTATACCCAAATATATGAGAACTATGTCGTTATGCCCTCACAACGCGCACAAGTGTAATACTAGTCTTTTACGCATTATCGATGTCCAATCTCGATAATACTCTGAATAGGGATATTTAATGATTAAACCTTCGCGGATTGATACTGTCTCATATCATCTCAATCCAGGAACTAATCATAAGACCTTCTATCATTTATTCATCTTGGTGATCTAATCACAAATGATAAAAGAGCAATTTCCTTTTGTCACATAGTTAATTTGTATAACAACACCATGATCTGTACAAATAGTGACGCTATGGGTCATAACTGTCCAACACACACAACTAGTATTTGGACTCGGGTTCATTTAATTTCGAATTAAATGAATTTTCCGTTGCGACATAATTAAATCCAATTTAATTAAATAATTATGGCTCGCAAAATTATTACGATAGTCGCTTACAAATTAATTCCAAATTAATTCGTTTGTCCGAATTAAAATCCAATTTTAATTTCGTATTGAAATCCAATTTCAATTAATATATCCGATATATTATTTTATTGATTAATTCCAAATTAATCGCGTTCTCCTTTCTATATGAATTTAATCCCATATTAATTCTATTCGAGTCAAATGTCATTGGTGAATCTTTGGGAAGCGACCCAAGAGATTTCTGGATATGTTGGCATTAAATACGGTCATCGGACTATCCGAACATGTGCGTACCCCGTACCACGTTCTCATTGATTTACAAGACATGGTTGGCTTCTAGCAAAACACCATGCCTACCTAATTCTCCAGAAATATCCGCCGAGGAATATTATCTGTATCAGGCGTAGTAATACAATGTAATGCGTAATATGATCCAGTATCATATGTCACATGCTAGGTCTAGGGCTGGCTCTGTGTCTGCCCCGTACGAAGCATATTTCGGATCCCGCGTAACTAGTCTCTGTAATCGGAAAGTCATGACCTAGTCATACTTTCCCGATAACTGCAGCTTTTAAGAGTACTAGAACCGTATCTTATGTGACATCATCTCTATATGACTGAAGTGATACTCTCATCTTGACATCACATCCAATACACTACGATTCTCAGTAAACTCAACATAGGCGTACACAGAACCTGTTAAAGCTCCGGACGACCAATATCAAAGTAAACTGATTATCGCAAGTAATAGCGACGTAAGTCTCTGGTTAAAGATCACATACACCTACCCTGATTCAGATTCCCATAGACACATAGTCATAGTACCAATGAGACTCCGATGGGGTCTATCCAGAGCGAAGCTATTCCTGGTCCAACGACTAACAGAACCTCTTATCACACTTGCATAAATTTCTAATACCTAAATATATGAGAACTATGCCGTTAAGTTTCCATAACACGCACAAGTGTAATACTAGTCTATTCTGCATTATCCATGTCCAGCCTCGATAATACTACGACTTGAGATATTTAATGATTAAACTGTTCATGGATTAATCATGTCTCATATCTTATTAATCTGATTTAACCATATGGACTTTTATTATTATTATTATATATATATATATATCCAAGTAATCCAATTACAATAATGATAAAATAGCAATTTCCTTTTGTCACATAGTTAATTTATACAAAAACACAATGTCTTTTACAAATAGTGATGGTATGGGTCATAATTGTCCAACAGACACAGGTTCTTGTCATGGAGAATCGAGGAAGACAACGACATAAGAATCGAGGTAGAGGGAGAGGTAGAAGCAAAAGTAGAGGAAAATCCACAGATGATAGAAAACCTACTTACAAATGCTACTATTATGGCATATAATGCCACTTAAAGAAGAAATTTCAAAATCTACAATGAGAGCAGGGTTAAGGCAATTCCCAACCAAAGAATAAAATTTTTGAGACATTAGTAGTTGTCTCAGTAGATGTAGCCATCTGCTCCATCCATGAAGAGACATGTTTTCACACCACAACTCAAGATGTTGAGTGAGTAGTAGATACTATAGCATCCTACCACGTCACCCCTTACATAGATTTTTTCACAACATACAAAGCATAAGACTTTGGTGCAGTGATGATGAGAAATACCAATTCCTCTCATATATTAATAATTGGCGATATTCAGATGTAGAAAAATACATGGTGTGTAATAACCCTGAAGGATGTTAGACATATTTTAGAACTTCAGTTCAATCTATTATTTTAGGTAGCCCTTGAAAAATAGGGTTATGCTGGCCACTTTAGCAATGATATATGTAGAATGATAAAATGTGCCATGGTCATTGCCCGAGGACATATTCACGGCACCTTATACAATACTCTTGTGAAGATGTGTGGAGAGAGCCTCAATGTAGCTAAACTGAAGGCTTCTTAAAATCTGTGGTACCAGAGACTCGATCATATGAGTGAGAAAGAGTTTTCTACCTTGACAAAGGAGGATCTAATCACAGTCTCTAAGAATGATGCTCTAGATCCTTGCAATCACTATATGTTCAGTAAACAACATAGAGTCTCTTTTAATTTCTCTTATACGAGAAGATCAGAGTTGCTCAGTCTAGTACACTCTAATATTTGTGGTCCTCTGAAGGTTAATTCACTAGGAGGTAACAAATATCTTCTAACTTTCATTAACGATGCTTCTCGAAAGGTATGAGTGTATTTTCTGAAAAAAAAATGATCAGGTCTTGGATTATTTCTAACTATTCCATGCCATGGTAGAGCGTGAAACAAGGAAGAACCTGAAGTGCCTTCTAGAGACGAGTACACTTATAGAGAATTTGATGCCTACTGCAGAAGACACGACATTCGACATGAAAAGACTATTCCATGAATTGCATATTATAATGATGTTACTGAAAGAATGAATCACACCATTATGGAGAAAGTCAGAAGCATGATCAGTATGGCTAAGTTGCCAAAGCCATTCTGGGGAGAATTTATTCATGCCACCTGCTACATGATCAATAGATCACCATTTTTATCGTTGAGTTTTGAGATTCCGAAGAAAGTGTGGTCTTGTAATAATCTCTCATATTTTCACCTTAGAACATTCAGTTATTTAGCCTTTGCACATGTATCCAATAAGTTCAGACAGAAGTTTGATGTAAGGACTACTCCATACATCTTCATAGGCTATGGAGACGAGGAATTCATATACTAGTTATGAGACCCGAAGGAAAAGAAGATCATCAGAAGAATGGATGTAGTGTTTCTCAAAGACCAGACAATGAAAGACATTGAAAACCCAAGATGTCTTCTAATTCCAGTGCTAAAAACTGATTCAAATCCAGACACAAACCCAGCATTAACATGAGTGGCCACAGATAATGATGGGGCACATGATATGTGAGAAGCAGAACCAGAGGAGGAGGAAGACGATGTTGAACAGGGGGAGCCGCAACTCGCTCCATTAGAGGCTACATGATCATTCACATATTTGGATGATGACGAAACTTTAGAAACTAGTGAAGTTCAAGTACGAAGAACTGAGTGAGGCCGGATTCCATCAACTAGATACTCAGAATCTGACTATATTCTGTTTACTGATGAGAGGGAGCCAGAAAATTTCAAGAAAGTTGTATCTCATAAAGACAAAGGACAATATCTACACGTAATGCAGGATGAAATGGACTCTCTGTAGAAGAATCATACTTATGAGATAGTCAAGCTCCCACAAGACAAGAAGGCATTGTAGAACAAATGGGTGTCCAAGCTGAAGAAAGATTACAGCGTAAATATGCTGAAAAATAAAGCCCGATTAGTAGTCCAAGGATTCCAATAGAAAAATGGAATCGACTTTGATGAAATTTTTATTACTAGTTGTAAAAATGGTTTCAATCCGAGTTATCCTAGGATTGGTAGCTAATTTGAATCTAGAGCGTGAACAGATAGATGTTAATATAATATTTCTGCATGGTGATTTACAAGAAGAAATATACATGGAGCAGCCAGAAGGTTTCAAGGTTTCAAAAAAAGAGAACCTAGTTTGCAAACTAAAGAAGAATTTATACGGCCTCAAACAAGCACCAAGACAGTGGTACAAGAATTTTGACTCGTTCATGGTGAGTCAATGCTACAAAAGAATTACAGTAGACCAGTGTGTATGCATTCAAAGGTTTCCATATGGTAATTACGTTGCTATTCTATTATATGTGGACGACTTGTTGATCGTTGGACATGATGCAGCGAAGATCAGCCAGCTGAAGAAGGAACTCTCTAAGTCTTTTGACATGAAAGACTTAAGACTAGCCAGATTTTGGGAATGCAAATAGTTTGAGACAGACAGAACAAAAGGTTGTGGCTTTCACAGGAGAATTATATTGAACGAGTAATAAGAAGATTCAATATACAGAATGCCAAACCTGAGCAAGAGTTCGTATCTTTCATCCAAGAAAACTATAGAAGAGATGTCATCAATACCATATTCTTCAGTAGTTGGAAGCCTAATGTATGTTATGGTATATACCAGACCAGATATTACTCACGTAGTAGGTGTAATGAGCCGAACACTAGGAGGCAACCAAATGGATTCTCAGGTACCTCAAGGTTATATCGAAGTTATGTCTATGTTATGGGGGAACTGATCAAAGCTTGGAAGGCTATATAGATTTAGATATGGCAAAAGATATTGGTGATAGAAAATCTACATCTGGTTTTCTCTATACTTTTGCAATGGGAGCTGTGTCATGGCAGTCAATTTTGCAGAGGTGTATTGTATTATCCATAACATAAGCTAAGTATATTGCAGCAGCGGAAGCAGGAAAGGAAATGTCATTACTAAAGCATTTTTTTTTCAAGAATTAGGGATCAAGGAGACATAATACAAGATACATTGTGATAGTCAAAATATTTTGGACCTGAGCAAGAACTCAATGTATCATTCTCGTATAAAGCATATCAATATTCTCTATCATTAGATATACGAGGTGATGGATCAACAACTACTGAGACTAGTGAAGATCCATAAATATGAGAATCCAGTCGACGTGTTAACAAAGGTGGTTACTTGGGATAAGCTAGAGCTATGCAGAGACATAGTCAAGATAGCTATCAAATGACAATCATTTCGAATGCAGCTGGAGGAGGAGAATTGTAGAATCCAGTTGCATTCCATCTCCAAGAACCATTCAAAATAACTTTTGGTGGAAGATTTACATGTTGAAATATGTGGTGCAGGCATCCAAGGAGAAATCTTCTTTATTGACTTATGAAGCAAAACTTTAAGTTTGTTTTAGGTGGTTGTAATTGTGAGCTTGAGTTTCACTATAAATAGAGAGCTCATTTAAGAGCTTATATTATCCCAACAATTAAGCTTTATGTAAAGAAAACTTAGAGAGTACAAAGAGAGTGAAGTTTTTTGATAGAGTTTAAACACTTGTAAATTTTATTTTTATAGTAATAGAATTCGATTTTTTGCTCATAAACACTCTTTAGTAATCAGAGAATCACAACACTGTCAATTCGATTTGATCTGTGGACTACTTTTGACAGCTGAAGAATAATCTAAATTGATTTCTCAAATACAAGTGCATTTCAATCTATTTTATTTATAGTTTTAAACGTTCGTTGTTAGGTTCGAACGAAATATTCCAGAGAGCAAATGTTCGAGGTGCGTTCGAGTAAGCATTCGAACAAAACATTTCAGAGAGCAAACGTTTGTGGTGCGTTCGAGTAAGCATTCAAACGAACGTTCGTGGCTGGTTTGAGTGGTGTTTGAACGCCCGTGCGGAACTGAGTTATTTTGGACACGTTTTTAACCTAATTTGGGATTGGGAAGCCTCTCTTTTTACTCTACCTATATAAAAAATATATAGCCACCTTCCCCTCGGTGTTGAAAATATATCGTCTTGAGCCTAAAAACCTTCCTAGATTTTCAACCTTATTGTTCATCACTTCGAAGACTCTTT
This sequence comes from Zanthoxylum bungeanum, assembly GCA_019454045.1. NCBI lineage: Eukaryota > Viridiplantae > Streptophyta > Magnoliopsida > Sapindales > Rutaceae > Zanthoxylum > Zanthoxylum bungeanum. The sequence continues at coordinate 112,473 of SKCR01026354.1, forward strand.
TGAATCTCATATCTTCGTTTCCTTGGTGATTGATATCTTTGATTTACCATCAACACAACCAAACCCAATTTCATAATCCTTTAGAGTTCTTTAAGAGGAAGATTGGTAGTCAGAGTTTCGGCGTGCATACAGAGTTGATCCGCTCAGAGACTTCGGAGGTTCTAAGGAAAACTGTGGGGTACGGGCTCGAGGGGTTTTTGGAGTTCTTGCAGTCTAGAGGTAATAAAGTCTTGCAGTCTAGAGGTACTAGAGTCTTGCAGTCTAGAGGTACTAGAGTCGGTGAAGTTGCCACCATAGGTCTTTTACCATTGTTGTAAGTTTTTATCTTGATTGTGGATTTGGGCTGGTGGCCGAGATACTTGGAGTGGTTTTTTACTCGCACGAGTTTTCCACTTCATCAATAAAATTACTGTGTTGATTTATTTATTGCTTTAAATTTTGTTTTTGCTTGGATTTATGAACTATTAGACTTATAGGTGGTTCTTAATTAATTTAATTAATCCATAGACACATTAATTAAGACTTGTCTTAGTTAAACTGTCATCCTTTCTTTGATGGGACAATGTATTTACATTGGAAAGTTCATATGAGAGCATTCCTTAAATCCTTAGATTAGAGAGTTTGGATGTCAGTAGAGTACGAGTGGAAACCTCTCGTAGTTATGGTTGATGAGGTCTCTTCCCATAAGGACAAACTGACCTGGACTAAGGATGAGTTTGATGCTAGCAATAAGAACAACAAGGCAATTAATTCCATTCATTGTGCTATTTGCTCATCTGAATTTAGGAGAATCTCTATATGTAAGATAGCCAATGATGCTTGGGATATCCTTCAGACTATGCTTGAGGGCACGTTGTCTGTTAAAAATAATAGACTCCAAGATCTTACTACTAGGTTTGAGGTCGCCAAAATGAAAAATGATGAGACCTTTGACGAGTTCTATGCTGAGATTAACGACATAATTAACTCAAGGTTTAACCTAGGTGAGACTATCCCTAACAGTAGGATAGTTAGGAAATCCTTAGATTCATGCCTGATAAGTTCCTACCTAAGATCACCGTCATCGAGGAAAGAAATGACCTCGATCATCTTAAATTAGAAGACCTCGTTAGGAAAACTGCAGGTTTATGAGAATAAACTTCATGGTTATAAAAAGCTTAAAACTATAGCGATGAAGATCACGAAGGAAGTTGTTCATGATCCATTAAGTGATGATGATGATACCCTCACAGATCAGGATCTGGCCATGTTTGCAAAGAAATTTAAGAAATTTCTTTAGCTAAAGAAGAAAGGCCGTGATAGAGATATGGATGATAAGCCTAGAGAGAGTAAGCATAGTGGAAGAGAGTCTATAGAGGATAGGGGTAGCAAACCCCGTGGTATTCAATGCCATGAGTGTGAAGGGTATGGGCACGTTAGATCTGAATGTCCCACATACCTAAAGGCTAAAGGTAAGAAAGTCATGGCAGCTTCTCTTAGTGATTCAGAAGGTGGCTATACTTCTTATGAGTCTCCTAAGCATAAGACCAATTTTATGGCCTTTGCTACTAGTGTGACTGGTGAGAGAGAGGAAAACAGTAGTGATGAAGATGCTAGATCTGACTTCTCTCATGATGAGTCTGTAGATGGGATAGTCTTTGAACGGCGTAAACACACACGTATAACGCAAGCGCACGTATCGTTCAAGTAGTATAAAAATATCGATCCCACGAGGACTTAATTCCTACTGTTGTTATTAATTGTTGAATCTATTTATTTACAAATATCTAATTGATGGAGAAGAGAATGATTACTTGATTGATTTGGTTGATTGTAGATTTGCTAAATAATAAAAAGACAAAAGAAAATACTAAGGAAAATAACAAAAGACACAAAGATCTAGGGTTGTGAATCATTCTAATATCATTTAAAAAATGAAGTGGTTATTTCATGTTTGTGTAATAAATTGGTTTACTAACCTGGAACACTAAATTATGCAAAAGCCTCTGTCGATGGTCAGACGCAAATACCCAGTTTAACCCAATTGAACCATATGTCTATGTCAACCAAATTATCTGGATTCATTAAGTTTAAGTTCCAATTATGGCTACCCCCGCCCGACAGGTATATGTCTATCCTGTAAGGAAATCTATTAAAGGGTTATCTATCCTCAAGGAAGATCGTGGGCTATTAAGTCTAAGACTGAAACCTAAAATCCTTATGTCTAGTTCATTTTAGATTTACCACATCAATCTTATTGGTGATCAGACAAAAAGAAGAATTAAGCTTAAGATTTAATAAGTAAACCTTTAAATTACCCAAATTATAAAATAACCCCTTATAAACCGGTGATATTAGAATTCATCACAACCCCAAATAACTAACACATAACTAGGGCTAGTAAAAACTTAAAAGTAAAAGACATAAAGTAAAAGTGCTGAAAAGTAAAAGACATAAAGTAAAAACTGAAAAATAAAATAAAATAAAATGCTAAGGTAAAAGGATCAACTTTTACTATTTACTATTTAGATATCTCCCTTAATATAATATATTAACTTGTGAATATTTTACCAACCAGCCATATAGGCGGTAACCTGATTAAGTCAAATTAAGTCCAACCAGCCATAAAGGCGGAACCAAAATAAGCCTGCCATATAGGCGGTAAGAAAATTTAATTACCAACCGACCAATCTGGCGGTATCCTTTTTAAGTCAATATTTTAAATAGTGAATATATTATTTTTAAGGGAGATTAATCTAAATAATAACAGTAAAAGAATTACCTTTCACCCTAGCTAGGGAAGTTACCTCTTCATGGTGAATAGTAAAAACTGTAAAAAATAAGAAAGTAAAATACTATTATTACAAAACTTAATTAAAATTATTTACAAAACTAAAAAACAACTAAAAACTAAAAGAAACTAGAGAGAGAAACTATCTCTTTCCATCAAAGAAATGAGAGAGAATGGTACAATTGAAACTGAAACGTCGAGCTGAATTTATAGGAATCAGTGGGGTCTGGGCGTCGCGACGCTGGAATAGTTAGGCGTGGCATGCTCTGGTAATGACACGTGGAAATTCGGATAAGAAGATAAGGCGACACGTGGCGAGGCGGCTGAGTGCTCAATTATTATGCTGACGTGGCACTGACGTGGCGAAAGGGAGTGTCGGCACCGTAGGATTGTGAAACGTGGCAAGGCGTGATTGGTTGATGATGACGTTTCGGTGAGGTGGCAAGTTGACTCGGTTAACTGATGATGTGGACGCTGATGTGGAGTGACACGTGGCAATGGTGACTGTCGGCACCGTAGGATGATGACACGTGGCACGGCGCACGTTAGCAAAGTCAAATTTCTCAAATTCAGACCCGTTGACCCGGCGCACGTTAGCAGCTCTGGTGCATGTTAGGCGTCGCGACACCGACGTGCCCAAATTACCAAAATGCCCTTTTTTTCCAATTTTTACTGTTTTGCTCCAAATCACCTTCATAATGCCCTGAAACTTTATTTATCTACAAAATAACACAAAACACATCAAAATATTCACAAAACTCAAGAAACTATATAAAATATTAGGTTAAATGAGTGGGAAATAGTGATAGATTTACTACTCATCACACCCCCAAACCTAACATTTTGCTAGTCCTCGAGCAAAACACAAAATAAAATATAATAAAATTTAACTAAGCCACTTTCGTAGGGATCACGGTTTCATTTAGCGTATGCAACAAGCCTTTAAACCCCTAGGTGTCCCTAGTGGACGAGTTGTAGTCTCGTGAGGGTTTATAGCAATGATACCCACAAACATTTTATAAAAGTAAAAAGGTAGTGAAACTAATGCACACAAAAGCAAAAAAAAGACAAGCGAAAAGAGAATAAAGAAGTTAGTGACTAATCAGGTGAAACTTCTACTCCAAGTTACTAGTTGTTTTGTTTTTTTCTAAATTACTGAATAAGTAAATTCTCCGATTATATTTACCATTCTTCATATACACAACCAACAAAATATTAATCAACTCATTTTTGCCCACAACTGTCACAAGTGTAGTTGATAAGAGAGTAATATTTTTGTCCTAAAGTTTTATCAGATTTCACACCTTTTTGCAGCAATGGAATAATTTTTCTGATTTTTCTGATTTTTTCTTTTATTTTTTTTATTTATATACAATATCTTCCATCTATGTAACGAGTGTTGGGTCGGTGGCTCCCAAACCAGTTGGCTTTAGGGCACCAGGTGTTAAGACACCCCTAAGGACTTAATTACTCAGACTTCAAATATTTTTGCAGCATCTTTGATCCATGTAGCGAGCTTTGGGCCAGTGACTCCCAAACCAGTTGGTTTTAGGGCACTAGGTGTTAAAACACCCTTACAGACTTAATAACTCGGATCTAAGATGTTTTTTTTTACTCCATTGCTTTTTGAGATGTTTCCTCCAATTAAACTAGAGCACTAAATATTACAAACTTTTCAATTACAGTTCATGTCCGTATGTTTCCATGTATGTTGATAATATCTGCCAACTGAGCATATGAAGATCCATTTTAGTCAGTATTATGGAGAATTCACAAATTAAATAATTTAAAAAGAAATAAACAAAAATTAACTTGTTTAAAAAAAATTGGTTTAAGATACGTCTCAGGAGTGAAAACTCCTTACTCAGCTATCTCTTACCAATTTCACCTTTTTAGTCAAAATAAAAACACAAAAACGCAAAATATTTTTGTAATTTTTGAAAAAAATTTCAATTTTTTGGTATTTTTCGAAAAATTTTAGACTAAAAATAAAAACAACACACAAACTAAAAACAAGGTACTAATCAACTAATTCCCTCCCCCAAACCTAAATGAGACATTGTCCTCAATGTCTTAAACAGTAGAAGAAGAGTTTAGAAGATAGTACCTGGTTAGCTGAAATTCTACATGAAATTAAAGGTTAAGATCCAGATTAATCCGACGCCTCTTACCACGATCGTCTTCGGACCAATTTATCTTTGAAAGGATAGGGTCAACTTGTGGTTCATAGGTTAAGAGTTGGTCTATTAGATCCGGAGCAGTTCTGGCAGTAAAGATGAGTTCTTTTAAAGGTTTTGGCACGAACCCATTTCTTCGGGCATCATCAAGAAACACACAAAGAAAATCATAAAATCCATCAACGTTAAACAGCCCAATTGGTTTCTGGTGTATGTTCAGGTTCGCCTAAGATATCACTATAAAAATTTCCTCCAATGTGCCCAAGCCACCTGGCAAAGCGATAAAAGCATCAGCACGGTTAATCATTTCTACCAGTCGTTCAGACATACCTGGCACGATCAGTTCCTCTTCGTTTGATGGTTCAATAAGATTTTCTTCTGCCAAGGGTTTTGGGATGATTCCCAAAACGTGACTGCCTCATTCATGTACAGCCTTTGAAACGACCCCCATTAGTCTAAGATTGCCTCCGTCATATACTAAGTGCATATTCCTTGCAGCTAAGACTCGATCCAACTCCTGTGCTGCTTCTACGTATTGTGGCTTAACACCAACACTACTACCGCAAAACACACAGATGTTTTCAACTCGTCTTCTTGAAGTGGCTTCCATTTTTTTATGTATTTCTTTCTTAAATCTGGATGTCTTCAAAAGTGCAATGACGGGCTGAATTTATAATTCCTGAAAAAAGGGTGAGTAATAATAGCACTAGTATCTTCCATAGGACGTTTGTAAGCTAAACAACAAAATGAATCGTGAAAGGTCAAAAAGTCTGGATCATGTCTATGAAAATAAAGATAATTACAACAGAAAAGCAAATCAAAGCAATAATTAAGGCAATAGAATTGTGTACGCAATACACCACTAGCTTAGTATAAATTCATAAGGATGCGTCTCAAGAATTCATTCTTTACTCAGCCATCACTAATGAATTGTCTATCTTCTTTGTGATTGCCAACCACCCTTCCTTATGTCTTAAAATGCTCCGTTTGTGCTTTTCCCTACAAAAATAACACACAAAATTAAAAATTCTACAACCTGTATACACAAAATACAAAAATTACAACAAATTGCATGGGTTGCCTCCCTGCTAGCGCTAAATTTTTCAGCTTCAGCCAGACGTGACTGAAATCTATCTGTCAAGGAGGTTTCAATGTCGTTTTGGATGTCCGATTAAAGACAATCCCGTGAGCGTTGCTTTTGAAGGGTCTCTTCCAACGGTAAAGGGGCAAAAAGTATTTTGTCTCATTCAGTGTTTGTGCCACCTTTTTAAACTTTGTTTCTCCAGTGGTTCCTGAAAAGAAAGAAAGAAAATCAGGAGGTCTCGTATGGTGATTGTCGGCACCGTAGGATGATGACACGTGGCACGGCGCACGTTAGCATATCGACTGTGATGGTGACACGTGGCACGGAGCACATTAGCAAAGTCAAACTTCTCAAATTTAGACCCGTT
>SKCR01026355.1:0-76715 GCA_019454045.1 Zanthoxylum bungeanum
ACACGTTCTGCCAGCTTGCAAATCTGCCATTCTACTACTGTTACACGTTTTGTCCACGTGACAGCCCGTAATCCAACCACTCATGTCGATCTGTGTGCCAGAACTTATCCCATGCCCTGTTCACATCGCATCAACCTTCATCTAGGGCTTACGTTATCCGTACATAAGCACAAGATATGGCAAACCCAATGTCTATTCTCGGGTCGACATACTGAGGTGCTTGGTGTTAGATGATCGGTGCTTACACACGCGTATAACGCAAGCGCACGTATCGTTCAAGTAGTATAAAAATATCGATCCCACGAGGACTTAATATCTATTCTATTAATTTTATGAGGTCAAATGATTAATAGTATCTAACAGGTTGTTTGATTGATTTGAAATAGTGACGATTCTAAATTTAAAAACAAGTAAATACAATTGTTCGAAAGTAGGTTTTAAGAAAATTCAATATTAAAAACTATCTAGGATTGTGATTTCTTCCAGTATCATTTTAAAGATGAAGTTGTTATCTTAAAGTTGGGTAATATATTGATTTATTAACCTGGAACACTAAATTATGTGTAAGGCTCTGTCGATGGTCAGACACAAATACCCAGTTTAACCCAATTGAATCATATGTCTATGTCGACCAAATTATCTGGATTCATTAAGTTTAAGTTCCAATTATGGCTACCCCTGCCTGACAGGTATATGTCTATCCTGTAAGGAAATATATTAAAGGGTTATCTATCCTCAAGGAAGATCGTGGACTATTAAGTTTAAGGTCTTAAACTTAAAATCTCTATGTCTAGTTCATTTTAAGTTTCACAGTTCAATTTTATTAATAGCCAGTTAACGAAAAAGCATTAAGATTAAGACCAAGCTATAATCTAACCCCTTATAAATCGGTGATATTGGATTTCATCACAACCCCAGATAACTGGCTTAGTTACGACGCATATTTACGGGTAGTAAAAAAAACTTAAATAAAATAAAAGACATAAAGTAAAATATTGAAAATTAAATACTGAAAATTAAATACTGAAAATTAATGCTGAAAGTAAATGCTGAAATTAAATACTGAAAATTAAATGCTGAAAGTAAATTACTGAAAAGTAAATTGCTGAAAGTAAATTGCTGAAAGTAAATTACTGAAAAGTAAAAACTGAAAATTAAAGAAAGAAAAGTACTGAACGTAAAAGTAAATTGCGGAAAGTAAAAACTGAAAAGTAAAGAAAACAAAGTGCGAAAGCGGAAATTAATTACTGAAAGCTGTAAATAAACAAAAAAGATATAATCTTCTTAGTATTCTTAAGGAATTCCTTAGAAGAAAGTATGAATTTTACAAATGAAATGACTTGATATTTATATGCAAAATTTTGCCTCCATCAAATCATCCACCAAATCAATTATTAATTGCTCCACTAATTGCTCTACCAAATCCATTATTAATTGCTCCACTAATCTCTTATCATGTTTGGTGATGATTTGATAATTTTTATTATTTATTTATTAATTTATTTTTTGCTTTGAAAATGATTGAAAGTGACTTTAATAATTACACACAACACACTTCTGGATGGTTCATCAATTTCGGGCATGAAATCGTCAGAATTCGAAATTATTTTGTCTTTCAAAGCTGTAGATCTTTGAGTATTCTTTAATTTGGAACTTGAATCAGCTCAATCCGATATCGGAGTAAAAGGTTATGCCAAAAATACGACAGATGCGCAAAATTGGAATTTCCAAAACTGCACTTCGTAAAAAACGCAATTTCAAGTTTCCAATCTCCAAAATTAAAATATCAAGTCCAATAATTGCCCTTATTTGACCATATTTCATCCTAAATGATTTCATTGAGATCCGATATTATTTTATCTGCAAAATAAACTAAAACACATCAAAACGTTCATCAAATCCGAGAAACTAAACAAAATATTAAGTTAAAGAGGCGGTAAATATTGATATATTTTCCGCTCATCACACCCCCAAACCTAACATTTTGCTAGTCCTCGAGCAAAACAATAAAATAAAATACAAGAAACAATTAAAATTAAACTAAGCCACTTTCGTAGGGATCACGGTTGCATTTAACATATGCAACAAGCCTTTAAACCCCCAGGTGTCCCTAGTGGACGAGTTATAGTCTCGTGAGGGCTTACAGCAACGATACCCACAAACGTTTTACAAAAGTAAAAAGGTAGTGAAACTAATGCACACAAAAACAAAAAGACAAGAGAAAATAGAATAAAGAAGTTAGTGACTAATCAGGTGAAACTTCTACTTCAAATCAATAATTGTTTTGTTTCATTCTAAATTACCAAATAAGTAAATTCTCCGATTATTTTTACCATTCTCCATATACACAGTCGACAAAATATTAATCAACTCATTTTTGCCCACAACAGTCATAAGTGCAGTTGATAAGAGAGTAATATTTTTGTCCTAAAGTTCTATCAGATTTCACACCTTTTTGTAGCAATGGAATAATTTTTCTGATTTTTCAGATTTTTTCTTTGATTTTTCTCTATTTTTTATTTATATACAATATCTTCCATCTATGTAGCGAGTGTTGGGTCGGTGGCTCCCAAACCAGTTGGCTTTAGGGCACCAGGTGTTAAGACACCCCTACGAACTTAATTACTCAGACTTCAGATATATATATTTTTGCAGCATCTTTGATCCATGTAACGAGCTTTGGGCCAGTGACTCCCAAACCAGTTGGTTTTAGGGCACTAGGTGTTAAAACACCCTTACAGACTTAAAAACTCGGATCTCATACGTTTTTTTTTTTTTTACTCCATTGCTTTTTGAGATGCTTCCTCTAATTAAACTAGAGCACTGAATATTACAAACTTTTCAATTTTAGCTCATGTCCGTATGTTACTATATATGTTGATAATACCTGTCAACTGAGCATATGAAGATCCATTTTAGTCTGTTTTATGGAGAATTCACAAATTAAATAATTCAAAAGGAAATAAACAAAAATTAACTTATTTCGAAAATAGGCTTGAGATACGTCTCAGGAGTGGAAACTCCTTACTCAGCTATCTCTTACCAATTTCACCCTTTTAGTCAAAATAAAAACACAAAAACGCAAAATATTTTTGTAATTTTTGAAAAAATTTCAATTTTTTTTTTTTTTATTTTTCGAAAAATTTTGGACTAAAAATAAAAACAACACACAAACTAAAAATAAGGTACTGATCAACTAATTCTCTCCCCCAAACCTAAATGAGACATTGTCCCCAATGTCTTAAACAGTAAAAGGAGAGTTAAGAAGGTCGTACCTGGTTAGCTGAAAATCTACAAGAAATTAAAGGTTAAGATCCATATTAACACGACGCCTCTTACCACGATCGTCCTCGGACCAATTTATCTTTGAAAGGATAGGGTCAACTCGTGGTTCATAGGCTAAGAGTTGGTCAATTAGATCCGGAACAGTTCTGGCAGTAAAGATGAGTTCTTTCAAAGGTTTTGACACGAACCCATTTCTCGGGTATCATCAAGAAATACACAAAGAAAATCATAAAATACATCAACGTTGTACAGCCCAATTGGTTTCTGGTGTATGTTCAGATTCGCCCAAGATAGCACAATAAAAATTTCCTCCAATGTACCCAAGCCACCTGGCAAAGCAATAAAACATCAGCACGGTTAATCATTTCTACCAGTCGTTCAGACATACCTGGCACAATCAGTTCCTCTCCGTTTGATGGTTCAATAAGATTTGCATCTGCCAAGGGTTTTGGAATGATTCCCAAAACGTGACTGTCTCCTTCTTGTACGGCCTTTGAAATGATCCCCATAAGTCCAAGATTGCATCCGCCATATATTAAGTGCATATTTCTTGCAGGTAAGACTCGACCAAATTCTTGTGCTGCTTCTACGTATTATGGCTTAACACCAACACTACTACCGCAAAACACACAGATGTTTTCAACTCCTCTTCTTGAAGTGACTTCCATTTTTTATATGTATTTCTTTCTCAACTCTGGATGCCTTCAAAAGTGCAATGACGAGCTGAATTTATAGTACTTGAAAAGGGTGAGTAAAAATAGCACAAGTATCTTCCAGAGGACGATTAGTAGCGAAATAATATCGTGATAGTCAAAAAGGTATGGATCCTGTCGGAGAAAATAAAAGAAAACAACAAAACAAATCACAATTATTAAGAAAAGACAAAGAGATATAATATTTACAAGAAAAGTAGCGGCTTGATTGACGTCTGTGCGTCAGGGACAAACTTCCCATCCAATTTTCTTATAAACTGGCAAACAGGGTCTTTTTGAGTCAGATTCCCAAGACTTAATTGTTGTCTTTCTTTTGGAATTGTGTATGTAATTTGCGAATGGCTATGTGAACATATCCACTGGGATGCGTCTCAAGAGTTAAAGATATATCATCTAAAGACTCCTTACTCAAGCCATCCCTAATGAATTTAATTTTGTCTTCGCGGTTATTAGACACCATTCCTAAAGAATGACAACGAGTATTGCAATTCCAGCGTGCACATTTGTAACAAACACCCATTTTTTTAGCTCTACGTTTCTTTGCATATGTGCTTCTACCAAAACCAGGCAGATGTGAAATAAAAGAGTCAGAAGACTCACCTGCCAATCAGACTCGTGCTTCAATTACCCAACGAATGTCATTATGAATACCTTTGATCATTAGTAGTCTCATTCGTTCCAAGCGAGCTTTGTAGACTTTCATCAGAGATTTTTGAGGGAGAGAAGGAAATTGCTTGTGAAGATTTGCGAGAGCTTCTTCCATCGTGAAATGACTAAACGTGCAAAAATTAAACACACAAAAATAAAACACACCAGATCACAATATATACAAAAATTGCATGGGTTGCCTCCCTGCGAGCGCTAAGTTTAAAGTCGTCAGCTAGACGTGACTTCTCGAACATTAGGCTAGATCTAAAAGTGTGACACTTTCTTTTTGTCGCTCAAATGATTCTCCCCAGTAGTGCTTAACACGCTTGTTTTTAACCTTGAAAGTTTTGTTGAGTCAGGATCATGTATCTCAACGGCTCTGTCTGGTAAAACCTTGGTGATCACAAATGGACCTGACCATCGTGATTTTGGCTTCCATGGGAAGAATTTCCCCATTGATTTGTTTAACAGTACCTTCTGCCCTGGTTCCAGTTGTATGCGCACTATCTTCTCATCATGTCTTTTCCTTGCCTTTTCCTTGTACAATTTGGCATCCTCAAAAGGCTGTATGTGAAATTCCTCCAATTCGTTGAGCTGGTGGAACTTTTTCTCTTCTGTTGCTTGTAGTGCAAGAATAGGCTTCTTCAGTACGCAGCAGTGTTTTAAAAAGCGGCTGAGGCGGCCGCCTCGCGGCGTTGGCGCCTCGAGGCGCCCGCCTCTTGCGGCCTAAGCCAATTTGCCGCCTTTTAGAGCTTGAGGCGGCCGCCTCAGGACGCGTCGTGACGAGGCGGCCGCCTCAAGTCGAACTGTTTTTTTTATTCTTTTTGTTGCCTTCAAAACGACGACGTTTTGAAGGCAACACTTCTGCTTTTCTAAACCCTAAGGGAAAAAAAACACGACATTTCTTTATTCTCACTCTCGATTCTCCATCTCTCTCTCACGCTCGATTCTCTATCTCTCTCTCACGCTCGATTCTCCATCTCTCTCTGACGATCTCTCTCCACTCTCTCTGGTTATCTGCAGTCGGCATTTCTCTGGTTCTCGGCAGTCGGCATCTCTCTGATTCTCCATCTCTCTCTGACGATCGGTTCTCCACTATCTCTGCCCTCTCGGTTCTCCACTCTGTCCAGTCTTCGCTTTACACTGGTAAGAGTTTCAAATTCATAATTTTTTTTGCTCTCGTTTATTTCTCATCGTGGCAGTAGTTGTAGTTTGATCATTGGTTTTGCTTCATATTGCTTGAATGGGCATAATGGCTTGTTTTTTGTTTTCTGCTGTAGTTTTAAGTCTTTTATCTTAGGATCTCTCAGTAAATGGCTTCATCCTCTTATTTTTATTATTGCCAACTTGTTTATGGTGATACCTCTGTTGTGTGCAACTTCTACAATGTGTGCTGTCACATTAGTGTTATGTTCTTTGAACCTCTGTTGTGTGCTGTCACATTAGTGTTATGTTCCTTGAACCTCTATTGTGTGCTGTCACATTAGTGTTATGTTCTTTCAACCTCTGTTATGGTGATAAAAACGGCTGGTTTAATTTGGTTTCATCTTTCATGTAGTAAGATGTCAACTCGATCTGATCCGGCATTTCTCTGGTTTTTTGAACATATTATGAATTATGAAGAAATTAATGTATTTTGGATTTAACATGTTTTTATTATTATGATATTACTATTTTGATTATTATTCTGATGTTTTGGATCGAGGCGCCCGCCTCGTCGCCTCGAGACGGTCCGCCTCGCGCCTCAATGGCCGGCCGCCTCGAGGCGCCGCCACGTATTTTTAAACATTGGTACGCAGTGCGCTTTATCTTCAGGCTCCACGGGTAATTGACATGCTTTAAGTTTGTCAGTAGAACTTTGTCTTTCATCAGAGTTCTGAACGGTACTATGTATCACATCAAGTCTGAAATATTCCTCCTTCTTTTCATCATCTGGGAAATTCATGGCTTTGAAAACATTGAATGTTACTTCTTGGTCTTGTACGCTCATGGTTAGTTCTCTTTTTTGGACATCAATAATGGTTCGACATGTAGCCAAGAATGGTCTCCCGAGGATGATTGGCACGTCTGCGTCTTCCTCCATATCAATGACAATAAAATCTGTTGGAAAATGAATTTGTCAACCTTGACCAGCACATCCTCTACTACGCCTCTCGGAAATACGAGCGTTCTATCAGCAAGTTGTAGTGAGACTGAAGTTGACATTGTTTCTCAAATATGTAATTTCCTGAAAATAGAAAAATGCATCAAGTTAACACTCGCACCTAAATCACACAGAGCCTTACCGAAGTCATGTTCTCCTATGGTGCAAGGAATAGTGAAACTGCCAGGATCTTTCAACTTTGGGGGAAGTTTCCTCTGAATGATAGCGCTGCATTCTTCTGATAATGCTACTGTCTCATAATCTCTCAATCTCCGCTTTCGTGAAAAAATGTCTTTCATGAATTTGGCATAGCTGGGCATTTGTTCCAACGCTTCTGCAAATGGAATGTTGATATGCAGCTTTTTGAACACCTCCAAGAATCGAGCAAACTGCTTGTCCAGTTTATTCTTCCGAAGACGCTGAGGAAAAGGTGGAGGTGAAGTGATCTGTTCTTTTTCCTTTGCTTCTTTTTCCTCCATCTGTTGCTTTGTTTCTTTTGGAAAATCTTCAATTGTTGTTGCCTTGATTCCAACATCTTTGTTGATTTCAGTACCTGGCGGTCTGTAACTTTGAGCATTGGCCAGTTGTTCAATTTGATTCTCCAGTGCTTTAATAGAAGTTGATTGACTTTGAATTAATGCTGCTTGGGATTGAAACATAACATCATATCTTGCTGCTTGAGATTGAAACATAGCATCATATCTTGCTGCTTGAGAGTCGTGTTTTGCTTCTATCTTTTTCAAGTGGGTCAACACTCCTGTTATTCCTGGTTCATTTGCATGTTCCTGGCTTTTGTTCTGTTGTTGGAATCCGGGTGGTGGATTGTTCATTTACCCTGAATTGTTGCTCCATGCGAAATTGGGATGATTCCTCCACCCTGGGTTGTAGGTGTTGGAATATGGATTGTTCCCCTGTCTGTTGAAATTATTGACATAATTCACCGTTTCTTTATGTTGGTTGAAAGATTCTGACTCAGGTGCTCCTCCAAATGGTGAACTTGTGGATCCACCATTAACTTTTATGATAAGAGTTTCCAGATTTTTGCAAATCACATCCAGCTTGGAATTCAGTGCTGTGTTGGCTCCAACTTCATAAATTCCTGCAATTCTTTGGATCATGCTCCTTTCTGTTGGCCATAAAGAATTGTTGTTGGTCATTTCTTCGATTAGGTCCCAAGCTTCATCTTCTCATTTTGCCATTAAAGCTCCTCCAGCAGCAGCATCGATTATGGTTCTCATTATTCCAGAAAGTCCATTATAGAATGTTTGGACTTGAAGCCATTTTGGAATCTCATGGTGAGGACATTTCCGAAGCAAATCTTTGTACCTTTCCCAAGATTCGCAGAGGGATTCTGAATCTTGTTGTACAAAGGATGTGATGTCATTCCTCAGCTTTCCGGTTCTGGTTGGTGGAAAGTACTATGCAAGAAATTTGGTGGCTAAAGTGTTCCAAGTTGTAATAGAACCTGCTGGTAGTGAATGTAGTCAAGCTTTAGCTCTGTCCTTCAAGGAGTATGGGAAAACAAGCAGTCTCATTGCTTCTTCTGATGCTCTGTTGTAGTTGAAAGTGCCGCAAACTTCCAGGAAGTTACTGATATGGGCATTAGGATCTTCAGTTGCATTCCCCCCGAACTGAACTGACTGTTGAATCATCTGAATGCATGTTTTGATGTCACACGCATTTGCTGGTAAAAGAGGAAGTACAATACATGAAATGAGTCTGTCAACCACCGGAATGGTTCTGTCTCAAATGGGAATTGGTGGTGCAACCTCCAACAGTTCAGGTTCCATGTTGACTAAAGCTTCTTGGCCTTCTCGTCTTTCCCTTCTCAACTGTCTGATGATTCTTTCAATTTCTGGGTCAAGCGATCGGAGTTCAAAGCTTCTGGTTCGTCTCATGTAGTTTATGAGAACCTGAAACACAAGAAAACAAAAACAATAAGTAAAAAGAAATTAGATACAAGTAACGTATCTAACCCCAAAATTAATAGTGAAAGATAAATAAGTCCCCGGCAACGGCGCCAAAAACTTGACCGGTGCTTACACACGCGTATAACGCAAGCGCACGTATCGTTCAAGTAGTATAAAAATATCGATCCCACGAGGACTTAATAGCTAATCTATTAATTTTATGAGGTCAAATGATTACTAGTATCTAACAGGTTGTTTGATTGATTTGAAATGGTGACGATTCTAAATTTAAAAACAAGTAAATACAATTGTTCGAAAGTAGGTTTTAAGAAAATTCAATATTAAAAACTATCTAAGGTTGTGATTTCTTCCAATATCATTTTAAAGATGAAGTGGTTATCTTAAAGTTGGGTAATATATTGATTTATTAACCTGGAACACTAAATTATGTGTAAGCCTCTGTCGATGGTCAGACACAAATACCTAGTTTAACCCAATTGAACCACATGTCTATGTCAACGAAATTATCTGGATTCATTAAGTTTAAGTTCCAATTATGGCTACCCCCGCCCGACAGGTATATGTCTATCCTGTAAGGAAATCTATTAAAGGGTTATCTATCCTCAAGGAAGATTGTGGACTATTGAGTCTAAGGTCTTGAACTTAAAATCCATACGTCTAGTTCATTTTAAGTTTCCCAGTTCAATTTTATTAATGGCCAGTTAATGAAAAAGCATTAAGATTAAGACTCAATAAATAAATCTTTATATTACCCAAGCTATAATCTAACCCCTTATAAACCGGTGATATTGGATTTCATCACAACCCCAGATAACTGGCTTAGTTACGACATATATTTACGGGTAGTAAAAAAAACTTAAATAAAATAAAAGATATAAAGTAAAATACTGAAAATTAAATACTGAAAATTAAACACTGAAAAGTAAATGCTGAAAGTAAATACTGAAAATTAAATACTGAAAATTAAATGCTGAAAGTAAATTACTGAAAAGTAAATTGCTGAAAGTAAATTGCTGAAAAGTAAATGCTGAAAGTAAATTACTGAAAAGTAAAAACTGAAAATTAAAGAAAGAAAAGTACTGTGCGTAAAAGTAAATTGCGGAAAGTAAAAACTGAAAAGTAAAGAAAAAAAAGTGCGAAAGCGAAAATTAATTACTGAAAGCTGTAAATAAACAAACAAGATACAATCTTCTTAGTATTCTTAAGGAATTCCTTAGAAGAAATTATGAATTTTACAAATGAAATGGCTTGGTATTTATAGGCAAAATTTTGCCTCCATCAAATCATCCACCAAATCAATTATTAATTGCTCCACTAATTGCTCTACCAAATCCATTGTTAATTGCTCCACTAATCTCTTATCATGTTTGGTGATGATTTGATAATTTTTATTATTTATTTATTAATTTATTTTTTGCTTTGAAAATGATTGAAAGTGACTTTAATAATTACACACAACACACTTCTGGATGGTTCATCAATTTCGGGCATGAAATCGTCAGAATTCGAAATTATTTTGTCTTTCAAAGCTGTAGATCTTTGAGTATTCTTTAATCTGGAACTTGAATCAGCTCAATCCGATATCGGAGTAAAAAGTTATGCCCAAAATACGACAGATGCGCAAAATTGGAATTTCCAAAACTGCACTTCGTCAAAAACGCCCTTTCAAGTTTTCAATCTCCAAAATTAAAATATCAAGTCCAATAATTGCCCTTATTTGACCCATATTTCATCTTAAATGATTTCATTGAGATCCGATATTATTTTATCTGCAAAATAAACTAAAACACATCAAAACGTTCATCAAACCCGAGAAACTAAACAAAATATTAAGTTAAATAGGCGGTAAATATTGATATATTTTCCGCTCATCATTAGATCTTCTTCCTCTCTTCTTTACAAGATCAAGTCGGTATTCCATCGCTTCCCTTGCTCTCTCTGCAACCCCTGATTGTTCTTGACAAGTGCTTGGAGGCTCATGGGCCTCATTTGCTTCTTCGTTTCAAGTAAAGTTTCTTAGGGTATATGTGATTGTGCCTTCGTTGGCTCACTCAACATCTCATTCCTTTAGTTATAAGTATGAAAATATATCTAATGATAGCCTCGGGTCAATCTTCATCTACGCCGATATTACTGAATCTTATCAGGTCAGTTATTCATCTCGCCTCGGTGCTGGACCCTTCTGCCCGATTTCGACCCTCAAAAGGACCTTGGGCCCGAACTTGGTAAGTGAAAATCCTTTTATACCCTTCATATTTCAAAGTTCCTCGAATCTGAAAATCACCATCAACTATATGAAAAGTATTTTTTAAGATAAATAATTAAGACAATAAAATAATTTAAAACAAAATATAAATTAAAAACCATAATAATCTATGCTACTAAAGTCATCATTACAATACTTAAAATAAAAGTACAAAATTCTTTTAAAAGAATAAAAATCATATGTTCTATTTTTAATTACAATGATGAAAATAAATAATTAGATAAAGGTTAAAGATGAAAATTATTATCGTCATTAATAACTTGATAATGTCATTTAGACTTTTCAAATTAAGCATAAAAGTCCAAAAGAAAAAAATGGCTTTTCTATTAAGTCAAAAATCTCTGAAAAATCTCATTAAATTGAAAAAATAAACAATTAATTACCTTAATTAAATTAAGTGTATCAAATCATTAAGTTAAAAAAATAAAGGCCCAACTTAATTTCTTGATTTGATACATTAATCAAGTCACTAATCACTGATAGCGAAGATCAAACATGGTTTATTTTTCAAGCAAAAATTGTGTATAAAATCATTATGATTTTACATGGAACATAAAACACAACCATCTGGATACAACTGGATTGAGAAAACAATGACTCCATCAAAATGAATATATCGGAGCATGAAATAAATGTACAAGATTTCTATTTAACAACCATTAATTAATTGTCTTACTAGAGTACCAGCAATGCATGAGCATAATAAAGAGATGAACTTGAACATGCTGCATGAGTTAATTCCAGCTCATTCATCTCTTGAAGCAGGATCCATCCCGGTTGAAGGGTTATCCGCAAAATACTACACATTCAGCGATAATTTAGATGTTAATATGATGCAGTGAATGAATTAGAACTAGTGCAACTTAATGCTTGCAAATACATCTCACACGGCAAAAAGGTCCAAAATAGACCCGGCCACGGTTCCGGTTCGGAACCGGAACCGAACCGGAACCGAACCGGTTCCGGTTCCAACCGGTTCCGGTTCCGGTTCCGGAACCGAACCGGAATGGGACCGGTTCGGTTGGGGTTCCACCCCAACTCGAACCGGTCCGAACCGGTGGAACCGTACGGTTCCACCGGTTCGGACGGTTCCAACCGGAACCGTTCGGTTCCGGTTGGAACCGTCGGGTTCCTGTTGGAACCGTAGGGTTCCAACAGGAACCCTAAGGCCCCCAACGGCTAGTAGCCGTTGGGGGCCTTATTAGTTATTCCCCCAACGGCTACTGCCGTTGGGGGATGCAGGGAGCCGTTTGGCTCCCTGCCAAACGGCTCCCTGCCAAAAAAAATAAAAATAAATAAAATTATAAATTTTTTTTTATTATATAAAATAAAAATTACTAATGTACCCCTAATAACGGTAATAAAACGG
This sequence comes from Zanthoxylum bungeanum, assembly GCA_019454045.1. Taxonomy (NCBI): domain Eukaryota; kingdom Viridiplantae; phylum Streptophyta; class Magnoliopsida; order Sapindales; family Rutaceae; genus Zanthoxylum; species Zanthoxylum bungeanum. Next base: position 12,356 of record SKCR01026355.1, read on the forward strand.
TTATATTTAGGGGCATTTTTGGTATCAAAAAATTCTAAAATTCTATAAATAGGATTCATTTTTCATAATTTCATCACACCAATTCTCAACTCTCTCATTTTCTATAAATCTTATTCTCAATCTTACTTCAATACAATTCTCTTATTTTAGTTGTTAATTAATTTGTTATCACATTCGGCATTCGCATCGCAATTATTCAAATGGCAAGCTCATCCGAGAACATAATGTCAAATATGCCAACCCAAGAGAGCGGCCCTAGTGTCAGTGCACAATCACGGAGAGAGAAGTTAAGGCTCGGTCCTCGGATATTTTCAAAATTCATTTTATTTGGAACGCCTAGAAGATGATTCACAACGAGCAGTTTGCAACTATTGTGGGGTTATCTACAAATTTTCAGGTGGATATGGCAATATGATCAAGCACATGGAAAAACATCATCCGGTTGAATTTGGCATTGATACGACGCAAACTCAAATGGCCAGGTACGCATCATCAAGTAGAGGTACGAGTGCTTTAGATTTATTTAAATATTCTGATGCAAAAAATAGAGAGGAATTTGCGAAATTAACTTGTATGGCACATCTTTCTTTAAGCTTTGGTGAAAAACTTCATTTTACTAATTACGTGCATAATGCTTTAAACCCTTCTGCATGTAGAATGACTCGAAACACAACAAAACGTCATATTTTTAAATTATACAAAGATGGTAAAATTATTTTAAATGAAATATTTAAAGAGATGAAAGGTCGTATTTCTGTATGTTCTGATATTTGGAGTGATCATTGGCAAACACATTCATACATGGGTGTGACTTGTCATTGGATTGATGCATCATTTACCATGCAAAAACGACTAATTGCATTTAGAGTTTTTGATGACCAACATACTGCACATAATATTTATAGAATGATGAAGGTAATTTTTGATGAATATGGTTTAGTAGAAAAAATTTTAACAATTGGATTTGATAATGCATCTGCAAATACTGCATCCATCAATGATTTAAAAGAAATATGTCAACCAAATTTAGGGGGTCGGTTTTTTCATATTCGTTGTACATGTCATGTCCTCAACTTATGTGTGCAAGACGGTCTAAAATTATTATCACCTTTCCTTGATCCAATTAAAACGGCACTTAACTGTATTTGGTCATATTCTCAAATTAGGAGAGAATGGACCAAGTTTTGTAAAATAAATGGTATTAAACCGATTAAATTTTCAAGAGATGTTCCAACACGTTGGAATTCTACTTATTTTCTTTTATGTCAAGCATTTCATACAAAGATGCATTATGTAGTTTTTTTTCTCAACATGTTCAAAATATCACACTTTATCCTAGTCAATGGGATATTTGTGAAAAAATTTTAGATATTTTAAAAGTTTTTAATGATGCTACTTTAGTTTTTAGCGGCGTTTATTATCCTACAGCACATTTATTTCTTCTTGAGAGTTTAAATATTGTTGGCACTCTCGATGAGCATGTTGACAGTAGCGATCCTAATGATATTGTTTTGTTAGAAGCCATTACTGTTATGAAGGTAAAATGGTTAAACTATTTTAGAGAAATTCCTTTACTTTATCTTATTGCTGCTGTTTTTGATCCTAGATTTAAATTAGAAGGTTTGAGTGGTGCTTTACAAGCTTATTATGGTTATTTAGGAATATTAGATGAAATTGACATTACTAGATTAATGACGAAATTAAGAAATGATTTAATTGAGTTATTTAATGATTATATTGTAAGATATAACTTAGGAACATTAGGTCAATCTAGTAGTAGCGAACCGGTAATTCAAACAAGACTTAGCGCAGGGGATCGTTGGTTATTGCAACGAAATAAAAAAGCTAGGGATACGACAACTAATAACCCTGAATTAGATAATTATTTATCTACAAATTTTGAGTTTTCTAATGAAAGTTTATGCAGTAAAAATTTTAAAATCCTTGAATGGTGGACCCGGCATCAAAATATATATCCTGTTTTATCTATTATTGCTAAAGAGATCTTGGCAGCACCTATTTCCACCGTTGCGGTTGAGCAAGCCTTCAGCTTGGGAGGTAATATATTGGAAGCTAGGCGATCTTCATTACATCCAAGCACTCTAGAAGCAACAGCTTGTGTGGATGATTGGACTCGAGCTGATCTGAGACAACAAGAAGATGCCCCCGATGATTGTGAAGATTTGTTCGATAATGCTTCTGCAACAAGTGCAAGCGGAACCGGAGCCGAAGGATCAACCGATAATGATGATTGATAATTGTAAAATTATAATTTACAAAAGGGGATATGTCTAAAAGACTAAAACTTGTAATGGAACTACGTGAGCTTTGATTCCTCTCACCCTTGGAGGATACGTAGGCAACTTAAATATTTAAAAATTTAAGCTCAAGCTCTTCAATGTAATAAATTTTTTTTTTTTAAATTTAATCTCATTTTTTTTATTTAAATTAATCAAAAAAAAAAAAAAATATTTAACCGAACCGAACCGGAACCGAAAGGTTCGGTTCCGGTTCGGTTTTCGGTTCCGGTTCCACTTAAGTGTGGAACCGGAACCGAACCGGATTTAACCGGTTCGGTTCCGGTTCCACACTTGTGGAACCGGTAACCGGCCGGTTCGGTTCGGTTCCGAACCGGAACCGAACCGCCGGCCGGGTCTAGTCCAAAACATCTGCTCTAACTGAAAGTTTTAACTGTTTCCATCTCTGATTTCTAATGCAAATAAGGTAATTTCAAGCCTAGAATATTCTACACATGCCCTCAGCGGTAATAACTTGAATTCTTAATGACGTGATAATTTTGTATAACAGTATGTTAATTAGTTTGACCAAAATTATTAACCATCAAATAAATGGATCACCATAATGGGAGATGCTTAGTTGCCACCAGATACATCAGCCAAATGAAGCCTCTGCCCAAAAGATCTGATCAATTTACTTCCTTTTTCTATAATTAACAACATTTTTATGTTTTCATTTTCAAAAGGGCGCAAATGCTCTCCCAGAGTGAGAGAGTTCCAACATCTCAAGTTCTGAAGCAAGACTATATTATTATGAAGAGGCTAGCAGAGAGTTCAGAAACATGACTTTTATACTATTATTTATATAACATACTGCAGGACTTACCTCACGCAGTGCCTTCGAGAGATCCTCCATTGTTAATATCAAACCTTATCCTGTTCCAACAAAAAAATCAGAAGAGCCAAAAACAATCAATCAGGTCATTTTAACACACACGGCCAAAAAAGAGTACCTTTCTGCTGCTTGTCCCTTTTGTCCTTGACTACAGCTGCCTGTCTCGCCTTGCATTGCCTGCAATAGGTGGCATAGCCGGATTAAACATCTTCCAACACATCCTGTTAACATGAACAAACAATATAACCAGTGAATAGTGCACTTTCACATGAAGTTTACAGGACAATCGACTTAAGGATGTCAATAACAATAATATTTGATCCTAAACGACAAAAAACAAAACAATCTTAAAACCTTACCACGTTACAAGGATTTTCATGTGGCAACATTTGGTTGAAACAGCTATACAGTCCAAACTCAAAGTTTGGTTTGCACTAAACAATTGTTTAATTTGTAATATATAGTCCAGATCTGCTTTAGGTGGCCTACCAAACAAGCCCTTAGTGGACAAATATTTTTTTTCCTTCTTCTATGGTATGGATGGAGATAAGAAACCTCACCCATTAAATACCAACCATTATCCTCAATAATTACTTGAACTAATGATTGACCAACTAAAACCCCCACCAGTTCAAAACCATTAGATCCCCAACTCATAGAAAAGCCTTGGACTTGAGTTCAAAGTAAAAACAAAAAGTAACAAGCATAGAAAAAGTTGTTAGTAGCATACTGAAGAGCATCACTTACAACCTCAGCAACAAACTTCTGTGTAGCAACAGCTACCAGCCTAATTCTGCAAAAACAAAGAAGACATTCCCATAATATGAACAGTTACAAACTTCATAGTGAAAAAATGAACCTGGATTTCTAGCAACAGTTAAACAAATAGCAACAACAGAAGGCCAGTTCCCACAAAAACCGTCAACACTCTTCCATCAGATACAAGATAAAACCACAATAGGCAATGTCCATTAGACGCAACAGCCAAGAAGCAGTGAAACGATACATCTCTTAATTGAAGAGAAAACCTAATTCTTTGTTTTAAAGAGGGTGTACTTGAACAAAATAGCTACCAGCCAACAATTCAAAGAAAAAGCTAAATTTCCTCAAATAAATCAAGATTTATCGCAAATATCTTATTATCTTTTTCCCAGTGGAAATGACAAAAAGCATATGACAAAAATATCAAGTCAATTATACTCTCCTTGAGCTCTACTTCACAACTAACCACTAACCACACAAATACGAGCTTCACTCACAAGAACTATTCAAAACCCTAGAACAATCAATTTGTAATATCACAACAAAACAAAATCAAAATTTAAAAAAAAATAAATAAACAAAGGACACCCTACAATCTAATATCAGGACATTGAAACCCGCTCTTGACTAAGTAGTGCTCCACCATTCATCAGGTATCTGTGTTGAAACAAAGTCAAGCATGCACAGCATGCAGAAGCAACGTGCGTCGAAAGTTGAAGGTGACAGACTTTGGATGCCAGCCACTGCCAACTTGCTGCAAGCTGTGCCAAAACCGTGTGGCACTGTAGCACACGGTTTTGGCACTATAAAAAGAGCCCCAAACCATTGTTTCAGTATCCCCAGAAATCCCAGAATTTGTATAATAGAGAGTAAAGAGAGTTGAGAGTTTTTTGTAAAGTTTGGTATTGAAGTTTTGTAATTCTTTTGTTGTGTGATATAAAAGAATAATTTTCTCTCACATCTCCTCTATTGTGTGTGTTTAATCACAACAAGTGGTATCAGGAGCTACGGTTCCACGGAGGGATCCGAAACTCGGAAACGGAGATTCGGTTCGGAAAGTCGGTTCCGACGAAAGTTGTCGAAAATCGATTTTGAGCATATCATCGGACTTTTCACGGCAATACGAGCACGGTGGTATTTTCCGTCAATCGATCGGAGGTTCAGATTGTCCGCACGTGCGCCACGCGCCGAACAGAAGGCTGTCCACGCGCCCCAGTCTCAGTCACGCGCTTCACGCGCAGACCAAGGAAGAAGACGATACACGTGGCGACACGTCAGCATCCAGTCAGCGCCACGTCAGCATACACTGCACAGTCAGCAGCCCAGTCAGCAGGACACGTCAGCAACACAGTCAGCAGACACGTGGCATCCAGTCAGCAGACACGTCATCTGCCACGTCAGCTTTTGCCACGTCAGCAGTGCCACGTCAGCGGAGCCTGATAATTTTTCAGATAGGTCCCTGAACTTTATGGAAATTACATTTTAGCCCCTATACTTTCAGATATTTTCAATTTAGTCCCTGAACACTTTGGAAATTACAATTTAGTCCCTGAACTTTTCCGTAATTTCACTTTGGCCCCTGAACTTTCGGAAATTGCACTGTGACCCCTGTAATTTCTGAAATTTGCAAATTGGTCCCTGTGTCGGATTTTGACAAACAAAGTGTCATTTCCACCATTTTCGACCATTCCGGACGCAACGGTGAGGTCCGTTTTTTTAAATTCTTCTTAGAATTTTTATGATGGAGGGGGGCAACGGAAAAATGGTTTTGTTAACTAGTACAAACTATTTCACATGGAGAGGAATGATGAAAGACCTTCTGTATGTGAAGGACTATGATGGATCGGTATTTTTGGAGCAGAAACCAGAAGGAATGACCGATGGAAAGTGGGCTAATCTTCACCAGAAAACATGCAGTACTATTCGTCAGTGGATCGACGATAGTATCGTCAACCATGTCAGTGAAGAAACAAATGCACGTGTCTTATGGAGAAAGATGGAGGAGATTTTTCGAGCAAAGACTGGAAACAACGAGCTGTACTACATCAAGAAGATGATGGGGTTGAAATACCAAGAAGGTACGGCTGTGACGGATCATATCAACGATTTCCTCGGAACCATGAAGGAATTGTCTGGATTGGGCATAGACTTCGGAGATGAGGTAAATGGTTTAATACTCCTTAATACGTTACCAGAATCTTGGGAAACGTTCAGATCTACGGTGATCAATTCAGCCGCAGATGGGAAAGTCACTATGGAGATGGCAAAGACCAGGATCTTCGAGGAAGAAAAGAGGACGAGAATGCAGGAGTCAGCATCAGCCTCAACCTCAGAAGCTCTGGTGACAGAAAAGAACACCAGAAGGGGGAGGAGTAAAAGCCGAGGCCCAGGTAAATCAGACAAGAACCGGGGGAAATCAAGAACTAGAGATATTGAGTGCTATCACTGCAAGAAGAAATGCCATATGAAGAGGGACTGTTACAAGTTGAAGAACGAGCAGTCCAGGAGAGATGGCGACTCTAATCAAGAAAGAGTTGCTACTACCACCGAGAAAACCTCCAAAGAATTTTGCATAATGTATGAAGAAGCTGTTGTGAATCTTGCCAGCCACAAGACCAGTTGGGTGATAGATAGTGGCGCCTCCATACACGCCACATCTCGCAGAGACTTCTTTTCATCTTACACACCAGGGGACTATGGTGCTGTAAGGATGGGGAATGATGGACAGTCCAAAGCCGTCGGTATTGGAGACATCTGCCTTGAAACAGAGAACGGGACAAGGCTAGTGTTGAAGGGAGTCAAGCACATCCCAGATATCCGGTTAAACCTGATCTCAACAGGCAAGCTGGATGATGAAGGTTTCTGCAGCACCTTTAGTGACGGATGCTGGAAGCTCACTAAAGGATCAATGGTGGTGGCACGAGGTAAGAAAGACTCAACCTGTATTTGATGCATGCTAAGCTTTCAAATAGTAGCATAAATACAGTCAACAGCAATGAGGCAGCCAAGTTATGGCATAAAAAGCTCGGTCACATGAGCCAAACAGGGATGGAGATACTACGCAGGCGGAATGTTCTTCCGGAATTGAAGAACTCACACTTACGGAAGTGTGAACACTGCATGGCTGGAAAGCAGAACAGAGTATCCTTCCAGAGCTTCCCGCCTCAACGGAAACCGGAGGTATTAGATCTCATACATTCAGATGTATGCGGTCCGATGCAGACACGAACACTTGGTGGGTCACTGTATTTTGTGACATTTATTGATGATCATTCAAGGAAGATCTGGGCATACACCTTGAAGAGAAAAGACCAAGTGCTTGGAGTGTTCAAGGAGTTTCATGCTTTGGTGGAGAGAGAAACCGGCAAGAAACTGAAGTGCATCAGAACAGACAATGGTGGAGAATACAGAGGTCCGTTTGATCAATACTGCAAGACGCAAGGAATCCGACCTCAAACGACACCTCTGAAGACACCTCAGCTGAATGGCCTAGCTGAGAGGATGAACAGAACCTTATGCGAGAGGATCAAAAGCTTGCTGTCACAAGCCAAGCTGCCGAATACATTCTGGGGGGAGGCACTCATCACAGCAGTACATGTTTTGAACATGTCCCCAGCGGTCGCACTGAAAGGTAATGTTCCTAACCAAGCTTGGACAGGTAAAGAAGTGTCGTACGGGCACTTACATGTCTTTGGGTGCAAAGCTTTTGTACACATCCCAAATGACGAGAGATCCAAGCTTGATGCAAAGACGCGACAATGTGTCTTTATTAGCTATGGTCAAGATAATTTCGGCTACAAATTGTATGATCCTATGGAGAAGAAGATCATCAGGAGCCGAGATGTTGTCTTTGTTGAAGACTAGACCATAGAAGATATCAGAAATTCCCCAGCAATACAAAAATGTGAATCCAGAACCTCATACACCGGTGCCAGTACGAGTTGAAGATGAGGTTCCCAGACAGGAGGGTACAGGTGATGAAGCTCCCAGAGATGATGATCATGATCAACCACCAGTACCAGAAGCTACACCAACAGTTCCACAGAGAAGGTCTGACAGAGAGAGGCGACCTTCAACCAAATACTCTGCATATAAGTATGTGCTGCTTACTGACGGGGGAGAACCCGAGAGCTACCAGGAGGCTGTGGAAACAAATGACAAAGAAAAGTGGGAGGAAGCCATGCAAGATGAGATGAAATCTTTGCATGACAATCACACTTTTGAGTTGGTGAAATTGCCAAGAGGCAAAAGGGCTTTGAAGAACAAATGAGTGTACAGAGTGAAGCAACAGGAGCACACTTCACAACCCCGATACAAAGCCAGATTAGTCGTCAAGGGATTCAATCAGAGGAAAGGTATTGACTTCGATGAAATCTTCTCTCCAGTTGTGAAGATGTCATCCATCAGAGTGGTACTCAGCTTAGCAGCAAGCCTCGACCTGGAAGTTGAGCAGATGGATGTCAAGACCGCATTTCTTCACGGGGATCTGGAAGAAGAAATTTACATGGAGCAACCAGAAGGCTTCAGAGTCAGCGGGAAAGAAGACTATGTGTGCAGACTCAGGAAAAGCCTCTATGGTTTGAAACAGGCACCGAGACAGTGGTACGTGAAGTTCGAGTCAGTTATGGGGGAGCATGGATACAAGAAGACCACTTCAGACCATTGTGTTTTCGTTCAGAAGTTTTCTGACGATGATTTTATCATCTTACTGTTATATGTAGATGATATGTTGATAGTTGGCAGGAATTAATCGAGGATTGATAATTTGAAGCAGCAACTGAGTAAGTCTTTTGAGATGAAAGACTTGGGGCCAGCTAAGCAGATTCTTGGCATCAGGATCGGACGTGATCGGAAAGCCAGGAGGTTATACTTGTCACAGGAGGAGTACATCGAGAAGGTACTTCAGAGATTCCAGATGGACAAGCTAAAGCGGTTAGCACTCCTCTTGCTACCCACTTTAGATTGAGTACGCAGCAGAGTCCCTCTACTGAGACAAGGAAGGAGGAAATGAAACAGGTTCCATACACCTCAGCAGTGGGAAGTCTAATGTATGCCATGGTGTGCACAAGGCCAGACTTAGCACACGCAGTTGGATTGGTCAACCGGTTTATGTCAAACCCAGGAAAAGAACACTGGAACGCCGTCAAATGGATTATGCGGTATCTTCGAGGCACTTCCAAGATGAGGTCATGTTTTGGAAGCAGCGACAAGCCAGTGTTGATGGGCTACACCGATTTAGATATGGCAGGAGATGTGGATACCCGAAAGTATACTTCGGGGTATCTGATTACTCTCTCAGGGGGAGCTGTGGCATGGCAGTCGAGGTTGCAGAGATGTGTTGTACTTTCTACAACAGAGGCAGAATTCATTGCAGTGACAGAAGCTTACAAGGAATTGCTGTGGATGAAGACATTCGTCCAGGAATTGGGTTTCAAGCAGGAGAAGTACATTTTGTACTCCGATAGCCAGAGTGCTATCTATCTCGGTAAAAATTCCACATTTCATTCGAGGTCAAAACATATCGATGTGAGGTATCACTGGATACGGGACGTCCTGAGCTCAAGGTTGTTAGAACTCAGGAAGATTCACACCGACGACAACGGTGCCGATATGTTCACAAAGGTTTTACCGAAGGAGAAGCTTGAAATATGTCGTGCCATAGCCGGGCTGACAAAACTCTCCACATAATCAGAGTGGGGAGATTCAGAGAACTACGATTGGCTTGATCCCAACTCAGGGTACGTAGGCAGTCATACAGATGCAGCCAGGGGAGGATCCTTTGGAGGATCCGGTTTGGATAATTAATGGTCGGCTCAGATTTTCACGGCAAATCTTCACCGAGGGGGAGATTTGTTGAAGTGAAGTTGCTGGAAACCAGCTTGTACATGCAGTAAAATCCAATTTCCACCGAAAGCATGATTGCAGTGATTGAAGGCAGCATGCAAGTTGGCAGAGTGAAGTTGGCATGAAGCTGGATTCAAGTTGCCAAACCGCGTGTTACTGTAGCACGCGGTTTGAGCACTATATAAGGAGCCCAATTCTGTGTATTTCATTATCCCAAATCTGTGAGTTAGGGAGTTGAGTGAAGTTTGAGAGTTTTTTGTAAAGCTTGAATTGGAAGCTTTGTAATTCTTTTGTTCGTATAATAAAAGAAGAGTTTTCTCTCATTTTCTCCTCTCGTGTGTGAGTTTATTCACAACAATCTGTTCAAAGAAAATATTTATAAATATATAAATAAAAATATAAACATTGATTTGCCCAAAAAAAAAAAAAAAAACAGTAGAAAAATGTTTACAGTGGGAGTGTAATCCATTAACGATGTGAGAAATTCTGTGAGCGCTGCGTCATCATCGTGCCTTCCATCCGTCGAATGTTGGATATTATGATTCATTCTCTTATTTGCTAAGCATCGAACTTGACTTGTATTATAAAGATCGAGTTTCTGATTTTTGTTTATCATTAAATACCCAAATTAATCTGATCCGACCAATATACCGTTCCAAACAGAAGTATGTTTGATGTGGCGTAAGTTGGGTATTTTGGTCATATTAACATGTCCTCAGTTTGCCGCCCACACTCTTTTGTAAATTTTGTTTTAGTTTTCAATATTTGTAGATAAATTTTTAGAAGAGAATGAAACTCATCGTTTTGGAATTAAATGATTCTTATATATTTACGGTGTGTTTACGTTCTTGTGATTGAAATGGCCTAGAGTCCATTTAATGTACTGAAATCATATTAGGGTGGAATCGAAATAATAAATCGAAAAGCTGTTATATGAATCGAAATCAAGCAAGTTCAAATCAAACTTGAATGGGAGTTGCATATCTGCATAATTTTGAAATGTTTTTACCTTTTTATTGCGGTTGAAGAAAAAGAGCTGAAAAAAATCATCAACTCAGTTCACAGAAGGGAAAAAAAACCCTCTAGCATTTTTCGAATGAGAAACTCTATTGATGAAAAACAGCAACGAAAGTGAAGAATCAAGAAATTATCTCAACTTCTGACTGTAACGCAATATTCCATGGACGTCTATGATGCCGGGAGGAAAAACAGGATCAGTTGCAGCTCTCACGGCAACCTTGGCCACGGCAGTAACGTTAACAGGAGGAGTAAACAGAGGTCCTACAAGTGGCAGTTGGCTCAGTGGCTTTGCATGTTGGAGAACCTGCGGAGGTTTGAGTATATGTTAGTCGACATACAATACACATTTGGTTCCCAGAAGTGTTAATTTTCTAAGAAATGATTTCAACTTTCAAGTTATACAAGCAGTTCAAAGCATCAAAGCGGAGCTTTATGGCAGAGGATAGATGTCAAATTCTTCAATAAAGCTGGTTACCAGATATGACTGATTATTGAATCGCATCAAGGAAGCGTCAGCTATTTACCATCTCCATTGGAGAACCAACCACACCAAGTGGTAACTTCATGCTCCCAACTGTTCGGGTACCATATATAAACCCAGGCCTCAATATCACTCCTGAAAGGAACGTGGAAAAAGTTTAGTCCCACACTAGAACTATTAACTGCCAGTTCTGTCTCCACTGCTCAAAGTGGAACCAATAGACTGTACTGATAAAGACTCGTGATATTTGAAAAATGACAGTTTTTTCGAAAAATGGATATGGGCTTTCAGGTTAGGTTCCGATTCCGTTTGGTAGTGTGATGCTGTGTCAGTTGTGAGAAAAAAGTTGTAGCTATAAAATAAAAGTTGAAAGTGATTATAAATGACTTTTAAAAAATAATTTTGATATACCATAGTAAATATATTATAGGTTTTTCATCATACCAAGTATGGGATAAAATCACCTTAGCTTCCAAACCAGCTGTAAGTGTCTCCCAAACACAAGTGATGTAGCTTAAAAGCTAACCCTCCCCAACAGCAGAACCAAACACACCATTAAAAGTTCAAAATTGCATCAACAGCTTCAAATACTACACAACACAAGTTACTAAGAAAGAATCAGAAAACTAACCTCCATAGGGGAATTTGGTCAGTAACTCTGTCTCTGCAGCTCTCTGCATCAAAAAACAAGAAAATATTAGGACAAGAATGGAGGTACTTACTTTATCAGTTCCTTGTAATATAATAACTATAGAATTCAACAGGACTGACAATGTTCCAATACTCAAAAACATCTATTACTTTATAACGCTGACTGACAACCAGCAACATAGGATGAAAGTACCTTTCCCTCGTAATATCCTTGCAGTAAGTAATTTCCCACACCAAAATCAGCAGCAGAGATGTAAACAAATCTTTTCACCCCTGCAGGTAAGGGTAATGGAATTATCCAACCAGGGAAATAGGCAAAACATTGAAAAATGAAGTTAACTAAACTGAAGTTAATTCCATCAATTATATAGTCATATGCAGTGGTTACAAGCCAAAAAGAATTTGTAATGATCATATCTCGGCAATAGGATTTGAAGCCTTACAAAAGTTACTAATTTCATACGGCAATAAATCTACCTTTTTCTGAAGCAGCTCTGATTGCATTGATGTTTGCAGTCCCATTCATCTTATACATGTAAGAGTTGGATCCAAAGCCACCAACGCAAGAGATCTAGAAAATTGAACAGAAGTTAGGCAGAGAGATCAATATCTCACTAAAGGAAGGAATATTAAACACCTTGATCACATGCACAACTACTAAAAAAACAATTCATGTTAAAACAAAGAGCACGTGATGGGTTAAAAAAACAAAGTCTGTGTAGAAATGTTTTTATGAATTCAAGCACAAGCTTATATTCGCTCGGCTAGATTAAAGTCTTAATTAGAAGACATACAACAGCTGTCACCCCATCCAAGGCTTCCTTCCATGAATCAGATGAAAGAATATTTCCTGGCAATGATGAGATAGATTAGAGATGACATAGCATACCAAGTAAAGGGTTGACAAGATACATCGAAATCAAACCTTGATGCCAAATTACATTGTTCGCCCAAGAATCATGCAAAGATGACCGACCAGACCTGTAAGGAAGAAACACCCAAGTAAATGGAAACATGATTTGTAATACGGTCTACCTGATATGCCAAACCATAAAAGTCAAGATAAGGAGCGCAAAAGGTCCACAAGAAAAGAAACATCTCCATAAACCAATCTAAACCGTAAGCCACGGATCCCAAGATCCCAATAACAACCCATAGAGTACCCTATATAGGTTCCAGTGATCAATCCCATAAATCCAATCCCCCGCCTTGTCTTCAAAATAGTAAAAGGCTTCTGTGGCATTAGCAGAAACATCATAAATTATGAAAAAAAGGCTTTCAAATCTTCCTTCTTTGAACTGAACTGCCATTGCATGTTAGCCTATTATTCAAGTATAAAAGGATCAACCGAGACATAGTTGCTCTATTGTAATTTACAAGTTCCAGGGAGAGAAAAAATTCCTGCACAAGATAATTGCATACCACTAACTATTCTCTACTTTCAAAAACATAATGCGGAAACTTGGTTACACCCATTGAAAAAATTAGAACAAGCAAGTGCTATAAGTTGACATAGGCTTTGTTTGCTATTGGGGTTTGACCTGTGGTGAGATGACAAAAGTGTGTTTTGGTCAAAACATAATTTTTAAGTGTTTGATAAATTATAAAAAAATGTGATTACTAATTGTGATATTTTATAAAACCTGTGTTTTGCAAAAGCTAACCCACAATCAAAATATTAGAAAACCGCAATGTAATTATTATTTTAACATAAATCAAAATTACAAAACATCATTTATAAACCACTGATTATAAATTACACTTTTTTAATCGCAATACCAAACAAAACCATACACTATGATAATAAATGTCAATAATCAAAGCCTTCAATTGACCAATAACCATAGAGGAGTCCAGTACCTACTAAGGCTGGCAGCAGTTAAACCCCGATCCAGAGCTTCTCTGCAAATATGTGATCCAACAAATCCGTTTCCACCCAGAACAAGCAACTAATCAAGAATGCACGTCAGTCAAAATGCAAGAAAGCATAAAATATATCCAATGACAAACAAACAAGCAAACTCACTGCAGCCAATGGTCCACATTGCCACATACATACCTTCTCACTCGGAGGTGGGGGCACATTTACGGTCTCCGCTTCCTCAACTTTAAAGTGCTCATCAACCTTATTAGAATCTGTTGATAGATATCTCCCACTCCTCAAAACTGCCATTGCACTACTTCAACAGAAATAACAGAACAATAATATCACAACACACTTCATATTTGGCAAGAGTGAGTATTCAATTGAACCTTTTATCATAACCAAACTACTGTGAATTGAAATTCCAATCCAAAACCAAGAATAAAAGTTGATATTACTAATGTAAGCACGAAGCTAACATGAAAATGCACTATACTTTGTCTTTTATTACATTCGATTTCGTTTTTTTTTTTTTATTGTGTTTTAAGTCCGTACGGATGTTAATAACTTGCCGATAGAAGACTTTTTTGTCTTTATTTGCCCTTTAACATGAATCTTATATGAGTCTGACCCCATATATATTGTCTTAATATATATACTAGTTTTTGCCCGTGCCTACGGCACGGTGTTACAGAATTAAATGATTTTATTTTTTAATTAAATGAGCCCGTGCATACGGCACGATGTTAAGTATTTGCCCGTGTCTACAACACGGTGTTACAGAATTAAATGATTTTATTTTAACTTTCTATTTTTAAATTTGAAAATTTGGAAATTTTGACCCTTTCCATCAATCAATTCACTCTCTTCCTCCAATTACCAATGAAATGATCTGGGCCGTCAATTAAGCCACATAAAGAGAGCCGTTGGATACACTCTCTTTCTCCAACACCATTCTCCTTTATTATATAGATATTTATATTATAAAGCACAATTGTGTGGGAGGAAAGAGAAGGCAACCATGGTTATGATTAAGAGAGATAATGTATCCAAAATGCTATCTTTATGTGGCTTAATTGGCGGCTCAGATCATTTTATTATAATCTAATGGCGGATAAAGAATCATTCTATTATAAAATCTTTATAAAAATGGAAAATGAATACCAAATAAATTAAAGAATAAAATCATTTATTAATAGAAAATGAAAACTACCAAATAAATTAAAGAATAAAATTATTTAATTAAGAAAATAAAATTATTTTATTATAGAATATCTCTAAAAATTAACAAACATTAATCTCTCTGTAAATTCTGTAACACTGTGCCGTAGGCACAGGTAATATCTAGTATATATATAAAAGCCAAACCTATAGGATAGAGAAAAGGCATATTGATTCGTAAGAACATTGACATTTTACAAGCCATAGGCTCAAAAAGGATTAGACTTAGTGGGTTAAAATAATGAAAAGTAAAGTAAAGTCGCTTTACTTACTAGAGCCGAGATGGAGATACCGATAGCTTTGAATTGATGAAACGTGAAACGATGGTCTTCATTTTATGATTCTTCTTCTACAGTTTTTGTTTGGAGTGAGTTAGTTATTTAATTCATTGCTTTTGGTACAGGGAAATTGGAAGAGTCCGGCTTGTTTATGGTGAGAGCACACATGGCGCCTAATGCTGATGACATGTGGCTCAATTGAAATTGTTCGTGGGAAATTCTTGTGTATCGTTCCAGTGGACCAGAAGATCAGTGTTCACGTTTGTTTTTACTCGGATGCGCTTGTTAAGAGTTTTTATGGGCTTTTTTAACGAAATTTTCAAAATTAGGGGTTGCTTACCATTTCTCAATGAACCCCATCAAATTTTTTTTTTTTTTATTTTAATCTCAATATAACCATTTTAATCTCCATTTTCCCCTTATAATTTGTTGATGGTGAAAATCGGTCAACAGTGAATTCCGACATAATAAATGAAGAGAACACAATTGTGTTTAACTTGATTTAGCTAAAACAGAGACTTACGTTGATAAGTCACTTTTATTCATGGAATTATAAGATTCTCAATGCTCACTGCTCTCTCTTAATTTTGACAGAGTTTCAGTACTATTTTTTCTCAATCGATCCTTTACAGTGGTTTCTCCCCTCTATTTATAATAATGAGGAGGCGTTATCAATTGCATGGGAGTTACAATTCCAAAATAAACTCAACATTAATAAGAGATAAATATGAGATCATATTGCCACGTTTATCCCTAATTTACAGGGATTTTAACTATCTTAAATACGAGGGAGAGATTCTTGAAGATGCAATTGATTTGTGGTGACATTCTTCCTTTAATTGAATTATGGATCGTTTGTGGCCTTCAGAACTCTATGCGGCCTTCTGGGTTGCTTCATAACGAGCTACAAGCAACGGTCTTAGGTTCTTGAGAATATATGGTCGTGTTCTTCAGGTCGCAATGCATGCGTCACGCGAGCTCCATCGGGGGAGGGGACAAACTCGTAGAAGGCTTTTAAAATTACCTACAAGCACACAACAAACAAACAAACTTTCTATATCCAAGAGGGGATGAATTGGGTAATGGTCTAATATTACGGAAATAAAAATCAGTGAATTTATTTGATTAGTTGGGAACCAAAGCAAACTTAGCAAGCGAACTGAAAATCACAGGGGAAAATAATAGATTAACGTGGTTCGGTGGAGAGTAGCTCCAACCTACGTCCACGAGAGTAAAGACGGAGAATTTTATTACTTGTTCGGGTCAAATCCGACCACCTTTTTCTCTCTCTATCACTAAATTTTTGAGTTTTTTTTTACAAGTGAAGAAATATCAAGATTGCTAACAAAAAAGCCAACCCTTCGAATTGAGTCTTTGATTCCTTTATATAGAATTCTGAATCTATTGTTCTACCAATCCTACGACGTCGGCCCACGTCATTCTGACATTGTTGCCCATACTTCTTTTCCCCAACCACTCTGTAAATAGTATCTATGATTTCTGACTCAACCACTCTCTGTTAATCGAAGGCCATCATTCCAACCTTTTGCTCATTGCTACACATTCTGCCAACATGATAGTCTGCAACCCAACAACCCCAGCACCGTTCCACCCTTCAGAGTCTCTTCTCAAAGGAAGTCGCTGATTTACTCATGTCACATCAGTCTTATGGAGACCCAAACTCTCATGTAGGGCATGTGTCATTGATCGGTGAAATCACACATGTAACGCAAGCGCACGTATCACTCAAATAGTATAAAATATCAATCCCACGAGGACTTAATTTCTTCTATTATTAATTATTGATGCTGTTTATTTATAAGAATCTAATTGGAGTGAGAATGGATTGTTCGCTGGTTGAAGTTGGATTTGATTAAAATAAATATAAATATAAATAAAACAAATGAAATTAATAATAAAGAAAACATCTAGGGTTGTGAATCCGCCCAATATTATTCTAATGATGAATTGATTTTATTATACATGTGTAATAAATCAGTTGTTAACCTGCAACACGAAGATATGCAAAAGTCTTTGTCGATGGTCAGATGCAAACACCTAAAGTAACCCGATTAACTATATGTCTATGTTAATTAAGAAACTCTGAATTCATTAAGATCAAGTTCCAATTTTGGCTACCCACGCCCGACAGGTATATTCCTACCCTGGAAGGAAATCTCTTAGATGGGAGATCGTGAGCTATTAAATTTAAGGCTGAAACTTAAAATCCTTTCGTTAAGTTCATTTTAAGTTTACCACATCAATATTATTGGTGATCAGTCAACAAGAAGTATTAAGATTAAGATTCAATAAACAAGTGTAATGTATTACCCATTATATTAGAAAATCAATTATTAAACTTGTATATTGTGCTTCATCACTTTCCTAGATTAACAATAAAATGTTGGGGTTATGGATCCACCTTTACTATTTCAAATCTAGAAATCTCTCTTATTATAATATATAAGTTTGCATTATATTAACAACCAACCATATAGGTGGTATCCTGATTAAGTCATGTATTAATTAATTTCAACCGACCATAAAGGCGGTATCCAATTAAGTCACGTTAAAATTTATTTAATTAAGTTCAATAGACCATAAAGGCGGTATCCAATTAAGTCAGGTTTTAAGATAATTTATATATTATAAATTAAGGGAGATTAATCTAAATTATCATAATAAAAGTTTCACCCTTCCCCCAGCGGAAATTAACTACAAAACATAAAAGAAAGATAAAATAAACAAACTATTATTACTACTACTAAAAATAAAAATACATTACTATTAATATATACAAACAAGATACAATCATCAGTTCCTTATTAAGAAAGCTAAGGAAAGTATGAATTTGGAAAATGAAATCAACTTCAATTTATAGGCACAAAATCTGGTCTGCGTCGCGACGCGTAGGGTGCTCTACGTCGCGACTCGTGCACAGTAAATGGCGGTTGTATTATTTCGTCGGTGCGTCACTACGCAAAAGGCTTGGGCGTCGTGAAGCGTACTATAGTGATGATGCAATGATGATGCAAGTGATGACGCTTGTCCGTAGGCTGCATAATTGAGGTGCATCGCGACACATAGAAGTTTGTGTGTCGTGACGCGTGAACAATAAATTTTCCATTTTGCCATTTTTCATTTGTTTTTCATCGTTTTAGCCCCGAGTTGATTCCATTGCGTCCCAAAACTTTATTTATCTGCAAAACACACAAAAACACATCAAAATATTCATCAAACCCGAGAAACTAAACAAAATATTACGTAAAATGGGTAGTAAATATTGATATATTTTCCGCTCATCACATCCCCAAACCTAACATTTTGCTAGTCCTTGAGCAAAACAAACAAAATGAAATGAAATAGACAACTTTAAAATGAAATTAAACTAAGCCATTTTTGAAGGGATCACGATTGCATTTAGCGTATGCAACAAGCCTTTAAACCCCTAGGTCCCTAATGGACGAGTTATAGTCTCCTGAGGGTTTACAGAAATGATACCCACAAACGTCAATCATGCACATGCAATCACACATAATAATAAACGAAAATAATAGCTATATATACAATGTCCTCAGAGAATGTCTAGCAAAAAAGTTAAAGGAACTTTCAAAATGCATACTACAATTAAAATCCATTCCTTTGAACAAAGTATCAAAATCAGACTCTAAGTGTGTGTGTGAATAATTTTGCAAATAGCTTCGATTCTAAGTTATTAACTAGGTGAGTTTGTCTCAATTCTCAATAGTTGATGGATCAAACCAACCTGACTATTTAAAATTATTATGTCTGCTACAAAATACGTAAAACGAGGTATTTTTTTAAGCTTTACCATTTGACGCGAACAATCAATGCTTACTGAGACAAGATGTCTGGTTACTAAGTAGAAGCTTATTTATTAACTAACTCAAGTCGTACCGTTTGACGCGAACAGTCACTGCTGGCCAGACAAGATTCCCGGTTACTAAGTAAGAGCTTGGATAGTTTTTTATTCATCATTTTTTTAATTATCATCATATCTCACATCATAAATAAATGAAGACAGATACATATATTTAGGCAAATGGTCATTCATCATCCACCCGATTATTTCAATTTGTCACTTTATCAATTCCTTATTATCTAACTGTTACAGAACTATTTTTTTTAAGTGCATATGAGTCTGACCTAGATATTATACTCAAAGTATAGGATAAAAGTGAAATTAGCATTTATCTTTTCCTAGAACTTTTTACTAAGCCAAACAATCTCATTATTAGATTATTTTTTTATTTTTTTTTATTTTTTATTTTATTATTTTATTATTATTTTTTAGCATGCAAAAATTAAAACACGCAAAACATGCAAGACACACGACATGTAATGAAGAAAAACATGCAGGAAAGAAAAAATAACGGAGAAGACAAATAAAAATAAACAACCTCAGCCCCAACCTAAATATAGAATTGTCCCCAATGCATTAGAAAACAAAATAAAGATAATAGAACAATGTTACCGTGGTTTTAGTCAAGCCTCTGCCCCGTCGTCATCATCGCTGCCATCCTCCGGAAGGTCAGGGAATACAGGAATCTGTTCATCGCTCATGTTGCGATGGCGAGCCATTTGTTGAAGCAGTTGCCTTGTGGCCATACTATCTTGAACCATGAAGTCAATGCGAGATTCCATTCGATCTAAACGCTGTGATATGGAGCGCGATCGCGATGATCTCCCTGTAGGTTGAGGTTGTTGTTGTGGCGCTGCAGGTGCTGAAGATGAACTGGCTTGTGCTGGAGTTCTCTCTGCTGTCAGTTGTTGAACAATTCCCGTTGTAAGTGTAGTGGTGGCCTGTATTGATTCTTCTCTAGGGTCTATGGGCACCCAGCTGCTATATAGATATTAGTGATAAGAATGGAATATAAAAGTCCAGTCTGTTCAGAGTGTGCTGCCCGATCAATATTTCTAGTTATCATCCCACCTATGTCAATAGTTTGTCCTTCAAGCAAAGAGTAAAGCAGAATCATCGTTCATTGGTGACATTTGTTATATAGGTGCCAGGTAGAAGACTGCGGGTTAAGAAGTGAAACCAAACTCGAGCATCGTGTGTGAGATACCTAGAACTAATTTTGACATATTTCCCACTATTGTTGATATCTCATATAGCATTGGGGATGCATAGTGTCATTGTGATAAGGTCTAGGTCGTGGTGCTCAATATTCATCATCCTCTATATTTGGAAACCTATAAAACCGGTTAATCGTGTATCTATCAAATGCCACCATCTGACCTCTAACCATCACCTGATACGCTTGGTGCTCGTAAGCATTAGCGTAAAGTTCTCTAACTACAGGAATTCATGAGGGGATAGGTTGCTTGCTGAGCTTGTGCCAGTGTCGGGTGGCGATGACTCTGTCAATTTGGTGGTACTGCCCTGAGATAAATATCAAAACCTCTTTCCATTATTGGGTCTTTTTATCCTATCCCTTTTTCATATCTACGCTCAGCGGCTGCCGACATAAATTTTATGGTATCGTTGTACGGGCCAAATTTGGGCCCAAGGATAAAATCGACATTTACTCCAGGGCCAACCACCAAACCTGGAGCCCATTAGTGAGTCCAGCCCATAAGCAAAAATATCAGACAAAGAGGCCTCATAGGCCCAAGCCCATCAACATCAAGGGAGCCAATGGACGCCAGTTACCAGATCAATAGAAGAATCAGAATTCATAAACATCATAAAGTTGATAGTTTAAGAAGATAGACAAACGAATCGTCAGTTGCCAGACATAAATCATCAGAATTAAGTCACCAGTTACAACTACTCCAACGGGCAGAAGAGATACCCCACATCAGGGAACCTATAAAAGAGAGAAACAAATGAATAGATGGAGGATGATCACACTACACCTATCATCAGATAAAACATAATACTCCGCCCTCATGGCAATCAATTAGTGGTTGAGGTATCCTAAGACCTTAATCATTTCACATTCGGCTTATTCATATTTTGGCTAACTTGAGCGTCGGAGTGCCTACGGCTTCTACCGCACCGGTGGGCAGTAACCTCCTCATTCGCTCTACGCTTATTTTGCAGGTTCGCTTGTGCCCCTCAATTCATTCTCGATTGTGGACCTCGACCGAAATCAACGTTCGTAATTTTACGCCCACCGTGGGGCAATCGAACGGATTTTGCAAAAAATTAAACACTCATACAAATGGCCTCGAGCTATGAAAAAACCCCGGATCCCATGATGGCACAACTTGCCATGCTCCAAGAACGTCTGCAAGCCCTTGAAGAAGAGAATCTAACAATGCGAAATTCCAACGAAAGCCTATAGAAAAAGCTGGAGCAGTTGTCATCCAATCCCCAGCATAACACTCTAGGACAGACCAGCGATCCAGACAACCGAAGCAATCTGTCAGCCCCGCCCATGTCGGATGGGCCAAACAACAATCACCAGCCAACTTCACGTGACCCGAACTCTTTTATCGATCCAACCCATCAAATTACTAGCTCCATCAGAAGGGAGATGATTGAATTCAAAGAAGCAATTATGTCCAGACTACCAGGGGTAAGACTGCCAATCAGGAAGAGCAGAGCCGGAGCAATTTCTGATACCTCATTCGTGGAGTCAATTGTAGCTGTTGAATTGTCCCGAAAATTCAACCCAGCCAAAATGAAGCAATATGATGGGTCCACCGATCCAGACGACCACGTAATACACTATAAGTACAAGATGATGTCAACCGGCTTGTCCCCAAGCTAATGGGAGGCTGGAATGTGTAGATGCTTTGGGGAAACACTGGCGGGGCCAGCCCTTTCTTGGTTCATTAACCTACCCTACAGGTCAATCGAGTCCTACCAGCAGCTGGCTGACAAGTTCGTGCAACATTTTGCAAGTTCTTGCAAATTAGAAAAGACTTCCGACGACCTCAATTCCATCCAGCAGAGAAGAGGAGAGTCACTACGGAGCTACGTGGCTCGGTTCAACCGGGAGAGAATTACTATCCCGGATCTCCACCAGGCTACTGCGGTAGAAGCCTTCCGAAACGGACTACTTTGTGACAGTGGACTCTACAAGAAATTAACGAAGTTCCGATGCTACACCATAGACCAAGTCGTGGCGCGGGCCCAAGTAGAAATAAGATGGGAATAAGATAAAAGAAATAAGAGAAGGGAAGATGTTACGAATACACGAGTGGACAGAAGGCCTGCTGCTCCCAGGCGACCTGATATGGATATCCACTCTCACAAGGAAATGAGGAACCTACCAAGAGGAGAGCGAAGACCTTTCTACAAAAATATTGACAGACGACCAAGGCCGTACAAAAATCAAGAGGAGATGCCAGCAAGCAAACCCAGGCTCCCGGACTACAACTTTACAATTTCTCCTGGGGAATTGGTCTCCGTACTAAAGAAGATGAGGAGTGAAGTGAAGTGGCCTCCACGTTCCAGAGACAGTTCGACCAAAAAGAACACTAGGAAGTGGTGTGAATTCCACCGAGACTACGGTCATACGATAGCGGAATGTGTTGCTTTGAGGTTAGAGGTTCTGGAGCTATTAAACAAAGGGTTCCTGAGGGATTTGCTCACTGAGAATGGTAAAGCAACCTTGGCGCGAAGGGACAAGGGAGATGGTCAAGGAGAAATTCCCACCCTACCACCTCCAATTAATAACACCGTCAATGTTATTTCAGGGGGATCAGGAATCAATGGAATAACATACTCGGCAGCTAAATGACATTCAAGAGCTTTGGCTAGTAGTGTCTCACATACCTCGATGTCTATAGAGAAAGTCTTCACAAATTTGACAATGATGTTTCCAGACGACGGGGATTCACACATTTTAAATCCACATCACAACGCTTTAGTCATTTCTTTGCAGGTGGCAAACTTTATGGTCAAACGAGTGCTGGTCGACACGGGCTCCTCAGCCAATATCATTTTCATTACAGCCCTTGCGGATATGGGAGCCGAGTTGGACAAGATAAATAGGTGGACGACAGTACTGATTGGGTTTAGTGGAGAACAAAAATTCACGATGGGAGAAATATCCCTCCCAATCTACGTAGCTGGAGTCAACAAAATGACCACATTTCTAGTCTTGGACAGCCCATCGGCCTACAATCTGATCATGGGCAGACCTTGGATTCACGACATGAGGGCGGTTTCGTCCACCTATCATCAAGTTATAAAATTCCCGACCAAGTGGGGGGTTCAAGAAATTAGAGGTGATATATTTGCATCAAGAAGCTGCTACCAGTCAACTTTGAAGGCAAAAGCTGAGTCAGCATAGCAATTACAGGCTGGGCCTCGTGCTCCGGAGCCGACTCTACCAAATCTAGAGAAGCTCGACGAGGTCCAGATTCACCCTTAATTTACAGATCACAAGGCATTGATTGGAGCTGACTTAGATCCCAAACTAAGAGCCAACCTGTCGAATTCCTGAAGAAGCGATACGACAGTTTTGCGTAGTCTCACAAAGATATGACTGGAATCGACCCAAAGCTCATTACTCACGAATTGCATGTGGATCCAGACCACACCCCGGTTAGGCAGAAAAGAAGGAAGTTCGCTCCTGAAAGGAACCGGATCATAGATGAAGAGGTTCATAAGTTGTTACAGAATGGAGCAGTTAATGAAGTACAGTTTCCAGAGTGGCTTGCGAACGTTGTGGTTGTGAAGAAAAAGAATGGAAAGTGGAGAGTCTGCATCGACTTTACGGATCTGAACAAAGCTTGTCCAAAGGATTCGTTCCTACTACCGCATATTGATGTAAGGAACGCCTTCCCTCGCGCAGCGGAAGCGGTAAGGCTCACGGACCGAACTTGAAAAAATTTTATGCTCTCCCTTTGCTTTGGCCGAACCACACCAGTGAGTTCACTGATGTTTTGCTTCTGTTTTGAACAATATTTGAGCCCCGGAATACCCCCGAAATAGTCCCCGAATAGCCCATTGAACTGCAGTGAATTAGTGGACTGTTTTGGACCCGTTACACGCGCGAACTGCACCCAATTTGAAGCAGTATTTGCGTGAACTGTAGTGATGGTTCAGGTCTGATTTTTCTCTAAAAAAAATCCTAACACAGCCCTAAAAATCCCTAAAAGTGTTTCCCAAAAACCTGAGTTAAAACCAAACAAAACCGAGCCCCAATGAATGGGAAGTGCGTGCGGCAGTGGGCTATAATTTTGCCCACTGCCGTGAATTGTAGATGAAGGGGAGAAGGGTTTTTCCAACGTCACAAGGTCTTTCGAGCTATGTCTCATTACAAACGGAGGGTAGTGTGGGCTACACTCACAAATTAATCTCCAAACGGTTTAGAGATTAAGATCACATACCGAAATAATTTCAGGTTCTTCAATTCTCTTTCTCAACTTTTGAGAGCTTGAAGAAGAGATGGAGGCTAGGGTTTCTTATCCTTATATCTGAAAAATTAAATCATAATTTTTCTTTTATACTTGTGGATAATTTGTTTCATAAAACAAATCAACCACTAGTCTCCCAACCCCTATAAAATTCGGCCAAGGTTAAGTAATTTGGATTTGATTTTGTTTCTCAAACAAACAAATCCTATTCCTTATCCATGAAGGAATTCGACCATGGTGGGGTTTTTTGGGTTTGACTTTGTTTCTCAAACAAACAAATCATATTCCTTATCCAATAAGGAATCCTACCATGGTTATGATTTTTTTTTTCCAAAATAATTCTTAGCCTTATTAAATTATATCATATATAATTTAATGTTCTAATTTAATAATTATCATATAATTATTAATACCTTATATTAACTTTTAATATAAAGTCTCAAGTGTGATGTATTTAATATTATTAATCATATTAATAATATTTATTCTTTTGTGAGTATATAATTGGACCATCCAATTATATTAGCTCCGCTAAAGTAAATCGAGCTAGTACGGGGACCAAGTGGACCTACGGTTCCGAGCTCCAATAATCTCGAAATACTAATTAAGCTCTTAATTAAATATTCCGAATTATTAACTTCGAATTATTCCACTAAAAATCCGAAGTTGCACTCTCATTGCCGTAGATGAAATATTAAGCCGAACCAAGTCGGTGTCCACCGATATAGTCATTGCATACGAATTGATCCTTCACGAATATCTCGTAATTAGAGCCGGGTCATAATGTGCGTTAAACCCCCCTAATTATTTTTACCTTAAGTACCATTGATTCTCTAATGAACGATTTATTCATAACTATTATGAATATTAATCTTTCTATTCGTAATAGAAAGACTTGAGCGCTCAAATCGTTCAAGTACCGAATCAACCCTTAAGAGAGATACTCATCTACTTCTCGAAAGAATGAGTGAATTCCATGTCTATGTAAAACGTTCTCAGCTACATAACAGACTATGCCCCCAAAGTACGTAGTTATTGGTTGGGATTGCTACACCAACCTCACCTTTGTAAATCAAAGGACATATCCCGCCATGCAGGAGTTCGTAGTACACTCAAGATTAAGATCAATCCATATATGACCATCAAGTAGATCGAAATGACTTTCTTTGTTTAACGGATATTATAAGAATGTCATTTGTATCTATGTCCAGTCCTATATGATCACATCATATAAGGTGCCTCCATTCTCATGTCTTTACATGGACGATCTGGATTAAGATCGCCATCTAAATATAGAATGGACCGCAGCTATAGATAAACCACAAACAAAGTACCCGGTTTGTTTGCTCTCTATGGACTATTTAAGATTACTAACTTCAGACTTAAATCCTCTGGTGCATGACACTCATACACCAAGTCTGAAGGTACATAAGTAATCTACGGTATTTATGAAGATATATAGTATGCGAAAATTAAACAAACAATTTGATAAATGAATAATGCATCATTTTACTTCTTAACACAAGAAACCGTTTACTTCACATGTAGCTCTAGGGCATACATACCAACAATCTCCCACTTGCACTAGAGCAAATGGGATATATCACGTAAACCCAGACCATCTAGTTGACCCTCAAACACTTTAGCCGGCAAGGTCTTTGTAAACGGATCAGCAAGGTTCTCTGCGGATGCAATCTTTGTGACGCTAACGTCCCCTCTCTGCACTATCTCCCAGATGAGATGATATTTCCTCTCTATATGCTTTCCCCTCTTATGGATTCTTGGTTATTTGGAGTTTGCCACCGCTCCACTATTATCGCAATAGAGGGTGAGTGGTTTATCTATATCTGGAACAACTTCTAGATCTCCCAAGAATTTAAGGAGCCAGACTGCTTCTTTAGCTGCTTCACAAGCCGCTACATATTCAGCCTCCATGGTGGAGTCGGAAATGCAAGATTGCTTTATGCTCCGCCAAATAATAGCCCCACCACCTAGGGTGAACACTGATCCAGATGTTGATTTCCTAGAATCGACATCTGTCTGAAAATCAGAGTCTGTATATCATCTTAGGATCATATCCTCACCAGAATATACTAGCATATAATCTCTCGTTCTCTTAAGATACTTGAGAATGTGTTTCACAGCCACCCAGTGATCCAATCCCGGGTTTGACTGAAACCTACTGACTACTCCCACTGCAAAACAGATGTCCGGTCTTGTGCATAACATGGCATACATGACACTACCAACTGCTGAGGCATATGAGATATGTCTCATTTCCTCAATGCCCTGAGGTGTCTTAGGAGACTGTTCATTCGACAAATGAATTCCATACCGATAAGGCATATTGCCTTTCTTGGAATTCTACATCCCGAATCGTACAAGGATCTTGTTGATGTAGGATGCCTGAGACATAACTAACAGTCGTTTCTTGCGATCTCGAAGTATTGGATCCCAATAACATAACTCACCTCTCCCAAATCTTTCATTTGGAATTGTTCAGCTAGCCAGGTTTTTACGTCTGATAATATCCTTACATAATTCCCAATGAGTAAGATGTCATCAACGTATAAGACAAGAAAAACCACCTTCCCATCAATGACGCGCTTGTATACACGAGGCTCATCAATATTCTGCTCAAAATTATAGGACTTGATCGTTGTATCAAATCTTATATTCCAAGATCGAGATGCCTGCTTGAGTCCATAAATGGACCTTTGCAGTTTGCAAACTTTTTGCTCTTGACCTTGGGCAATGAACCCTTCTGGTTGTATCATATAGATACTTTCATCAAGATTGCCATTCAAGAATGCAGTCTTGACGTCCATTTTCCAAATTTCATAGTCATAATATACGGCTATGGATAGAAGAGTGCGGATGGATTTTAGCATAGCTACTGGTGAGAAAGTTTCCTCATAGTCAACTCCCTCTTTCTGGGTATAACCCTTGGCCACTAGTCTAGCTTTGAAGGTCTGTACCTTCCCATCTGATCCCCTCTTCCTCTTGTAGATCCACTTGCAATCTATGGTTTTCACCCCATCAGGTTGGTCTACAAGTTCCCAGACTGAGTTGGAGTACATGGACTCCATCTCTAGGTTCATGGCGTTGAGCCATTCTTCTTTGTCAGAATCATCCATTGCAATACTGTAGGTTAATGGATCATCTATGCCATCGCTGGAGGTGACAACTTGTGCCTCTCCGACCCCTAGGTAGCGATCAGGTTATCGTACAACCCTCCCACTGCGTCTAGGTGGTAGATCATTCTGACTGGGAAGTATCTGACTATCAGATGTCGAATGTGCTATGTATTTGTCAACTTTTGATGATGATGGCGCGCTGGTCGAACCAGTAAGTAACTCCTCGAGTAACATTTTACTACGAGGTTTGAACTCCCTCATATAGTCCTCCTCTATAAACGTAGCATTTTTCGATACAAATACTTTGTTATCATCAGGACTATAGAAGAATCCACCCCTAGTTTCTTTCGGGTAGCCTACAAATAGGCACACCTGAGAACGTGGTTCCAGTTTCGTAGTCTTATTCTTCAGCACATGTGCTGGACACCCCCATATGCGGAAATGTCGTAAACTAGCTTTACGACCATTCCACAACTCTAAGGGAGCCTTAGGAACAACTTTGATGGAACTACATTAAGGATATACATTGCGGTTTGCAGTGTATATCCCCAGAATGAACTAGGTAGTGAGCTATGACTAAACATAGATCTCATCATGTCTAGTAGGGTTCGATTTCTCATTTCTGCAACACCATTTTGTTGTGGTGTTCCAGGTGCTGTGAGCTGGGATACTATCCCATGCTCAACTAAGAATTCCTCGAAGTCTCTGTCGAGGTATTCCCCTCCACGATCCGATCGTAGAGTTTTGATTGTCTTACCTAATTGGTTCTCAACCTTAGCACGATACTATTTGAACTTTTCAAAGGTATCTGATTTGTGATGCATTAGGTAGACATACCTATATCTTGAATAATCGTCAATGAATGTGACGAAGTATTCATAACCACCTCGAGCTTTTACAATCATTGGTCCGCAGACGTCCGAGTGTATTAGCTCTAGTGGTTTACTGGCTCTTATACCTTTTCCAGTAAAAGGTCTCTTGGTCATTTTTCCTTCTAAACAAGATTCACAAACTGGTAAAGTCCCGAGTTTTAACTGGTTTAAGGTTCCGTCCTTTATCAATCTATTTATCTGGTCAAGGTTGATGTGACCAAGTCTAAGATGCCATAGATATGTGTCATCGTGAGAAAATTTTTCCGTTTCGTTTTTGGTTTTTCAACCTTAAACATTTCAGTGTTAAGCAGTGACTTATGCGTTAATGGTCTTGATACATACAAGTTATTTTCTGAGTTTCCTGTGCATATAGTTAATCCATTTCTACCAATAATAACCGAATTGCTATTAAAAGAAATTGAATAACCATCATCCATAAGTCTAGAAACATAAATCAGATTCATGCGGAAGGCATGAATGAATAACACATTGTTCAAACTTAAATAACTATTATTAATAAAATTTAAACTGGAAACTCCCACTGCTCTTGCTGAAACGGCATCCCTTGTCCCGACTCTCATGGCGTAATCACCTTCAGCAAAGTCCCTCCATGAATCAAGTAGCTGTAAAGAAGAACAAACATGGTTAGTGGCCCGGAATATAATCCAAGCGGATTTATCATCCTCCACTAATAGAGATTCAATAACGAGTAAATCATATTTACCTGTTTCCTTTTTCTCCTTTAGCTCAGCAAGGTATTTAGGACAATTCCTTTTCCAATGCCCATTCTTGTCGCAATGGAAACATTTTCCTTTGGGCTTGGTATCCTTGGAGCATTTCTTGTTCTTCTTCTTCATGGGCTTACCCTTAGCCTTTCCAGTGCCTTTCTTCTTTTTCTTTGAAGATTTAGAAGATTCGGCAACATTTGCCTCTGCACTGGACTTACGAGGATCCACCAGCATGGACTCGTAATGGGTGGGCTCATTAAGCAGTTGGGTCAAATAAAAGACAACTTGTTCATATAATAGTTGCTTTTAAACTGCAGGAAACTCTTCGGAAGAGTTTCCATAATCATGGTCACCTAGATACGCTCGTCAATACGAGCTCCATGGGTTTCAGCAGTATTGAGATAAGTCATCATCCTTAGGACATGCTCTCGGACTGATGTCTCATCCTTTATCCTAGCAGTCATCGCTAAGACCATGGCCTCATGGCGTTGACGCTCCGAAGGCTGCCCAAACATGCCCTGCAATGATTCCATCATATGTGATGCTAGAACCATAGGTTCATGCTTTGCAGCAAGAACCTCAGACATCTCTGCTAGTAAGTAGCAGCGGGCTTTCTGATTTGCTGCGACCCATTTCTGGTAGGTATCACGCACAGCTTGGCCAGTATTTCTGGCCGGCTCGGGAGGACGTTCCTCCGTCAGGACAAACTTAAGGTCTTCACACACCATAATAGCGTTCATGTTACTTTTCCACTTAACATAGTTTTCTTTGGTCAATTTATCATTTGAGAGTATGGAAATAATTGGAGAAATCATGGCTGAAAATAAAATAAAACATGCATTTACACATTCATCGCATATTAAAATCATCAAAGAATTTTGGCATAAAATTAAACATGATGCATGAACCATGAATAATGAATAAGAAACCTAAAAGAATTACTATGCCACGGAGATCTATCATCCCACAAGTAAGTGCCGTCGTAGGGTAGTCAAGTACTCGCATGATAGATTGAGACAATCTCAGCTGTTTTAATATATGCGAGAATAACTCTTATTCCTATATTAAATAACTACCGTTCGATTTGATCAAGGAATTTCATTAACAGTTAATTATTCCTTTGTGAGTGTAACCCGCCGTTTCGGGATTTTTTGACTTAACAAGTGAAGTGCCGCCGTAGGGTAGGTCAGTTCACAAGATACATCTAGAATCCTATCCTTTCGGAACCCAAACTTGATATTGACCCAAAATGGACACCATCCGTATGGGGACGAAAACAAATCCGTCTCGAGGCGCCTTTTGAATCTCACATTTTTGGACTAACAACAGAGATCGTGGGATGTACTGTCGTATATCCCTCTCCCACTCACTATTTTAAACTTAAGGTTTCTATCTAAAATATCTAATAATTTATCCTAACTAGTGTGGATAAAATTATGGCGGCTAAAGCATAATTTATTTACACTAGTTTGTCATAAGTGAGCTAATCAATTTTAACTATTAAAATCGTGTCACTAATTTCTCATTAGTCTCTACTAACATCTTACTATTTTAAACTAATTTAATTAGAGTGGTATAAGTGAGCTACAATATTTTAACTATGCACTTAAAGGTCTAAAATCATGGAATTCTAAATGGTCAAAATTTTAATTAAACATTTTAATAAATCTTAGTGCGTCATAAAATCCAATGGTACGTGGAATTGTATCCCGAGTGCAGACCACATTTCCGTCCATACGGAATCGGCTATGGAATTTATATTCGGGTTTCCATCCTATATACCAATGGAATTTATTATGCACCAATTAAGTCCAATATATAAGAATTCAAGTTTTAGACACTAAATCCCATTAATCTAATTAATGATTTTAATACATATCAATTTCTAACTTAAATATTTTAAATTACATAAAATCATAATTTTATGTCTATAATGATAATACATATATGACATGTTATGGCAAGTAAAATGCACGAGTGGGCACCCTAGTCTATATGACATGTTATTCAAACAATTCGAAATAAACATACATATAACATAAAAATTATTTTACATTGACCGAGCTCTTATTTTTCCTATACTAATCTAATTAGTACAAAAGAATACCAAGGCATTCCTTGGTCTTCAAATCCCGCTCCAAAGTGGTATTGGCTCCTTTTGCGACTTCGGTGCTCCATATTACAAAGAATTGAAATTTTACATTGAAAACTAAAATTACAATGAATATAAACAATGGCCTTATGGCCTTACAACCTAAAATCAAAACCAACTACAAAAATAAGAGCCATAAAAATTTATGACCAATGCAAAATCCATTCATCACATGAAATATCAAAACCATTCATCACATGAACTCAATAATGTGCCCACTCATCTAAACATGCATATCATATTTATAACTCATGTAAACATATTAAAACAGAAACTTTAAATGAAAAAGTGAAGAGTTGAGAGCACTTTTCAACCCTCTTGATGCCAATTGTAGGGAACGCCTTCCCTCGCACAGCGGAAGCGGTAAGGCTCACGGACCGAACTTGAAAAATTTTTCTGCTCTCCCTTTGCTTTGGCCGAACCACACCAGTGAGTTCACTGGTGTTTTGCTTCTGTTTTGGGAAATATTTGAGCCCCGGAATACCCCCGAAACAGTCCCCGAATAGCCCCATGAACTGCAGTGAATTAGTGGACTGTTTTGGACCCGTTACACGCGCGAACTGCACCCAATTTGAAGCAGTATTTGCGTGAACTATAGTGATGGTTCATGTCTGATTTTTCTAAAAAAAAAATCCTAACACAGCCCTAAAAATCCCTAAAAGTGTTTCCCAAAAACCCGAGTTAAAACCAAACAAAACGAGCCCCAATGAATGGGAAGTGCGTGCGGCAGTGGGCTATAATTTTGCCCACTGCCGTGAATTGTAGATGATGGGGAGAAGGGTTTTTCCAACGTCACAAGGTGTTCCGAGCTATGTCTTGTTACAAACAGAGGGTAGTGTGGGCTACACTCACAAATTAATCTCCAAACGGTTTAGAGAATAAGATCACACACCGAAATAATTTCAGGTTCTTCAATTCTCTTTCTCAACTTTTGAGAGCTTGAAGAAGAGATGGAGGCTAGGGTTTCTTATCCTTAGATCTGAAAAATTAAATCATAATTTTTCTTTTATACTTGTGGATTATTTGTTTCATAAAAAAATCAACCACTAGTCTCCCAACCCTATAAAATTCGGCCAAGGTTAAGTAATTTGGATTTGATTTTGTTTCTCAAACAAACAAATCCTATTCCTTATCCATGAAGGAATTCGGCCATGGTGGGGGTTTTTTGGGTTTGACTTTGTTTCTGAAACAAACAAATCATATTCCTTATCCAATAAGGAATCCTACCATGGTGATGATATTTTTTTTCCAAAATAATTCTTAGCCTTATTAAATTATATCATATATAATTTAATGTTCTAATTTAATAATTATCATGTAATTATTAATACCTTATATTAACTTTTAATATAAAGTCTCAAGTGTGATGTATTTAATATTATTAATCAAAGTAATAATATTTATTCTTTTTTGAGTATATAATTGGACCATCCAATTATATTAGCTCCGCTAAAGTAATCGAGCTAGTACGGGGACCAAGTGGACTTACGGTTCCGAGCTCCAATAATCTCGAAATACTAATTAAGCTCTTAATTAAATATTCCGAATTATTAACTTCGAATTATTCCACTAAAAATCCGAAGTTGCACTCTCATTGCCGTAGATGAAATATTAAGCCGAACCAAGTCGGTGTCCACCGATATAGTCATTGCATACGAATTGATCCTTCACGAATATCTCGTAATTAGAGCCGGTCATAATGTCCGTTATACCCCTCTAATTATTTTTACCTTAAGTACCATTGATTCTCTAATGAACGATTTATTTATAACTGTTATGAATATTAATCTTTCTATTCGTAATAGAAAGACTTGAGCGCTCAAATCGTTCAAGTACCGAATCAACCCTTAAGAGAGATACTCATCTACTTCTCGTAAGAATGAGTGAATTCCATGTCTATATATAACGTTCCCAGCTACATAACAGACTATGCCCCCAAAGTACGTAGTTATTGGTTGGGATTGCTACACCAACCTCACCTTTGTAAATCAAAGGACATATCCCGCCATGCAGGAGTTCGTAGTACACTCAGGATTAAGATCAATCCATATATGACCATCAAGTAGATCGAAATGACTTTCTTTGTTTAACAGATATTATAAGAATGTCATTTCTATCTAGGTCCAGTCCTATATGATCACATCATATAAGGTGCCTCCATTCTCATGTCTCTACATGGACGATCTGGATTAAGATCGCCATCTAATATAGAATGGACCGCAGCTATAGATAAACCATAAAAAAAGTACCCGGTTTGTTTGCTCTCTATGGAGTATTTAAGATTACTAACTTCAGACTTAAATCCTCTAGTTCATGACACTCATACACCAAGTCTGAAGGTACATAAGTAATCTACGGTATTTATGAAGATATATAATATGTGAAAATTAAACAAACAATTTGATAAATGAATAATGCATCATTTTATTTCTTAACACAAGAAACTGTTTACTTCACATGGCTCTAGGGCATACATACCAACAATTGATTCAATGGTCGATGCTACAGCTGGACAAGAGCTATTAAGCTTTATGGATGCGTATTCAGGCTACAACTAGATCCTTATGCATCCTGACGATCAAGAGAAGACAGCCTTTGTCACTAACCGAGGGATTTTCTGCTACAAGGTCATGTCATTCGGCTTGAAAAATACGGGAGCAACATACCAACGAATGGTCAATAAGATGTTCGACAGCCAAATTGGGAAAACAATGGAAGTTTACGTATATGACATGATGTGAAATCTATTAAATCGGAGCAACACCTCAACTATCTGGAAGAAGCCTTCGACATCATGGACAGGTACAGAATGAAGTTGAATCCTACTAAGTGTGCGTTCGGTGTCGCCTCAGGGAAATTCTTGGGATACGTAGTCACTCGACGAGGGATAGAAGCAAATCCATACCAGATTAAATCGATTCTCGAAATCCCCTCACCTTCCAGTCCGAAGGACGTCATACAACTAACTGGGAGGATTTCCGCTTTAAACAGGTTCATATCCAAATCTACAGATAAAAGTTTTCTGTTCTTTTCAACTTAAAAAAGGCAAACAACTTTTAGTGGACTTCTGCTTGTGAAGAGGCGCTGAAAATGCTCAAACAATACCTCACTACACCTCCTCTGTTGTCGAAACCACTCGACAATGAGAGGCTCTACCTCTACCTGGGAGTTTCAGAGCACGCGGTTAGCGGAGTCTTAGTAAGAGAGGAGATAGAAACTCAACTACCAGTCTACTACATGAGTAAAGCATTGTTGGGAGCAGAATCACGCTACCCGTTAATGGAGATGTTGGTATTCGCTCTAGTTACTGCCGCGAGAAAGCTCAGACCCTACTTTCAAGGACACCCGATCACGGTATACACGACATATCCTTTAAGAAGCATACTCCATAAACCAGAATTATCAGGGAGATTGATGAAATGGGCAATTGAACTTGGAGAACATGACATATCATACCAGCCTAGGACCGCCATCAAATCTCAAGCATTGGCCGATTTTGTGGCCGACTTCACTCCCGGCCTACTTGCAGCAGCTGAAAATAAGATCTATTCCATCAAATCTCAACAATTCTTTGGAAGCTAGCAGTCGACAGATCCAGTAACAAAAAGGGATGCGGTATTGGAATCATGATCACTACTCCGGCAGGCGATATTTTGCAATAAGCATCAAATGCGGTTTTAGAGTTACCAACAACGAAGCGAATTACGAAGCGTTGATCGTAGGGTTATCATTAGCAAAAGAACTGGTAGCCAGAGAGATAGAAGTGAAGTCCAAGCAATGGCTTCCTACTTACAAAAGGTAAACGATATACGGTCAACATTTGAAGAATTCTCCATAACCCAAGTCCCAAGAAGTGAAAACTCCCAAGCAGATGCATTGGCAACCCTCGGATCGAAAATGGAGGGGGACAAACCATGAACAATACCTGTAGTGTATTTGAGCTGGCTAGCAATCTGGAAGGAAAAAACAATTGTTGCAG
The DNA here is from genome assembly GCA_019454045.1 of Zanthoxylum bungeanum. Classification (NCBI taxonomy): domain Eukaryota; kingdom Viridiplantae; phylum Streptophyta; class Magnoliopsida; order Sapindales; family Rutaceae; genus Zanthoxylum; species Zanthoxylum bungeanum. The sequence continues at coordinate 47,819 of SKCR01026355.1, forward strand.
CGGTCGATTCAGTCGACACTTGGATGAAGCCTATAGTCAAGTATTTATAAGAAGGCGTGCTTCCAGAAGACAGAATGCAAGCCAGAAAAGTCCAGAGACAGTCTGCGAGGTTCGTTGTGTTCGACGGTCAGCTGCTAAGAAGATCATTCACAGGACCCTACTTGAAATGTCTCACACACGATGAAGAGCAGCATGTGTTGACAGAGTTGCATGAAGGGGAATATGGGAACCACTCTGGCGGCAGGAGATTGGCTCTTCGAGCCCATTCGACATGATATTATTGGCCGACAATAAGGATTGACTCAATTGAATTCACTAAAAAGTGTGACAAGTGTCAAAGGTTTGCTCCAGTTCCTCATCTCCCACCAGAATAATTAAATCCCATTATATCTCCATGGCCATTTATGAAATGGGGAATGGACATAGTAGGAAAACTCCCAACCGCACCAAGCCAACGTATCTATTGGACAATTATGAACCATAGCGTCACTATTTGTACAGATCACGGTGTTGTTGTACAAATTAACTATGTGACAAAGGAGATTGCACTCTTATCATTGTGATTAGATCACCTAGATATATAAATGATAGGAGGTCCCTATGATTTGTTCATGGATTGAAAGTGATATGAGACAGTATCAATCCACGAAGGATAAATCATTAAATATCTTTAGTCAGAGCATTATCGAGATAGGACATCGATGAATGCGTAAAAGACTAGTATTACACTTGTACGCGTTGTGAGGGCACAACGGCATAGTTCTCATATGTTTGGGTATAGGATACTCATGCAAGTGTAATAGGAGGTTGTGTTTCACCGATGGTACGGGAAACAGCTTCGCTCTGGATAAGACCCCCTCGGAATTCCATTGGTAGTATGACTATGTGTCTATGGAAGTCCGAAATCAGGGTAGGTGTATATGGTCTTAACCTGAGACTTGCACCGCTAATACTTGCGACAATCAATATACTTTGGTTGAGGTCTTCCAGGGCTTTAACCGGTTCTGTGTACGCCAATACTGGGTATATTGAGAATCGTAGTGTGTTGGGTGTGATGTCAAGACGGAAGTGTTACTCCAGTCATATGGAGTTGATGATCGCGCAGGGATACAGAACCGGTTCTCTATAAAGGTTGCAACCATCGGGATAATAGGACTTGGTCATGATTATCCGATATTAAAGAGACTAGTTGCTCGTTATCCGATATATGCTTCGTACGGGGCAGACACTGTACCAGCCCCGGGGCTCTCATGTGATCATCCGATAGTGGACAGAAATACGTAATACTACGTATACTACGCCTGATACAGATCCTTTATTCCTATAAGGATATTTCCGGAGAATTGGGTAGGCATGGCGCTTTGCTAGAGGCCAACCTTGTCTTGTAAATCGGTAAAACGTAGTACGAGATACTTACGTGTTCGGATAGTCCGACGACCGAATTTACTGCCAACATATCCGGGGATCTCATGGGTCGCTTCCCAAAGATTCACCGATGACGTATGACTCGCACTTTAATTAATCTGGGATTAATTAGATGAGAGAGAAAATAAATCTGGGATTAATTACAAATATATTTTATCTGGGATAAAAAATATCAATTAAAGAGAGATAACGATTAATTTGGAATTAATCGGTAAATTAATATATTCGATATATTAAACGAAATTGGATTTCGACGCGGAATTAAAATTAGATTTTAATTCGGGCGAACGAATTAATTTAGAATTAATTCGTAAGCGACGTGAATAGTGACTTCGCTAGGTGTAATCATTTAATTACGACGCAACGGAAAATTCGTTAATTTGGAATTAGTGAACCCGAGCCCGAGATTATTTGCGAGCGAGCACATTCGCATTTCGAATTCGAGTGTGGTAAATCAAATCAAGCATCAAATCGCTAGTCGCACCTAGCGTCATATCATTCGTAATCAAGTGATGGATGTCTTTCACTTTGAGTGATTGACGCCAGTCACTATTCATGATTGATGGGTAGTTGATGTGTGTGGTTGGCATTTAATGCTTTGGTTTTGGAGGCAAAATTTGGTATTAGTTTTGGGAAAATATATTACCATTTTTTTGTAACAAAAACTATTTTACACATTTTATCTCTCTCTCTACTGCATTCTTCTCTCTTCTCACGCCCATGGTGGGCATTTCTTGCTTCTGTTTTTCTGCTCAGAAAACCGAGCAAAGGGAAGCCAAGTGTGGTGTTTTTGCGGCAAAAACATTGAGAGCTAGCACTACGAGAGACATGTGAAGGTGATAGGGAAGTCCACCCATGAGCTGGGAACCATTCGACGAAGCTTGGAGCTTGACGAATGACCACCATTCACGCCAAACCAGTGAGCTTGGAATGCAGTTTGCCGAACCAGTGAGGAGCAGAATCTGAAATTTTTGTTGTCTCCGCATCGCTCAACCGATCGATGTAAGTATTCCGCAACTTCCTCGAATGTATTCACACATGTTCATGCTTGATTTGTGATCATTGGGACCCTTAGAATCTCCAACAGTATCTACATGCTTGTGATGACATATTATTACTCGAAGTGGATAGCAGCTGAAACATTCGCTAGAATACACGACAAGGAAGCTCAAACTTTCGTTTGGAAGAATATCATTTTTCGATTCAGCATACCAAGAGAAATTGTGACTAACAACGGCTCTCAATTCATCAGCCATCACTTTCAAGACTTCTGCAGGAACTGAGGCATAAAATTGAACTTCTCAACCCCACGCTTTCCACAACCGAACGGCAGGCCAAATCGTCCAACAAGACGATCCTGAACACTTTGAAGAAGAGGTTGGAGAAGGCTAAAGGCGCTTGGGCAGATGAACTTCCAGGAGTGTTGTGGTCATACATGACGACGGTAAGGTCTTCGACATGCGAAACTCTTTTCGCTTTGGCATTTGGAACAGAAGCAGTAATTCTAACTGAAGAAGCCGTCTCGTCCTCATGCTACCAATGGCTCAACGAAGAAAGTAATCATCGGCTAATGAATTTCAATCTCGACACGATTGATGAGACAAGGGACCGAGCTTCCATTCGACTGGCTGCACATCAGCAGAGGATGGCCAGATACTTTGACAAAAACGTCAAGAGTAGGACTTTCAAGGTAGGAGATTGGGTCATACGGAGAGTGTTCCAGAACACTAAGGAAATTGGAGATGGGAAGTTGGGTCCAAATTGGGAAGGCCCATACCTCATCACAAAAGTTGTCGGGAGAGGAGCCTACAAGCTACAGACCATGGAGGGGACTCCCGTGCGCAACAGTTGGAACGCAGTCCATCTTAAGCGATTCATCCGGTAACACTTATGTTTTGTTGTTTGTTTGTTGGCAGTTATCTTTTCCAATATTTAGCCGTCGTTTTAAGTATGAAATAAGGAAGTTTGTAGAAGTCATTCGACTAATTGCAATAAAAGTTCGTTCATTAAAATATCATTCGATATCTACATAAAGTTTTCAAAGTTTCAGCTCTTCGTCTTCCTATCCGATCACTGAGTCTAACTTTATACAAAATGTTCAAAATTAATGTCAAACCCTTAAATTTCAAAGATAATAGCTGGTCCTTCATCGGCAGTTGTTGGAAGAATGGCATAAACATCTGTTTGAGTCTCGACCCCCATCGTCGATTCGGTGTCAACAGCTGCCGGTCCAACATCCTCTCCCTTCTCTAAATGTTTCTCGACCTCTTCCGTTTCAGCTACAGGAAATGCATCCGGCTCCACCTTGTCCTTCTTCGACTCGACCTCCAGCCCTTTTTCTTCACAATCTTCTTCCGTCAACGAAGAAATACCGGCAGCACGTCTTTCATACTCTCTGGTCCATTTCTCCGGCTTCCAGTCTACATGTTTCCCAGCAAGATATTCCCTCATTAAGTCATATATGTTTTTCATCATGGAATCAATGGCGATATCCTCCATTTGCTCTAACAATAATTCATTTTCCTTTTTTACGCTTTCAAAACTATCTTTATAGCTATCAATTGTTAGCTCGGCTGTTTCCTTTTCCATCTTCAAAGTAGCCTTAACCTCCTTCAATTCCTTCTCGAGCCCCTTCTTCTTCCTTTGAGAGGCGACCAACCAATACTTCAGATATGAAGCTTCCTTCCTCACCACCGACAGCGCTTTCTCCAGCTCACTGATCCTCCTCTGACTGGATTCTACATTCTTCCGCATGTATAGACTACACTCCAGTGCCTGAAACGATTGAGTCAGAACGTCATTCGACAAAAAAAAAAGGTTATACTCACTTGATAATTCAAAGCAATGGCTTTCTTCATAGCCTCCATCGGACCGATTTGTGTTAACCTTACTTCATCCCCCTCCAGAAGAAGCCCTTCCACGAATGAATCAATGTTTGAAGGGTCAGAGATTGCAGTCGACTCTCGTGGAAACTTTAAAATGAGGTTATCAGAGTCCTCTTCCACTTCGGCAATAGACTTCTTTTTCTTCCCCGCAGAAGTCATTTTGGTCGACTTCGCCTTATCTGCGACAACCTCACTTGAAACGACTTCCCTTTGCTGAAGACCAGTTTCTTTTTTGACTTCTGGTTCTTTGTTCTTCAACTTCTTTGACTTCCTTCGACTCTTCATTTCGTCGAGTGAAGCTACGTGAATGGTCCAGTCATCATTTCCTATGCGCATAAAAGTTCTTCAGGTTTTAGGGGCCCTCGATATCTAGACTCTCCATATAACTTTCGACACGACCATCTACAATTTATCACGGGCAAAACGTCGTTACAAGAGGCCAGAATTTTACCTTCTCCTTCTCGTTGATAAACTTCCTTCCACAATGGAGTTGCCCTTAATCTCTTTTCCACTAAGATGGTCTTATAATATCTTTCCTCGGCTGACAAGGATAAAATCGTTTTGGTGTTGGAGATTGTACGTGCGGTCGTAACGAATGACTTATTTCGTAGAGGATCTGCAGCAACAAGCACATGGTTAATCGAATTCGTAAGCAAGATTCAAGGATTAAAATTTAAAGAAAAGAACCCTACTCACTCGACAAACACCAAAATTCTGGGATTCGACCAGCCTCGGTCGATCCAAATATACCTTCACCATTTGCAAAGAAATAATCAGACTGCCAATTTCCCCTATCATTAGTCGGCAATCCAGTAACTAAATGCGTCTTCCTCTGACGGAGGATCAAAGTATATCTTCCCTTCTCCTTCAAATGCTCTTTTAGGTAGTACATCGCTAAAACATCCTTAACCTCAAAAAGAACTCCCAACTTAAAAGACATACATTCAATCGACAATAGTATCCTCCATGCATTCGGCATCAGCTGTGAATGAGCAACTTCAAAATGGTCCAAAACCTCCCAAACCAGTCTCGGAATAGGGAACCTCAACCCCACAAAGAATGGGCGTACGTAAAATCTATTCCACCCCGGAACTTTGTAATCGATTCTTTCATTCGACGAAGGTACCCGTAGTTCCAGAGAATCGGGAAACCTATACATGCACCTGAGTTCCCTCAACATTTTCCCAGTCATTCGACTAGCAGGATTTTTAGATAATAAGTTAGTGGGTACACTTGTACTAGGAAAGTCACTCGGCTCCTCGACAGCGGGTAAAGACCTTAGTGGTATGGCCTCGGTAGGGATCTCTTGAGAAGGCCTAGCCAAGGTGACTATGTCATCCTTGATCAACTCTTGGTACGACCAATCTTTGTATACTTCGTCCTCCTTAGTCTCACTTGAAGAAGATCTGACATAACTATCAATCTTGGAACCTAAGCTACCTAAAGATTCTTCACTCGACATCTTCCAAACAACAAGCATATAAACAACTAAACTCCCTTGTAACCTACTTCCTAAAGATCAAAATCCACAAACACGATTTCAAACATATTCTCACAAACCCAAAGATCAAACAACCAATTTTACCTAAGAACAAGCTTGAAGCTACACTATAAATGTTTAAAGAAATTGAAGAACAAGAGGAAGTTTTCGAAGAGTGCCTTGAAACACTTGAGAGCTCTCCTTACTCGGCTTCCGAATGGAGCAAAATGAAGTACCCAAAGCTCTTTTATACACCTTACTTAAATTGGTGCCAAAATTCCCGCCAAAAACTCCTCGAGATCCACACTAGGGTTGCAATTAATTACTTGATAGAGACTTGGGAATATAACCAAGTGTCGAATGAAGAATGAAGTCAAATAGAATTATGGAATTCACTCGTTACAAACGACATGTCGAGTGAAGTTAATCCTGAACCACCACCTGGTTCAGTCGACCGAGGACATCCTCTAATGAATCATGTCGAGTCAAATAGAGTTATGGAATTCACTCGTTACAAACGACATGTCGAGTGAAATTACTTATGAACCATCACCTGGTTCAGTCGACCGGGGACATCCCCATGATGACTCATGTCGAGTCAAATAGAGTTATGGAATTCACTCGTTACATACAACATGTCGAGTGAAATTACTCATGAACCATCACCTGGTTCAGTCGACCGAGGACATCCCCCTGATGACTCATGTCGAGTCAAATAGAGTTATGGAATTCACTCGTTACATACGACATGTCGAGTGAAATTACTCCTGAACCACCACCTGGTTCAGTCGACCGAGGACATCCCCCTGATGACTCATGTCGAGTCAAATAGAGTTATGGAATTCACTCGTTACATACGACATGTCGAGTGACAGTTACTCTTGAACCCCCATCTGGTTTAGTCGACCGGGACATCCCACTGATGACTTATGTTGAGTCAAATAGAATCATGAAATTCACTCGTTACATACGACATGTCGAGTGAAATTGCTCATGAACCATCACTGGGTTCATTCGACTGGGGACATCCCCCTGATGAATCATGTCGAGTCAAATAGAATCATGGAATTCACTCGTTACATACGACATGTCGAGTGCAATTACTCCTGATCCATCACCTGATTCAGTCGACTGGGGACATCCCTCTGTTGACTTATGTCGAGTCAAATAGAATTATTGAATTCACTGTCTATACGACATGTCGAGTGTGATATAAGTATGAACTTCTTTTGCCCGTACGACATGCCGAGTGCGATTTCTCCTAAATCCTTATTTGGTTCAGTCAACACCGAACATTCCCTATAGGCTCCAGTGGATTCATTAAAAGATATGGACTTCCCCGAGCCCATACGACATGTCGAGTGTGATACATGGACTTATTCTTTCCGTACGACATGCCAAGTGAGATTACTCCTAAACCATTATCTGGTTCAGTCGACATGGGACATTCCCCCATAGGCTCACGTATGAGCCAAATTAAAGATGTGAGCTTCCCTTAGTCTATACGACATGTCGATTGGGATTAACTCTCAAAGCCTTCGACAGGTTCGGTCAAACCAGGGACACCCCCTAAACTCATATCGAAGCAAAATGAGACATAAATTCTTCCACCCCCAGTCCATACGACTATATTGATTAGAGTTATCCCCTGAACTACCTTATGAACTTATCAACCAGGAATACCCATCGAAAGATTCAAGATAAAAAAGAATCGAAGACAAGCTCGCCCAATCCGGACGATGGAACGTCACGTGGATTAGCTTTGAACCTCTGCCAGGATCAGTAAAATAGTTATCCATGTCTTTGATTCATTCGAAATGCTCGAAGGTACTCTCCAAGTCTAGGACTACCAGACTTAGAGAATATGGGACAAACTGTACGGGCCAAATTTGGGCCCAAGGATAAAATCGACATTTACTTCAGGGCCAACCACCAAACCTGGAGCCCATTAGTGAGTCCAGCCCATAGGTAAAAATATCAGATAAAGAGACCTCATAGGCCCAAGCCCATCAACATCAAGGGAGCCAACTGACGCCAGTTACCAGATCAAGAGAATAATCAGAATTCATAAACATCATAAAGTCGACAGTTTCAGAAGATAGACAAACGAATCGTCAGTTGCCAGACATAAATCATCAGAATTAAGTCACCAGTTACAACTACTCCAACGGGCAGAAGAGAGACCCCACATCAGGGAACCTATAAATAGAGAAGCAAATGAATAGATGGAGGAGGATCACACTACACCCATCATCAGATAAAACATAATACTCCGCCCTCACGGCAATCAATCAGTGGTTGAGGTATCCTAAGACCTTAATCCTTTCACCTTTGGCTTACTCATATTTTGGCTAACTTTAGCGTCGAAATGCCTATGGCTTCCACCACACCGGTGGGCAGTAACCTCCTCATTCGCTCTACGCTTATTTTACAGGTTCGCTTGTGCCCCTCAATTCATTATCGATTGTGGACCTCGACCGAAATCAGCGTCAGCCACAAATAAATTACAAATTCTCACACGCCCACAAACTATATTATTTCAACAGTAAACACACACAGAGTAACACGAACACGAACTGTAATTTCAATCACAAAAACAACCATAAATAAAACACCCACAAACTATAATTCATAAATTTTAAAAAATAATTATGCAAACTCAAAAATTAAAAAAAAAACTGGAACGAAATCACCTAACTGTTGTGAGTTGTTATTCCCTAAATCTGAGCTTATACACGAAATGGAGGGTTAGGTATTTGAATTGGTGGATGGGTTTCGTGTAGGGTGAATTATTTTAGTGGGTTTTAATGAGTTTGTTGAGGGATTTGAGGGATAAATTGAGAGTTCTGGTTGAAGAAAAATGAAGAAAAAGATGAAGAAGCCGAGGAAGAATATGAAGATTCGGTGGTAATTGGTGTGTAAGCTGTTGTTTTAAGTTCTGGAATCATGTACGCGTCGTGACGCAAATTGCTTCGCGTCGTGACATGAAGCCCTAAATTTGGGGATGCTCACGTGTTTGGTTGGAGCGTCGCGACGCAGAGGGTTTACATGTCGCGGCGTTTTTTTTTTTACAAAATAATAATCCTTCGGCGAACATATTCACAAAGACGCGTCTCAAGAGTTGACTCTTTACTATGCCATCTCTGATGAATTGAATTTTTATCTTCGTGATTTTATCAAACTTTATCTCGTGATATCCCCGTTTTTACTGGCTTACTCCACTTTAAATACTCCGTCTGTATTTTTCCCTACAAAAATAACACACAAAATTAAAAAATGCTACAACATATATACACAAAATATAAAATAAAAAAATAAAATAAAAATTTGCAAGGATTGCCTCCCCGCGAGCTATAAATTTAACGTATTCAAACAGACGTGACTGAAGTCCATCCGTTAAGGAGGTTTCAGCATGATTTTGGATGTCCGATTGAGGACGATCCCATGTGCGTTGCTCTTGAAGGGTCTCTTCCAACTGTGAGGTGGCCAAAAGAATTTTGTCTTATTCAGAACTTGTGCCACCTTCTTGAACTTTATCGCACCAGTGGTTTCTGAAAGAAAAGAAAATGAATCAGGAGGTCTCATATGGTGCTTGACTTTGAATGGGAGTGCAATTTTGTCAAGCTTCTAGGCAGTGTCTTCAATTTGTACTCCTCACTGTTGTGATGGTTCCTCTAGTCAATTGCTTTTATTTTTGCTCTGCATCTTGTTCCATCTTTTCTTCACATATGTATTTTAACATTTCTGCATTCAGATCTTCATCCGACATCTGTGTAATGCATGCTCCAAGAGTATCAAACTGAGGATGTAAATATATGTTTGTCTGTAGGCCTTCATCCTCTGTGGTTTGTATGAACAGCTCGGGTAGCTCTTCTGTTTGTTTCTTACAGATGCAATCAGCGACCAGACAATTTTCCAGATCAAATTGAAATTTTATTTGTTCGGCCTCCTGAACTGATACCTCTGACTCTTGATACTGCTCAGCCTTTTCCTCTGTTAAGGTGTCATCATGAAATCTTTGGTACTCGATGGCTTCATCAATGTCATCTAAAATTGCTCATTGAGATATGTAATTCAGGTTGTCAGATAATTTTTCTATTTGATCTGTCAGCTTCTGTATGATTACTACGATTGTCGCTTGACTCTCAAACATGTCATCTAATTTTTCGTCTTGTTTCTTGAGTCAGTCTTTGAGCATGTCAATCATCTGATCTTCCTCTAATGGTTCTTGGGCTTGAGGAAAGTAATAGGTTGATGGTGGATAAGATGGAGAATTTGGTTCAGTGAAATATATTGGTTCTGTATATGAAGGTCTCTGATAGCTCTGCCACTCTGAATTGTAGTGGTGCATACATTGATCGCTCGGGTGGTTACCATCACATATCTCACATCTCCGAAATAGTTGAGCAAATGTTGTATTGCTAGTATCTGACATCTAGTGATAATTGTTGGGCTGGACAACAGGCCTCAGAAAATCGGACTGTGTCTCCCTGATGTGGGGTGTATATTCTCCTCTTAAAGCTCATAATGCTTCCATCGCCCAATAATGATCCATTTTATACCACCTGAAATAAAAGAAAATAAAAATGATAAGATAAAAATAAAAATAAAGAAAATTATATACAAATAAAGTTAATAGCTTCAAAATTAATAACGTAAGAAAAATAAGTCCCCGGCAACGGTGCCAAAAACTTGATCGGTAAAATCACACACGTAACGCAAAGGCACGTATCACTCAAGTAGTATAAAAATATTGATCCCACGAGGACTTAATTTCTACTATTATTAATTATTGATGCTGTTTATTTACAAGTATCTAATTGGAGTGAGAATGGATTATTCGCTGGTTGAAGTTGGATTTGATTAAAATAAATATAAATAACACAAAGGAAATTAATAATAAAGAAAACATCTAGGGTTGTGAATCCACCTAATATTACTCTAATGATGAATTGATTTTTCTATACATGTGTAATAAATCAGTTGTTAACATGGAACACGAAGATATGCAACAGCCTCTATCGATGATCAGATGCAAACACCCAAAATAATACAATTAACTATATGTCTATGTTAATTAAGAAACTCTGAATTCATTAAGATCAAGTTCCAATTTTGGCTACCCACGCCCGTCATGTATATTCATATCCTCGAAGGAAATCTCTAATATGTGAGATCTTGAGCTATTGAATCTAAGGCTGAAACCTAAAATCTCTTCGTCAAGTTCATTTTAAGTTTACCACATCAATATTATTGGTGATCAGTCAACAAGAAGCATTAAGATTAAGATTCAATAAACAAGTCTAATGTATTACCCATTATATTAGAAAATCAATTATTAAACTTGTATATTGTGCTTCATCACTTCCCTAGATTAACAATAAAATGTTGGGGTTATGGGATCCACCTTTACTATTTCAAATCTAGAAATCTCTATTATTACAATATATAAATTTGCATTATATTACCAACCGGCCATATAGGCGGTATCCTGATTAATTAATGTATTAATTAATTTCAACCGACCATAAAGGCGGTATCCAATTAAGTCAGGTTAAAATTAATTTAATTAAGTTCAACAGACCATAAAGACGGTATCCAATTAAGTCAGGTTTTAAGATAATTTATAAATTATAAATTAAAGGAGATTAATCTAAATTATCATAATAAAAGTTTCACCCTTCCCCTAGCGGAAATTAACTACAAAACATAAAAGAAAGATAAAATAAACAAACTATAATACTACTACTAAAAAAAAAATACATTACTATTAATATATACAAACAAGACACAATCATCAGTTCCTTATTAAGAAAGCTAAGGAAAATATGAATTTGGAAAATGAAATCAACTTCAATTTATAGGCACAAAATCTGGTATGCGTCGCGACGCGTAGGGTGCTCTACGTCGCAACTCGTGCACAGTAAATGGCGGCTGCATTATTTCGTCGGTGCGTTGCTGTGCAAAAGGCTTGGGCGTCGCGAAGCGTGCTATAGTGATGACACAATGATGACGCAAGTGATGACGCGTGTCAGCAGGTTGCATAATTGAGGCGTGTCGCAGAGAAATTTGCACGTCGCGATGAGTGAATAGTAAATTTCTCATTTTACCATTTTCACTTGTTTTTCGTCGTTTTAGCCCCGAGTTGATTCCATTGAGTCCCGAAACTTTATTTATTTGCAAAACACACAAAAATACATCAAAACATTCATCAAATCCGAGAAACTAAACAAAATATTAAGTAAAATAGCATTAAAAATTGATATATTTTCTGTTCATCAGTCATGTGCTCTTAAGCATTGGATACCTTGTGGTCTCAGCTCTGCTCCTCGGGTCGAAATGCCGATGTGAATTACGCTTGGATGTCTCTTCCCACTTCCTTAACACGGTCGGGTCAGTAAGTTCAGACCATCTTAGGTCGGCCTCCACTAGTGCTCAAGTGATTCCAAATATAAAACTACTCAAGGTCGGGTCGGTATCCCAACACCATCAGCCGGTATCGTTCCTGGTACGATTGTGGTGCAATGGGCTCGAATTCCTTATCTGTCTGCGATCTCTCTGAGCCCTCTTCATTCTCTTGGTCAAGCACAATCCCCAACTTACCATTCCGCGGGATTCTAATTTCCTGGAGGTGAAAAATCACCATCAACAAATATAAAATTAAAAATTTTAATTGTTTAGTTCAATTAAATATTTTTTAATTCGACTTTGCTTTTAAAAAGAGAGAAAAAAATTAAAATTTTAATTAATTCTTCATATAAGTTTTTCCTGTCATAAATTCTATCATAAATTTTTGAAAAATATGTTTTCTATCAATCATTTTATCATTCTCGATATTATAAGTGCTCAAAATGTTGGACAATTATGACCCATAGCGTCACTATTTGTACAAATCATGGTGTTGTTGTACAAATTAACTATGTGACAAAGGAGATTGCACTCTTATCATTTGTGATTAGATCACCAAGATATATAAATCATAGGAGGTCCTTATGATTTGTTCCCGGATGAGAATGATATGAGACATTATCAGTCCACGAAGGATAAATCATTAAATATCCCTAGTCAGATTATTATCGAGATTGGACATCGATAAATACGTAAAAGACTAGTATTACACTTGTGCGCGTTGTGAGGGCACAACGACATAGTTCTCATATATTGGGTATAGGATACTCATGCAAGTGTAATAGGAGGTTGTGTTTTACCGATGGTACGGGAAACAGCTTCGCTCTGGATAGACCCCCTCGGAATTCCATTGGTAGTATGACTATGTGTCTATGGAAGTCCGAAATCAGGGTAGGTGTATTTGGTCTTAACCTGAGACTTGCACCGCTAATACTTGCAACAATCAATACACTTTGGTTGCGGTCGTCCAGGGCTTTAACAGGTTCTGTGTACGCATATGCTGGGTATATTGAGAATCAAGATTCACCGATGATGTATGACTCGCACTCTAAATTAATCTGGGATTAATTAGATGAGATAGAAAATTAATATGGGATAATTGTAGAGATATTTTATCTGGGATAAAATATCAATAAAAGAGAGATAACGATTAATTTGGAATTAATCGATTAATTAATATATTCGATATATTAAACGAAATTGGATTTCGACGCGGAATTAAAATTAGATTTTAATTCGGGCGAACAAATTAATTAGAATTAATTCGTTAGCGACGTGAATAATGACTTCACTAGGCGTAATTATTTAATTACGTCGCAACGGAAAATTCGTTAATTTGGAATTAGCGAACCCGAGCCCACAAGTGTTTGCGAGCGCATTCGTATTTCGAATTCGAGTGTGGCACGCAAGTCACATCAAGCGTCAAATCGCTAGTCACATCAAGCGTCAAATCATGTCACTTTGAGTGATGTGACAATTGATTGATTGATGTGACTTGATGGATTGATGGTGGTTGTTGGCATTAATTGGTTTGACTTTTTAAAGCCAAAATTGTGTATATGATTTTAGTAAATCAATTACCAATTTTAACAACACAATTTATCATCTCTCTCTCTCCAAAATTCATCTCTCTCTCGGCCATTTGGCCTGCTTTTCTTCTTCACTGCATCTGTTTTTGCCGTGAGCCAAAGAAGAATAGGGAAGCTTAGAGTCGCAATTTTGTGGAAAAATCGAGAGTGTTAGCACACTACGAAGTCATGCGAAGGTGATAGGGAAGTCCACCCATGAGCCGGGAATCATTTGACGAAGCTTGGAGCTTGGATTCTTGAAGATGGAACCGAAAATGGAGGAGGCAGTAACAGTCACTGCCGTGAGGTCCAGAAGGCAGAAAATAAATTTTTGTTGCCTCGCGCGTCGCTCAAACGATCGATGTGAGTATTCTGCAACTTCGTTGATTTGTATTCGCACGTATTTCATGCTTGTTTAATGATCTTGGGACCTTAGCAAACACCAACAATGGTATCAGAGCAAGGTTGAGCATGAAAATGTTTAGGGCTTAAAATTTGGGTAAAATTGTGTTTGAGCATGATTTATGAAATTGGATGAATGAATATGTTTAAATGTGTTTTAATTAAGGATTGATTAGATCAATTTGAAGAAATTATGATTGGATCATTTTTTTCCCCAAATTTTTATGTTGGCCGAATGGTTGGAAGCCCTTATTGTCTTGGAACTTTTGATTTTTTGTTCATTGGATGAATTGGAATCATTCGGGAATGTTGATTTAATGTCGATTGTGGATTTAATTGAATTGAAACCGAATCGGACACAAATTGCCCAAATTGCCGAGAATGATATAGCATGTATTGGGTTTGATTTTTGATGAAATATGGTGGACATGTTTTGTTGTAATTAAGCATGATTGATTATGTAAATTAATGTTTTAGAAATGTTAATTGGGTGATTAATTATGTAATACACTTAGTGTAATTAAATTGGGAATTTGGAATTTGGTAATTTAATTATTTGGGCCTTAAAATTGGATTTGGGCTTGTAATGTTGTAAATGGGCTTGTTGGGCTTGGTTGTACCAAGATGGGTTTAGGCTAAATTGGTTTGATCCAATTGGGCCCAAAACCGCTTCCATAAAGCCCAAATGCGACTAATGGACCTTTAAAGTTTAATTGGGCCTAATGGGCCAAGATTGATTTCTAGGCTTATGGGGTTATTCCCGGATTGGACTTTGGTTATCGGTTTGACCCGAGTTGACCAAAAGTCAATGCCTTAAGAATTTAATTAAAAGCCCATTGGACTTTAATTAAATTGACGTTGGACGTTAATCGGGCTTTGAGACCCGTAACAATTAAATTTGGAATTTAAGTCGTAAAAGGTTTATTATTAAAGTGTAATATTTAATTTGGAATTAAATAGCGAATTAGTATTAAATGCAAATTGAATTGGATTTAATTTTGTTGTTTAATTTAATTCGAGAATTCGTACTTTGAGTACTTATTCACAAAACGATTTTGACTCGCGCAAAATCAAATCGTTGTGTGAATACATGGTTGCGATGCATGAATAATGTATATCGGATGGATATTAGATGGGTGGATAATTTTAGAAATTATTGTAATAAATTTGATTTATTAATTGGACCTGCGTGTCCAGCCTTATTACCTCCATATTCTTTGTATTCTCTTCTCACCTATTCCCCTCAATGTAAATAAGGTTTCTTTAGAAGTGTGGTGTAACGGGTAGAAGTAATACATGTGCTAGCGGGAGAGACAAAGGGAAAGATTTGATCTAGGATCAATGTGTAGAGTATCCATCCGCATATCATTATTAATTTATTTATATGTGTTTTATTATGTGTTTAGAATGCATGTTTAAGGGTGTATGATGATGAGACCTTAACAAAGATAATAAATTGGTTGCCAATTTGCACTAGAAAAACCCTCGCAAAATATTAAGCGTTTTTCCTTCCATTGAGTGATTCTCACTCAAGATCCGACACTGGCATTGGCTTGTTGGCCAAAGTCAAGGCCTTTGTCCGTCAAAGATGTGTTTGAATCACGAGAGCTTTGTTCCATATTGGTGTCTTGTCCAAGTTGTGGTTTGTTGGCCAAAGTCAAGACCACTTCTTGTCCATCGACATTGATTACGAAGCTTTCCATGGTCAATGGGTCGCGCTTAACTGGGATCACTAAGTTTGTTGTGCCAAAGCCAAGACTTAGTTGATTCAGAGGAAAATGGTTAGGTAATACATTGGATGTATTGGCATATATAAGATATTGTTTCGGACTTGGATGTCCCCCTACTGGATCTAGGAATTGGATTGGATCCAATTGATCTTAGAGATCTACCTAGTTAATTATCATACAATTTGTTGGCCAAAGTCAAGATTGTGTGATATTTAACGGGATCCTAGCCCGCTAGGAAATACGGTTTCCCGAGTACTCGACAGAGGGTTAGAGGCTCGCCGAAAAATAGTGGGAGACAAGAATTGAATTTGCAATATTCGTTTAATTACTTGCCATATACGCGCTCAATCACAAATATCATTCGTCAAATAAATTAAATGTTAGTTGGACTAATATTTAAACGTTGTTTTAATTAACAGTTGGACTATATTCAAACTATTCATTTATAGTTGATTTTATAATTGGATTATAGTAATCAATATAATTGATTTTAATCTATTAAATTATAGTTGATTAAATAGTTGGACTATAGTAATCATTATAATAAATAGTACCTACATCGTTGATTAAATAGTTGGACTATTAAAATCAAGATAAATTGAAAAATTGACATTTAAAACATAATCCTAGGGAAAATGTATTTAAATGGTTTAATTTTCAAAATTGGGAATAAATTTCAGGATGGTCCTGGAAAATAATAAGTTACTTTATTAGATAAAATAACATATTAGGCCTAAGTCCGGAGTTAAGCAAACAGTAGAGCATAATCTTTGGAAGATCATGTGATGATAACTTAAGTGCTTAATCCATTTAGCTTGTCGCAGTAGACTCCTTAATTTCTGAATCAGAACTAAGGATTAGATCATTAAAGTATGATAAAGAAATTGAAGGATCTTCATAGATCTTTATAGAACTTAGAAGTACTAAATTGCAATAAATAACTCTTGGAGAGTTAATGACTATTCTCAAGGAGACAAAGTCAAAGTTTGCAATTAGGCAAGTAGCGCAAGACGTACCTTACTTCGATATTCTAGAAACCCGAGGCTTGGCCAAAGGCTTCTGGAGTGTTGAAACTGGCAAATGCAAAATCATTATAATCTTCTAGGAAGATAAATGACATATCCCAAAATATCTGCCTAAATTGTGGCAAACGGGATTGCGGAAGCGTGACTGCCGTTTGGACAAAGCAGACATGAAGGAATTGAAGACGAACAAGGCTCTGACTTCAAATATGTTTGTCATAAATATGTTCACTACTAGTATTAAAATTGGATTTTAAATACTTAGTGTGGTACATAAATATATATTGATGTTCATAATCTGCTATGAGCAGGATACTGACTTCAATTGAGATTTAATCTGCGGATTGGAAACAAGACGAAAGTCACTTTTTTAACCGTAGATACTGTTGGTTTCCTCTAAGGTCCCAAGGATCATTTATCAAGCATGAAACAAATGAATACAACAAGGAGAATGGCGGAATCATACTCACATCGAACGGATTGGATGCTACGAAGAACAAAAAAATTATGCTCCTCCATATTTTGCTCACGGCAGTGGCTTATTTTTTAGTCCTCAAATTCGGCTTTGGGTGGTCCTCCATGCAAGCTCCATGCTTGTGTTGATTCCTTGCTCATGTAGTGAGTTCCCTATCACCTTTGTATAGACTCATTTGAGTGCTAGCTCCTTGGAATTTTGCCACAAAATTCACTATTGTTTCTCCTTCATTGTCACGGTAAGAACCAGAAAAATAGAAGGGAGAATTCGGTCCTAGACCGTGTTAGAGAGAGGAGGAACTTTTGGCTCCAAAATGAAAAGAGAGAGAGATCGATTTTTGATAAGAAAAAAAATTGTGTATATCTAGTTTTTATTTCCAAAATTAATTAAGCATATACCAATTTCAATTCTCTAAAAGTCAAAGGTAAAAACCCTTTAACTTTCCAACCACCTCCATCACTATTCACATCAACTCACATCACTCAATCAAGTGACAACTTGTCACATCACTCAAAGTGACATTTGATTTGACGCTTGATGTGACTAATGATTTGACGCTTGATGTGACTTGCGTGTCGCACTCGAATTCGAAATGTGAATGCGCTCGCAAACACTCGTGGGCTCGGGTTCGCTAATTCCAAATTATCGAATTTTTCATAGCGACGTAATTAAATGATTATGCCTAGCAAAATCACTATTCACGTCGCTAACGAATTAATTCTAAATTAACTCGTTCGCCCGAATTAAAATCTAATTTTAATTCCGCGTCGAAATCTAATTTCTTATAATATATCAAATATATTATTTATCGATTAATTCCAAATTAATCGTTATCTCTCTTTAATTGATATTTTATCCCAGATAAAATATCCCCGCAATTAATCCCAGATTAATTTTCTCTCTCTTCTAATTAATCCCAGATTAATTTAGAGTGCGAGTCATACATCATCGGTGAATCTTCGGGAAGCGACCCATGAGATCCCCGGATATGTTGGCAGTAAATTTGGTCGTCGGACTATCCGAACACGTAAGTACCTAGTACTACGTTTATACCGATTTACAAGACAAGGTTAGCTTCTAGCAAAGCGCCATGCCTACCCAATTCTCCAGAAACATGCTTACATGAATAAATGATCTATATCAGGTGTAATATACGTAATATTGTGTATGTCGATCCAGTATCGGATGATCACATGCTAGGCCTGGGGCTGGAATTGTGTCTGCCCCGTACGAAGCACATGTCGGATGTCTGGTGACTAGTCTCTATAATCGGATAAACCTGACCTTGTCATTTTATCATGATAGCTGCAGCATTTAAGAGAACCAGTCCCGTATCCTACGTGACCATCATCTCCACTATGACTGGAGTGATACTTCCATCTTGACATCACACCCATACACTACGATTCTCAATATACCCAGCATTGGGGTACACAGAACCTGTTAAAGTCCTGGACAACCGCAACCAAAGTATATTGATTGTCGCAAGTATTAGCGGTGCAAGTCTCAGGTAAGACCAAATACACCTACCCTGATTTCAGACTTCCATAGACACATAGTCATACTACCAATGGAATTCCGAGGGGGTCTATCCAGAGCGAAGCTGTTTCCCGTACCATCGGTAAAACACAACCTCCTATTACACTTGCATGAGTATCCTATACCCAAATATATGAGAACTATGTCGTTGTGCCCTCACAGCGCGCACAAGTGTAATACTAGTCTTTTACGTATTTATCGATGTCCAATCTCGATAATACTCTGACTAGGGATATTTAATGATTTATCATTCATGGACTGATACTGTCTCATATCATTCTCAATCCAGGAACAAATCACAAGGACCTCCTATCATTTATACATCTAAGTGGTCTAATCACAAATGAAAAGAGTGCAATCTCCTTTGTCACATAGTTAATTTGTACAACAATACCATGATCTGTACAAATAGTGACGCTATGGGTCATAATTTTCCAACAGATACCTAACTTTAGGAACTACCCTCGGGTGTGTACCTAAATTTGGAGATTGTTATAATGTAACTAGTTTGACTAGATACATTATTTCCATATCAATGTTTAAACCCGCTGCGGGTGAACCTTTATATTCTGGAACACTAAAGTGTTATTATATAAAGATGATATTGAGATAAACACATTAGATGTGAATAACAGAATTTATATTTTGAATATAAATAAATCTCAAATATATAACATGACAAACAAATAGCTCAAACTGATTTGATCAGATGAAACTTAATTGTGGCATTGTTGTCTAGGACAGAATTAAACAAGACTCGTATATCCACACTTTTGAAGAGTGGGTACTCGGACTAATTTGATACTAATCAAATAAAGTCTACGAATCTAGTTTATTGGGCAATGTGCCTATAACACTATTTACTTGGTAAAAGTGTAAATGCCACCGATCTGTTAGCCCTAGTTCATAGTGAAGCAAGTGGGCCCATGTCTAGCTAGGCTAGAGGTGGATATGAATATTTCGTGACCTTTACGGACGTGGCATCGCGTTATGATTATGTGTTTCTTTTGAAGAACAAAAATCGGAAACTTTTATAGTTTCGACACGAAATAGACAAACAGATCGGCTAAAGTATTAAACCGTCATGGTAAGACCGTAATGGAAAATACTTAAGCAATAAATTTCTAATATACTTGAAAGAGTATAGTATTCTTTCAAATGAGGACTCCTCCCAGAACACGTCAATTTGACGGTGTGTCCGAACGGATAAACCGAATTTTGTTGGACATGATAAGGTTAATCATGAGTCGCTCTAAGCTACCATTTCCTTCAACGGATAAGCTTTAAACAGTGCAAAACTTATTTAGAATAAGGTTCCATAAAAATCTGTTTGACATATTACATATAGATATGAACAGGAAAGAAATTAGGTTTCTCGTTCCTGAATATTTGGGTATACTCGGCATATGGTTGGATGATACCAAACTAGAACCCAAATTGGATAAGTGCCAAATGTAGGTTATCCTAGGGATACATAAGTATAGTACTTATACAACTCACAAGAGAACAATTAGATTGTTGCTCGCCATGTGGTTTTCCTAAGAGGAATACATATATGAAGTGGTAAGTGGGAGGATAGTAAAACTCGATGAAAATCAGAGTAATACTATTCAAGGCACCGATTCCTAATGGAACACAAATAGTTGATCAAGGATGAAACTATTACCAGTAATATTCGAATACACAAGAACCACGTATGTCGGAGAGAGTCAGAAAACAACCTAGGGTATGGGTTAGTGGGAGCGCACTGACAGTGATTGTCCTATAAATAATGATAATATGTCATTTCTTGGAAATGATATTCCCATAAAACAATCGGTGAAAGCTTGGCTTTCATGAAAAACTCTCCGAGAAATCGTACATTGAAAAGTGTACGCGACCTGGTGTCTCATACGCTTTGAGCATATGGATTCACAAACAGGCCAATCCAAGTGACAGTCACTGGATTGATGTTAAGAATATCCGTTAGTTTCTTAGAGAACTAAGGATACATTCTTAGACTATGGAGAATGAGAACTTGAAGTGACTGGGATCACTACTGTAAGTTTCCTAAACCGATAAAATGACTACAAGTCGCAAACGGTACTACAAAGTTTGAATAACGGAAATGTGAGCTGGAAATCTTCCAAGAAAGATACTGTTACCGAATAAACAACAAATGCGGGTTATTACTGCAGCTGAGGCAGCAATATAAGCCTTCTGGGTCGATAATAATCTAATTAGATTAGATATAATTCTGTTAGCAACTGAGCTGGGCGTCAACACATGCTAAAGAATTAATGGTCTCATCAACGATCCAGATATATACTTCGATATTCATCTGATTCGTTCAGATCATACATCGTGGCGATGTGATGATCGAATAAATCGTATCAGATGATAATCATGCAAATCCGCTGACGAAAGCCTTTCTCAGTAATTTGAGCCAACCGTACATAGTTCGGGTGTAAGACACTCGAGTGACTGGCTATAGGCCAAGTGGAGATTGTTGGACAATTATGACCCATAGCGTCACTATTTGTACAGATCATGGTGTTGTTGTACAAATTAACTATGTGACAAAGGAGATTGCACTCTTATCATTTGTGATTAGATCACCAAGATATATAAATGATAGGAGGTCCTTATGATTTGTTCCTGGATTGAGAATGATATGAGACAGTATCAGTCCACGAAGGATAAATCATTAAATATCCCTAGTCAGAGTATTATCGAGATTGGACATCGATAAATACGTAAAAGACTAGTATTACACTTGTACGCGGTGTGAGGGCACAACATCATAGTTCTCATATATTTGGGTATATGATACTCATGTAAGTGTAATAGGAGGTTGTGTTTTACCGATGGTACGGGAAACAGCTTCGCTCTGGATAGACCCCCTCAGAATTCCATTGGTAGTATGACTATGTGTCTATGGAAGTCCGAAATCAGGGTAGGTGTATTTGGTCTTAACCTCAGACTTGCACCGCTAATACTTGCGACAATCAATATACTTTGGTTGCGGTCGTCCAGGGCTTTAACAGGTTCTGTGTATGCCTATGCTGGGTATATTGAGAATCGTAGTGTGTTGGGTGTGATGTCAAGACGGAAGTATCACTTCAGTCATATGGAGATGATGTCACGGTAGGATACGATACTAGTACTCTAATACTGCAGTCATCGGGATAAAATGACAAGGTCATGTTTATCCGATTGTAGAGACTAGTTACCAGACATCCAACATGTGCTTCATACAGGGCAGACACAATTCCAGCCTCAGGCCTAGCACGTGATCATCCGATACTGGATCGACATACGCAATACTACGTATACTACGCCTGATATAGATCCTTTATTCTTGTAAGGATATTTCTGGAGAATTGGGTAGGCATAGCGCTTTGCTAGAAGCCACCTTGTCTTGTAAATCGGTACAAACGTAGTACTAGGTACTACGTGTTCGGATAGTCCGACGACCGAATTTACTGCCAACATATCCGAGGATCTCATGGGTCACTTCCCGAAGATTCACCGATGACGTATGACTCGCACTCTTAATTAATCTGGGATTAATTAGATGAGAGAGAAAATTAATCTGGGATTAATTGCGGAGATATTTTATCTGGGATAAAATATCAATAAAGAGAGATAACGATTAATTTGGAATTAATCGATTAATTAATATATTCGATATTTTAAACGAATTGGATTTCGACGCGGAATTAAAATTAGATTTTAATTCGGGCGAACGAATTAATTTAGAATTAATTCTGTAGCGATGTGAATAGTGACTTCGCTAGGCGTAATCATTTAATTGCGTCGTAACGGAAAATTCGTTAATTTGGAATTAGCAAACCTGAGCCCACGAGTGTTTGCGAGTGCATTCGCATTTCGAATTCGAGTATGGCACGCAAGTAGCGTCAAATCATGTCACTTTGAGTGATGTGATAATTGATGATTGATTGATGTGACTTGATGGATTAATAGTGGTTGTTGGCATTAATTGGTTTGACTTTTTAAAGCCAAAATTGTGTATATGATTTTAGTAAATCAATTACCAATTTTAACAACATAATTTATCATCTCTCTCTCTCCAAAATTCAGCTATCTCTCTCGGCCATTTGGCCTGTTTTTCTTCTTCACTGCATCTGTTTTTGCCGTGAGCCAAAGAAGAATAGGGAAGCTTAGAGTCGTGATTTTGTGGCAAAATCGGGAGTGCTAGCACACTACGAAGTCATGCGAATGTGATAGGGAAGTCCACCCATGAGCCGGGAATTATTTGACGAAGCTTGGAGCTTGGATTCTTGAAGATGGAACCGAAAATGGAGGAGGCAGTAACAGCCACTGCCGTGAGGTCCAGAAGGCAGAAAATAAATTTTCGTTGCCTCGTACGTCGCTCAACCGATCGATGTGAGTATTCCGCAACTTTGTTGATTTGTATTCGCATTTATTTCATGCTTGTTTAATGATCTTGGGACCTTAGCAAACACCAACACAAAATTAGTCATGCCAACAACGAAACGTGTCGACATATAAAAGAATCTTTCTCAGCAAGTTCTTTAATGGAACTATTATGAACAGAAAAAGGTCCACTAGAAAGATGACATGTGTCATGATACTGATTGTACTAGTAGAAATGAGGAGTTAAAGGTTACCTCCATAGTCCAATGACCCCGGAAGAAACTTAGACTTAATTACGGAGTAATACAACCCAAAATGTGGAGACCATCAGAAAAACTGAGGTTTGACAAGAGTAATTAGGACCCCGACCCCAGAATAATGTTACTCTAGAGTAACATCATTTCACGGTCATATTACTCATGAATGGAAGAATTCCACGATGAATTCAGTCTGGTCCAGGCCTATTTCGGAGAAGTTCACTTTAAAAAACCTCAAAGTGCATCGGAAGTACTCATTCCATAACACAAATTGTTGGGTTTCTACTATAGTCCCAAGATCATTCAAGCAATGAAAATAATGTGAATACAATAAAGAAGTATGGCGGAATCATACTTACAATGAACGGATTTGCGATGCGTTGAACACAAAAATTTAACTTCAAGCTTTTCCTCCATGGATGACTCTCGGCCAAGCTTCTTCTTTGGGCTCTCCAAGCTCCAAGCTTTGTTTTGAGATTCCATGCTCATGAATGGGTTTCCCTATCACCTTTGTGTGACTCCTTTGGTGTGCTAGCACTATTGAAAAATTGCCACAATTTTTCTTTGCCTTCTTGCATCTCTCGGCATTGAGAGAAAATGAGAGAAAAATTGGCCCTTGGCCGTGAGTTGAGAGAGAGAGGGGGAGGAGATGAAGTTGTGTTGTGTGTGTTGATTTCTAGAATCAATTCAAAAAATGATATACCAAAAATAAATAAATGGTATTAGTCATTCAAAACATCACACTTGAGTGTTTGGCACTCACCATCAATCAATAACTTACATCACATTAAAGTGATAAAGTTGACTAATGATGTGACGCATGATGTGACTTGTGGGCCCCACTTGATTCGAAATGCGAGTGGGCCCGCAAACACTCCCGGGCTCGGGTTCGCTAATTCCGAATTAAGGAATTTTCCGTTGCGACGTAATTAAATCAAATTTAATTAAATAATTATGCCTAGAAAAATTACTATCCACGTCACTAGCGAATTAATTCTAAATTAACTCGTTCGCCGAATTCAATTCCAATTTTAATTCCGTGTCGAAATTTAATTTCGTATAATATATCAAATATATTATTTTATCGATTAATTCCAAATTAATCGTTCTATCTCTTTAAATAATATTTTATCCCAGATAAAATATCTCTTTAATTAATCCTAGATTAATTTTCTCTCTCTTATAATTAATCCCAGATTAATTATGTCTGAGTCATACGTCATCGGTGAATCTTCGGGAAGTGACCCATGAGATCCCCGGATATGTTGGCAGTAAATCCGGTCGTCGGACTATCTGAACACGTACGTACCTAGTACTATATTTTTACCGATTTACAAGACATGGTTGGCTTCTAGCAAAGCACCGTGCCTACCCAATTCTCCAGAAATATTCTTAAAGGAATATGTAATCTATATCAGGCGTAGTATACGTAGTATTGCGTATTACGATCCAGTATCGGATGTCACATGTTAGGCCTAGGGCTGGAATTGTGTCTGCCCCGTACGAAACACATATCGGATCTCCGGTAAGTAGTCTCTATAATTGGATAAGCATGACCTATTCATATTATCCCGATAGCTGCAGCATATAAGAGCACCAGTTCCGTATCCTACGTGATCATCATCTCCACTATGACTGGAGTGATACTTCCATCTTGACATCACACCCAATACACTACGATTCTCAATATACCCAGAGAGAGACGTACACAGAACCGGTTAAAGCCCTGGATGACCAAAACCAAAGTATATGATTGTCGCAAGTATTAGTGGTGAAAGTATCAGGTTAAGACCAAATACACCTACCCTGATTCGGACTCCCATAGACACACGGTCATATACCAATGAGATTCCGAGGGGTCTATCCCGAGCGAAGCTATTTCCGTACCATCGGTAAACACAACCTCATATCACACTTGTATAACTATCCAATACTTAAATATATGAGAACTATGCCGTTATGCTCCCACAACGCGTACAAGTGCAATACTAGTCTATTCTGCATTATCGATGTCCAATCTCGATAATACTACGACTAGGGATTATTTAATGATTAAACCTTTGTGGATTGATACTGTCTCATATCATCTCAATCCGGAACTAATCATAAGGACCTTTTATCATTTATATATCTCGGTAATCCAATTACAAATGATAAAAGAGCAATTTCCTTTGTCACATATTTAATTTGTACAACAACACCATGTTCTGTACAAATAGTGATGTTATGGGTCATAATTGTCCAACAATCTCCCACTTGGCCTATAGCCAATCACTCAAGTGTCCTACACTTGAACTATGTACGGGTCGCTCAAACTTCTGCTGAGAAAATGCTTTCGTTAGCGGATTTGCAATGTTATCATCTGATGTGATTTATTCGATCATCACATCGCCACGATGTATGATCCGAACGAATCAGATGAATAGTTGAAGTATATATTTGGATCGTTGATGAGACCATTAATTCTTTACCCTGTTCTGTAGCCTAGCTCAGCTGCTAACAGACTACACCTAATCTTATTAGGATATTAAGATCCAAATGGCTTCTATTGCTGCCTCAGCTGCAACAATATTCCGCTTGTTGTTTATTCGGCAACAGTATCTTACTTGGAAGATTTCCAGCTCACTGTTCCGTTATTCAAACTATATAGTATCCTTATTACGACTTATAGTCATTTTATCGGTTAAGAAACTTGCAACAGTGAACCCAGTCACTTCAAGTTCTCCTTCTCCATAGTATAAGACACCATCCTTAGTTCATCTAAGATACTAAGGATGTTCTTAACATCAATCCAGTGACTATCACTTGGATTGGCCTGATTGTGACTCCATATGCTCAAAGCATATGAGACACCAAGTCTTGTACATTTATTTCAATGTACGAGTTCTCGAAGAGTGCCAACAACCTTTAGATCTATCCCAGTAGATCTTTATTCCTAGAATAAAGGTTGTCTCTCCCAAGAATTCTACGGAGAATTTTCATGAAAGCCAAGCTTCACCGATCGTATTATGGAATGTCATTTCCAAGAAATAAAATGTCATCATTATTTAGGACAATCACTATCAGTGCGCTCCCACTAACCTCCTTATATACACAAGAATCATTTCGTTTTTAATTAAATCATATACCATTATGATTACATCAAAACTACAGTTCCAAGAACGCAATGCTTGCTTCAATCCATAAATGGATCGAATTAAATTGCAAACCTTGTTTGCTTGTTTTGGTACGACAAAACCATCAGGATGTTGTAAACATCCTCCAAAAGATTTTCATTTAAGGAAAGCGATTTTGACATTCAGCTGCCATATTTCATAAATGAAACATGCAGCATCAGCAAGCATTATCCAAATGGATTTAACCATGGCAACAAGTAAAATATTTCGTCGTAATCAACACAATGTTGATAACGATACCTTTTCACTACAAGCCTAGCTTTGTATGTTGGTATGTTGTCATCCATGTATGTCTTCCTTGAAGACTCATATAGAAGCAATAGGCACAATGCCTTTCGGTACATCAACCAGTGTCCAAACTTGGTTGGTATACATGGAATCCATTTAAGATATTATGGCACTTTGCCATAATAAGGAATCGATACCTTGTATCACTTCCTCATACGTAGTCGGTTCGTGTTCCTCAATAAGATTGACATCTTCATGAGGTGAGATCAGAAACCCATACCTCTTAGGTTGTTTTCTGACTCTCTCCGACTGGCGCAGTTCTTGTGTATTCAAAGATTATTGGTATAGTTTCATCCCTGATGAACTATTTATGTTTCGTTAAGGACTCGGTGCCTTGAACAATATTACTCTGATTTTCATCGAGTTTTACTTTCCTCCCACTTACCACTGCATATAGGTATTCCTCTTAGGAAAATCGCATGGCGAGCAACAATTAAATTGTTCTCTTGTGAGTTATTTAAGTACTATACTTTGGTTACCCTAGGATAACCTACAATTTAGGCACTTATCCGATTTGGGTTCTAGTTTTGAATCATCCAAACATATGCCTAGCCTCCCAAATCTTCAGGAATGAGAAAACCTGGTTTCTTCTTTCCGGTTCATATCTAATATGAAGTATGTTAAATAGATTTTCATGGAACCTTATTCAAAATAAGTATTGCACTGATTAAATGCGTATCCCCAGAAGGAAAATGGTAGCTCAGAGCGACTCATGATTAACCTTATCATGTCCAATAAAATTCGATTTCTTTTCTCTCTGTTCGGACATACCATCAATTGAGGTATTTTGGGAGGAGTCCACTATGAAAGAATACTATATTCTTTCAGATAGTCGAGAAGCTTATTGCTTACGTATTTTCCACCACAGTCCAATCGTGATGTTTTATACTTTAGCCGATCTTTCTGTCTACTTCGTGCCGAAACTCTTTGAATTTATCAAAAGTTTCCGATTCATGTTTCAAAAGAAACACATAACCATAACGTGATGTTACATCTGTAAAGGTTACGAAGTGTTCATATCTACCTCTAGCCTAGATAGATATGGGCCCACCTACGTCACTATGAACGAGGGCTAACAGATCGTGGCACTTGCACTTTTACCAAGTAAAAAGTTTTTTAGGCACTTTGCCTAAAAACTAGATTCGTAGACATCATTTGAATATAATCAAATCCGTCCTAGTATCCAATCTTCAAAAGTGTGGATATACGAGTCTTGTTTAATGTGTCCCAGACAACAATGCCACATATAGTCTCAATTGATTAATTCAGTTTGAGCTACTTGTTTGTCATGTCATACGTTTGAGATTCATTTATATTCAAAATATAAATACTGTTATTCACATCTAATGTGTTTATCTCAATATCATCTTTATAAAATAAAACACTTTAGTGTTCTAGAATATAAAGGTATATCCGCAACGGATTAAACCCTGATATAGAGATAATGTTTCTAGTCAAACTAGGTACATTTTAACAGTTTCCTAATTTAAGTACACACCCAAAGGGTAGTTCCTAAACTTAGGTTTCTACGGTCAAAACAGCGACTCCCATCCCGTTTCTAATTCGCAGGTAAATCTTAATTGAAGTCAGTCTTCTGCTAATCAGCAGATTCTGCACATCAGTACATATCTTATGTACCACACTTAGTATCAAAAATCCAATTTTGAAACTAATAGTGAATATGTTTATGACAAACATGCTTGAAGCCGGAACCTTGCCCCGTCTTCACTTCCTTCATGTCTGTCTTGTCCATACGACAGTCACGCTTCAGTGACCCCGTTTGCCACAATTCAGGCAGACATCTTGGGATATGTCCTTTGTCTTCCTAGAAGACTTGTGATGATTTTGCCTTTGCCTCTTTA
>SKCR01026356.1:0-116118 GCA_019454045.1 Zanthoxylum bungeanum
TTACTTATAGCTATTTTCCTCTTCTATTCTGCTATGGTGCTAGGTCTCGAGTTTTTATGTTTCAGTCTCTCTCCATTACAAATTCACTTGCTTCTGGGAGTTTCTTGAGGTGAACATCGAGGTCTTTCTTTACTGTTGTTATGTAACAAGGGTTGGGGGTGAGGATCGGTCCTGAAGCCTTTTTCGATTGTGGTGACCTCTCTTGCTATGCGTGCTGTAGTTGCACGTGCTGCTCATCTATAAGCCTAATTATCCCATGTTTACATATCTAGTATTGGCTCCTACACTAAGTTACTTCTGCTATGTACTATCTGAATTTCCTTCTTTGATCATACTCCTGATTCGCTTCTGACTGTTGGTCTTACTACCTCTTACTGAGAACCTCCTTAAGGGTCATGCTCTTCCAAACTCCTACCATACCACCTCTGTTATTCTTCCTACTAATCTCTGTTCCTTAACCCTTTTTGTCATTACCTCTCTGGAAGCTATACATCGTCTTTGACAGGTTATGGTATCACCACTAATACTTTTGGTTCGGGTTCTATTCTTTTACTAGTCCTTCCATTCTAGTATAATTGGAGGCTCTTAATAAATCGTATTTGTAAATCTTAGGGTCGTTCTCTGCATTTCTTACTATGGTTTCTTACTCCTTTGAGCCTTTACTTCCTAGAAGGCTTTCAACTATCTCACTGTCTCGAGAACTATCTATCATGTTAGATACTCTTCTTTACTTATTCAGGTCATTACTAGCTCTAATTTGAGGGGTAAATATCTATTTCCCTTGGAGATATAAGAATACATATTTTTGTTAACTGTTTAAGTTCGACTATGGTCTGATTGGGCGTCTACGTATTTACTGGGGTCAGTGCTGCTAGACAGAAGAGTTACCTCTCATTCTGTTGAAATCTGCATCAACTACTTAGAGTCTAAAAGTTTCATAACTTAATTAACCATTTCTGAGATCTCTATTAACATTACCATTCTTAAACTGTGTTATTTATGTTGCTATATGTTCTGAACGTCCATGTTATTTTCCGTATTCTTCCCTATTATCTCCGTATCCTATCTCTTGGCTCCGAACTGCTACTGAGGCAAGTGGTAGTTCGTCTTATGGATTCTTACTGGTAGTACATACTTATCCATTTTGACTTGGGTCAGGTTCTTTTTTTTTTTGTATCCTTTGAACCACTCTTGGTTCTTCTCTGGGTGGTCTATCTTTCGGTGTTCTCTGTTTCTTGTTTAAGATAAATTCTCATTGAGCTTCCTTACAGATATCTTTATCTATGTTAGCCAATGATGGGATGATCATCATATATCTCAACAGATGTCGACATCCAATGTTCTGATACATTATGCCTTGGTAGAGTCTATTACTCATGTAAGGTAGGTATGAGATAGACTCCATCATGACCATTTCCTTGACTGGTATCATTGAGAGATGAAGATCTAGGTAGATCGGAACCATATTAGGTTATGACCGTTAGTCATTTCTGTTTACGACCTTCACTTATTTGCCTGCGGGCCTGGGTTTGGGGATCTAGAATCTCTTCATCCTTTTTGGCATCTCCTGTCTATTGGAACTCCCACGTCTAATTCTGATTTCTTGTTTCTTTTATCTTTCTGACTATCCTTCGTTACTCGGGGAACTTACTATCTATATGAGGTATTCAAGGCTATTGAGTCTACTAGAGGGAATTTTCTGATGAGGGAAAGAGTCTTACTAGGAAGGAAAGAATCTTACGAGCATGGAAGGAACCTTACTTAGGTCTACTTGATATTTTTCTCTTGCTCAGGCTTATTCTATTCTATTTGCTACTATAGGTTCTGGTACTTTCTGTTAGGGTTGGTGCTCGGAGCGCCAATCCGGATCGTATTTATGACCGGTTCATGAATATGAATAATTTATTTTCATAAAATTACATAATAGATGGTAGCACCTCTTGTCTATTATATATATATTCGATCTAATTTGATTAGATTAAACCTAAATCTGGTTTAATGATATATATATTGGACAAAGACCCGAGAATTTATAGCGTAGTGCGCAGTTACAACGTAGGTTGTAATTGACATTGGGAAGCGGCATTATAAGTTGTAAATTCTAAAATAAAGTTCCTGGTCAAGATTTACTGACACGGGTCGGTTAGTAAAATTCATTCATACCACTACATGTCGTATATCGAGACTTGGTCCGATGGTTTATCCCAATAAACCATTAGTCATTAGATACTCATATAGACATTTAGGTGTTTATTCGATAAACATTGAATGACTCACCGAAGATTTCCTAATAGATGATACACCAACGTCAATAGGAATATTCTCGAGTCGAGTAGCATATTGGTCTTTAGACTTGAGATACCACTGTGGATATAAGAGTTATCCTCCAAACTTTGATGACAGTCACGTCACCGACCATTTAAGGTCAGACCTCCGCCTGTTCGTTGGGTTTGGACTGATGCTCATGATATCCATTGTGAATCAAGATAAAATCCGCCAGTCCTGTGTACAGGGCATATGTATCCTGCACGTGTTTACAATCTAGTAAATCCATGGTCGTGGTACACTGCGAAAGCGAGTTCTGAGTATTATTTAGAGATTGTAAATTTGTAAGTCGGCTATATTATACCTTAGGGATTTGACGTTCTCATATATATCCCGGCATAATATGGATAGCCTGTGACGAAAGGATTATACGTATGCGATGATCTCGACTTGTATAGTTTAGTAAGATTATCCGTGGTCGTCATAATTTACGAGTCGGTGAATTATGGACACATAATTGGATTTCGTGACGGAAATACCTGAACTTAGAGAATCCTACAATATGAAGTGCACTCGTTGAGCACTAAGGCAATGCATTATGAATAATGCTGATTATTCATAATATTTTATTGGATTAAATTAATTAATTCGAATCGTTTAATCGGTAAACGAATTTACAGATGTTGGGAAAATTTTTGTCATTTTAATGTGTATTTATATTT
This sequence comes from Zanthoxylum bungeanum, assembly GCA_019454045.1. Classification (NCBI taxonomy): domain Eukaryota; kingdom Viridiplantae; phylum Streptophyta; class Magnoliopsida; order Sapindales; family Rutaceae; genus Zanthoxylum; species Zanthoxylum bungeanum. Next base: position 2,988 of record SKCR01026356.1, read on the forward strand.
AATACATAATTAGATTAGATACACATTTGTTAATAAATGAGGGCATGACACTTTAAAATTAAATAAATAATTTATCTAATTAATGAATTAGACAATTTACTTTTTACTTTACAAGTGTAACATGTTTATTTGTTGTCTAATATATATTAAAGTAATATATATTTTTATTAAGCAAAGTGTTGACTTTATTACTAGGTATTTTTTAATATGATTAAAAAATATTTAATTGACCAAAAATGACTAAAATTTCTACCACAATTTCACGCCACTTTTGAGAGACAAAAGAAAGGGAAAAGTTGCTTTTCTTTCATTAGAAAAAAAAGAATTGACTTTTTCTTTCTAACACAAACACGCCATTTTTGTCAAAGTTTTCTTTGTTTTGCAAAAGGGTGCTGCCGAAAGTTGCTCCCAAAAATTGGCTTCCAAATTTTGAGAGACAAAAAGAACAAGCAAAAAATCAAGAACAAGCTTAGGGATTTTGAAGTTTTGTGAGGTAAGCTTTAATTTCCTTTAGTTTAAAAATTGTTTTGATGTTCTTGAACTTCTACAATAGTTGTAGGGTTTCTTTTGGTTTCTCAAAATTGGGACTTTTACATATGGATGATGTTTTGAGTGGCTAGATGCATGTGAATATACATTGAACTAGAATAAGGTAATTTGAGTTCAATTTATTGTTGGAAAACTTGGTTGTCATTCTAGAGTGTAATGACCACTATTGTTATGCCTAGAATTGTTTTAGAGTTCTTCATGTGTGGTGGCTTTGAATGGGTGTTGGATTAGTTAGAATAATCTTGCTAAAATTGGATTTAAAGCATGATATATGGCTGTTTTGTTCTCTATTTCAGGTCTAGAAAATTATGATATTTGTGATGAAAAATTTGTCATTTGAATGTGTGTTGGGTGTTAGCATAATTTTAGAAATTGTTCGGAGTGAAAACGGTGAAAAATGGTGAAAAACGGAGTTACTGGGTGAGTTTCGAGCTCACCGGGTAACGACTGTCCAAACAGGAAATTGGTCACTGTTTGGGTAGCCCATGAACTGCCCAAATACCATTGGGGCTGACCTGGGCAGCCCCTGTGTTGTCTCGGTTGGTTGGTTCGACTAAAACGAGTTTTATACTATTTTGCGGAAAATCATTTCCGTGAAAGTTTCCTAATATTTTCATTATTAATTAAGTCGTTATATTATATCGAATAATATGTTTAGCTGAAATATGAATACATTATAGATATATGATATGAATAATTTATTCGGTAACTTTAAAAGTTTTAAAATTACTATTTCGCCCGAACAGCTCTTCTGACCCTAACAAAATGGTATCATAACAGGTCTGATCCTACATCTATCACATATTTCATGCTTGATATATGATATAAAATCCAATTTTGATATTTGTACTGATGAGTGGTAAATGTATCACTATTTCCACTCATTTGACCTAATATTTTGTATAGTTTCTTAGGTTTTATGAATATTTTGATGTGTTTTGTGTTATTTTGTAGATAAATAAGGTTTCAGGACTCCCTGGAGGTGATTTGGGGCCAAAACAGTGAAAAACGGACAAAAAAGACAAAATCATCTTTTGGCACGTCGCGACTGCTAACGTGCGCCGGACCTCTGCTAAAATGCGCCGAGACACGTGGACCAATCAAATGGGTTCTGCTAAAATACGCCGGATGCTAACGTGCGCCGAATCTGCTAACGTGCGCCTGCCACATGTCAACATAACAGCAAATTATGCTAACGTGTGCCTGACACGTGTCATCATCACATGGTGCTAACAACATCGCCACATCAGCACAATCATTGAGTTGCCGACACCCTCTGCCACGTGTCACCTTATCGCGAATCCAACTGCCACGTGTCGTCGTCTCAGCTCGAAATTTCATTTTCAGATGTACATTCCTCTCTGTAATTCCTTGAGAATAATAAGGAGTTTGTATCTAGTTTATTTAATTTCAGTTCTGTAACTAATTTTTTTTTTTACTTTTTGTAATAGTAATTTACTTTCTTTACTTTTTCAGTTTTTACTATTCAACAATGATGAGGTAACTTCCCCCTGTTATGGTGAAAGGTAAAGCTTTTATTATTGCTAATTAGATTAACCTCCCTTAATTATAATATAATAACTATTTAAAACTTAACTTAATGAGGATATCTCTATATTGGCCGGTTGGTAATTGATATTAAATTGGTTTTAACCTGATTAAGCAAGGATACCACCTGGTTGGTCGTTGGTAATTAATTATTAATTTGACTTAATCAGGTTACCGCATATATGGCTGGTTTGTAATATCACACAAGTTAATATATTATATTAAGGGAGATATCTAAAATTGTAGTAATAAAAGTGGATCTTTTAACCATAGCATTTTCTTTTATTGTACTTTTTCATTTTTAATTTCTAGCATTTACTTTACAACATTTTACTTTATGTATTTTATTTTTAAGTTTTTACTAGTTGTAAATATGTGTAGTATCTAAGCCCGTTATCTGGGGTTGTGATAAAATCCAATATCACCGGTTTATAAGGGGTTATTTTATAGTTTGGGTAATATAAAGGTTTCCTTATTAAGTCTTAAGCTTAATGCTTCTTATTAACTGGCCACTAATAAGATTGATCGGGTAAACTTAAAATAAACTTGACGAAGGAATTTAAGGTTTAAGACCCTAGACTTAATAGCCCACGATCTTCCTTGAGGATAAATAACCTTTTAATAGAGTTCCTTACAGAATAGACATATACCTATCGGGCGGGGGTAACCACAATTGGAACTTAGTATTAATGAATCCAGGTAATTTGATTGACATAAACATATGATTTAATTGGGTTACACTGGGTATTTGCATCCGACCATCGACAAAGGCTTTGTAGAATTTCGTGTTCCAGGTTAGTAAATCAATATATTACACAAACATGAAATAACCACTTCATCTTTAAAAAGATATTGGAAGAAATCACAACCCTGAATAGTTTTATAAATTTGAATTTTCCTCAACCTACTTTCGCGCCATTTTATTTACTAGTTTTTAAGTTTAAATCATCATCAAATCAAACAATCAATCCGTTAGATACTTGTAATCATTTGGCTTCATAAATTAATAGCTTAGGTATTAAGTCCTCGTGGGATTGATACTTTTTATACTACTTGAACGATACGTATGCTTGCGTTATATGCATGTGATTACGCACCGGTCATGTACACGCATGTAATCTAGATGTTTCTTAATTTTTTGGTTCCAAGCTAACGGAAAACGTAACAGAGATTTAATGGTTAAGTTAAGTTATGTTTTCTCGATTGAATTAAACTGTTAAGAAATTGATCTAGATTAAATATCTGCATTTGATGTAGATTAAAACCCACTTTAGGAATATTCATACTTAATAAGGTTTTATAGTAACTAGTATTAGGAATACTTGTTTCTTATTCCACCTTGTCAGTATGGATGTGAATGATTTCCCTATGTTGTAGCTGTATCGTGCCAAAGCTATGCAGTTATGGGTGATGGTAGTTCATTTGCGCTGGTAGAACTTATATGGTAATAGATAAATTCAAGTGAAAGTGGAAATCCTGAACGTTCCAAAGCTGTCAGGACTACATCGATAGCTTGAGTTTGTCATTGACAAGTGAAGCCTTGATACGCCTCATGTGAACATGCTAAAGCTGTCACAATGAGAAACGGTCAGGACCAAAATTAGGAGTCACAATGAGTGTGATTGATAATGAGTTGCTACCTGTGAATATACGTAGGCGAGAATGTGCTAAAGCTTTGAGTCGAAATATATTCACGGGGTCCACTTCTCACTATGGAATTCGATTTAATTATTGAATTCTCGTTATCCAATGGGGATTATGGTATTACATAAAGTGGTGAGAGACACTGCACGGTTAAAAATCCATAACTTATAAAGTGTGTAATGTTATAAAAATTATTCGCTATTGTTTTCCTTATTCTGTCGTGAAGATATATTTTAACTTCTAATCCACTGCATACATATTTGATATATATTTTCTGACTTCTCTTTTGGTTGCAGATTTCTAGAATATGTTCTAGATTAAAGTAGACTTGGATATTGTTAGATTAGTCTAAACCATCGGGAATTATTGTTCCAATTTTTTTGAAAAATCAAGATGGTTAGTGACTTAGTTACTAAGTCACGATAGGTAATCTAAATAAATATTTATTTTAGGATATAATTATCTAGAAAGAATAGTTTCTTGTGCAGTAAGAATTGACTTGAATTATTTCATGTCTCGAGATTCTTGACTAGCATTAATAAAACCCCATTAGGTATTTTTTTATCTGATAATGACGTTTCTTGGCTTTATGACCTTTAAAGGTCATGTGTCCGACACTGGTTGCTAGTCAATTGCTTGCAACTATTGTTAATAGTTGAATGTAAATTAAAAAGCTAAAGAAATGAGATGCGTATAGTTGTGTGTAGAGAATATCGATTCTCACAACACGACAACTATAGGTATTGGATACCAGATCTTCCTTCTGATTATTTAAAATATTATTTAATGATTATTTTGATATTTGATATCAGAACTTGCGACTATTGGATAGTTACTTGTTCTTTATAAATGGTTGTTATATATTTTAATACGACTAGTAGTGTCATTGACGTAGAGATAAATATTAAGAAAATAATTTTCGGTAATATAAATAATTTAGAACATTAGTTTATGAATTTTTATCACTTAAGTATTATATGCTTATCCTGTATGGAAAAAGGATGGTCTGATCTAGATCACACCATATATCCATATCCATTTAATGAATATTACATTCATGGAGTGTGATTAAAAATCTCATTTAACCAATGATTGTCATTGTACCACAGATTTATTAAACTAATACATTGGATGTATGTAGTGTAATGAATTGTAAATTGTCTTGGGTAATTTTCTTTATTTCGTAACTTAGTTAATGAATTATCATGACTTAGTTACGTGTTTCTGAAAGAGCACCTATTAAACGTCTTGAAAGGTTTGAGAACTTTCAATATCTTTGACTGGTTCAAAGATATTCTATCTGAAGTTTAGAAAATGTATCTTTAAAATTCATTGTGGGTCTTTGAATTGTTCAAATATGTTTGATATGATCAAACATATGAATTTATAACAATTAGTTCTAAGGTATTTTAATGAATATGATTCTTGCTCAATATTATTCCTCTATGATTCCATCGTGATGGAATTGATTAGTGGGAGGAATCGAATCTTTTATGATTTGATTCGTTTGATATTGAGTATTACCGAATTAGTTTCAATACTCTTGGGGATATGCTCCAGAAACACTAATTCATCATTTTAATTAAGGTTCTATTAGTTTCTATATTTACGTATATGATATGTATAAGTAGAAAATTCGAATCTTGAAAATTTTGAGATTTGAATCTTACTTTTGTATAATAGTTATATAATTGAAAGTACTTGCGTCCCAGAGATACATGTAAAAGTTTATCATTTATTCTATTTAATAGAATATTATATTATATTTGATGGAATATCTTTTCTATGATCTCGAGTAATAAAATTGTTTTATTACTTAGTGTGTAACATCCAATGTTGACTATTATAGAAAAAGGCTTGACTTATTGAAGTCAAATGTGAGAGTTATAAACTATAAATGGAACTAAATAATTAATAAGATGAAAAGACCCTTAGACATCTTCCATATAAGTCTAATAGGATGTCAGAATCATTTGCGAAGTATTTGATACTTAATGGTTCTGTTGTTTTCTTATCGAAGAAAATTATCCTATAACTTATAGTGGGAGCGATATTTGATATCGATTCCGGAAGTTAGCTCTAAACCATAAATTTAAGATTGTTCATAGCTTACTACGATCAATTTTTGAAATTGATTGAGCTTTCGTTATGAATCATTCATAAAATGTGCAAAAGTAAAGTGAGCTTATTAAAGGTTTGACATTTATAGTATGATAGTGAGAAATGTTATACTCAGTAATCTATTATAGATTTTGAGGAAACTTGTCTCTAGTCGCACTAATTGAACAATTAAAGATATGTTGGTTAATGTTGATATTAAATTATGTATTTTAGCTGGGAATGCAAAGTGGCATTTCTCAATGGTTTCTTCGGAGAAGAGATCCATTGTGATTTCTTTGTTTGAAGAGTTCATTCTAGAATGGCCCTAGAGTTTGTATTCTACTAAGATCACAGTTTGGTATACTAGCTTGTAGAGCATATTGTAGACTCAGATGAGTTTTTCGGAAAACTGTGTTCTCTAATTTTGATATGAGTCAGATTGTCTGATTTTATCAAAGCATAGAGAATACATAAGTGTTAGTAAGGTTAGTGGGAGCGTACAAATTTCTTTCTAATGTTATATATCATAACGACATTATAATTATTAATGTAATAGTGATATATTTTTGAGGTAAAAGATTTACCTAAGTATGCTTATCTCCATGAAAGCAGTAGGAGTAGTCTCTGTCATATTTGATATAATGTTTTATATATAATATAAAACTAAGAGACTTGTGAGATACTCTCATTAATCGTGCATAAGATACGATCTAATAAAGGACACAACAAGACTATTTGTGGGACAATTAATATAATATTCATCTATCGTAAAGGATGATTCCTTTGTCAAAAGAAAAATTTATTAGAATATCTAGTCAATCTTATGCATCATAGGATGATGGCATAATGAATATTATATTATATACTATTAAAGATATCAATTTAATCGTAATTGTTGCGAGCTATTTTGATTACCTGTAGACCATAGGATAGGTCTTGAAACACATTCTTTGTTATCTTTGAGATATTAAGAATGAGTTTCTTATTCATGGAGAATATAGTCTGCAACCATTAGGGTGAGATTAGTTTTGAGTCAAATTGTGATGTCAGAAGGTCTACATCATAAAGAGTCAGAAAAGATACAGTGGGGAGTGTCATTGATGATTCTACCGTGTGAGAGGAATTAGTTGCAACTTATGTAGTGTTGCCTTTTGAAGTTGCATAGTGACCCTATAGATTAGAAGTTTTGATATTAGTGTTGTTCTTGCGGTTGTTTGCATAGTATTTTGGATTTGATCCCTAAATAATTGGACAACTCAGTAGCTGTAGCACAATATTGATGTATAACTTAGGTTCTACAAAATATGAATGATGCTGGCCAAGGGAAACATTTGAGATTGTTGGACAAACTCAATATGTTATAGCGGACCTATTTGTTGTTGCCTACCTCTTGAGTGCTAGGTGAGCTCTTGAGGGCCATGCATATGTGATACATATTTAGATGTGTATATGATACTATGGATTGACACTAAAGCAAATTAGAGAAATTGTTAGGGTTGGTGCTCGTAGCGTCAATCCGGATCGTATTTATGACCGGTTCATGAATACAAATAATTTATTTTCATAATATTACATAATAGATGGTAGCACCTCTTGTCTATTATATATTTATATATATATTCGATCTAATTTAATTATATTGAAACTAAATCTGGTTTAGTGATAAATCTGGTTTAGTGATATATATATTGGACAAAGACCCGAGAATTTATAACGTAGTGCGTAGTTACAACGTAGGTTGCAATTGACTTTGGGAAGCAGCACTATAAGTTGTAAATTCACAAATAACGTTCCTGTTCAAGATTTACTGACACGGGCCGGTTAGTAAAATCCGTTGAGACTTGGTCCGATGGTTTATCCCAATGAACCATGAGTCTTTGGAGACTCGTATAGACATGTAGGTGTTTATTCGATAAACACTGAACGACTCACCAAAAATTTCCTAATAAATGGTACACCAACATCAATAGGAATCTTCTCGAGTCAAGTAGCATAGTGGTCATTAGACTTGAGATATCATTGTGGATATATAAGTTATCCTCCACACTTTGATGAAAGTCACCGAACTTTTTAGGTTAGACCTCTGTCTATTTGTTGGGTGTGGACTGATGCTCATGATATCTGGTATGTATCAATATATAATCCGCCGGTCCTGTGTACATGGCATATGTATCCTGCACGTGTTTACGATCTAGTAAATCCATGACCGTGGTACACTGCGGAAGCGAGTTCCGAGTGTGATTTAGAGATCGTAAATTTGTAAGTCGACTATATTATATCTTAGGGATTTGACGTTCTTAACTATATCTCGGTATAATATGGATAGCCTGTGACAGAGGGATTATACATATGCGATGATCTCGACTTGTATAGTTCAGCAAGATTATCTGTGGTCGTCATAATTTACGAATGGATGAATTATGGACACAGAATTGGATTTCGTGACGAAATTCCTGAACATAGAGAGTCCCACAATATGAAGTGTACCCGGTAAAATACTGATTATTCATAATATTTTATCGGATTAAATTAGTTAATTCAAATCGTTTAATCCGTAAACGAATTTAGACATGCCGGGAAAATTTTGGTCGTTTTAATGTGTATTTGTATTTGATACATAATTAGATTAGATACACATTTATTAATAAATGAGGGCATGACACTTTAAAAGTAAATAAATAATTTGTCTAATTAATGAATTAGACAATTTACTTTTTACTTTATAAGTGTAACATGCTTATTTGTTGTCTAATATATATTAAAGTAATATATATTTTTATTAAACAAAGTGTTGACTTTATTACTAAGCGTTTTTTAATATGATTAAAAAATATTTAATTAACCAAAAATGACTCAAATTTCTACCACATTTTCACGCCACTCTTGAGAGACAAAAGAAAGGGAAAAATTGCTTTTCTTTTATTAGAAAAAGAAGAATTGACTTTTTCTTTCTAACACATACACACCATTTTTGCCAAAATAAAAAGAAAAATTTTTATTTGTTTTGCAAAAGGGTGCTGCCGAAAGTTGCTCCCAAAAATTGGCTTCCAAATTTTGAGAGACAAAAAGAACAAGCAAAAAATCAAGAACAAGCTTAGGGATTTTGAAGTTTTGTGAGGTAATTTTTAATTTCCCTTAGTTTAAAAATTGTTTTGATTTTCTTGAGCTTCTACAATAGTTGTAGGGTTTCTTTTGGTTTCTCAAAAATTAGGGCTTTTTCATATGGATGATGTTTTGAGTGGCTAGATGCATGTGTAAGTATACTTTGAACTAGATTAAGGTAATTTGAGTTCAATTTATTGTTGCACAACTTGGTTTCCATTCTAGAGTGTAATGACCACTCTTGATATGCCTAGAATTGTTCTAGAGTTCTTCATATGTGGTGGCTTTGAATGGGTGTTGGATTAATTAGATTAATCTTGCTAAAATTGGATTTAAAGCGTGATATATGGGCTGATTTATTCTCTATTTCATATCAGGAAAATTTTATTTTTGGGATGTAAAAATATGTCATTTGGATGGGTTGGATGTGTATTAGGTGTTAGCATAATTTTTGGAAATTGTTTCGGAGTGAAAACGACGGGAAATGACGAAAAATGGCTTTACCGGGTGAGTTTCGAGCTCACCCGGGTAATAGCTATCCAACGGGGAATTTGTCATTGTTTGGGCAGCCCATGAACTGTCCCAATAACATTGGGGCTGACCTGGGCAGCACCCGTGTGGTCTCATTGGTCGGTTCGACTAAAACGCATTTTATGCTATATTACGGAAAATCATTTCTGTGAAAGTTTCCTGATATTTTCATTATTAATTATGTCATTATATGATATCGAATATAATATTTGGGTGAAATATGATTAAATTATAGATATATGATATCGAATAATTTATTCGGTAACTTTAAAAGTTTAAAATTATGATTTCGCCCGAACCGCGCTTCCGCTGCGCCTGAGCCTAACACTTCATTATTTATTTTTCTGTATCTTTACCTCTAATTGATTCTGGTTGCTTCGAGCATTTGTACATCATACTCTTCTTTTAGCTTTCTCTTTCTCTTTTAGTCTATTGGGTAGATATTCTTAGAACTTTACTATCTATTTTCGTAACTTATCTTGAACTTCTGCTAGTAAACAGAGATAACTATGAAGGAAATCTCAGCTAGAATATAGATCATGGTTGTTTTCATTAGAAGGAAAAATTGAACTAGTTTTGAATAATAGTATCCCGGGCATACTACATATACAAGACCCCAACACTGTCGGTAAGCGGCCGCGAGTGCGCAGCGGAAAATAAAAATTATTATGTCGCTTTCCCTTTGCCCAAGACCCATTTTTTTATTATTCTACAAGCCTAGGCATGTTACTATATATTCTAAGCATAAAACTCATAAAACATTCAAAAAGAACATAAACCTAAACATGCTAACTAGCATAAGAACTTCTAATTAAAATAAAGAAAGAAAAAGACTTACTTGAACCGAAGACTGCTCCACTCCTCTCTCCAATCTACAAGCTTTTCTCGAACTCAGCAAGCTCTTTCACGTTCCAAAGAGCCACCCAAGTGTGTGGCCTCCAAAGATGCACACACCAAAGCCAAAACTCAACGGCAAGACTACGCCTTCAGTGCACAGGTATTTTGCCCTTGGTGCTAGCCTAGACAAATACCTCAAAACTTTTAAATCGAGGTTCCTCTAGTCAATTAGACTTAAGGATCCTCAAAATCAGTGGCTTACTCTTAAACTTTAGAGTTGCTCACTTATATAAACCCAGATATGAAAGGTTTTGGTGTACCTTTTGTAATGAATTCTTTGGGTTTATATAGTGCTCCAAAGACAACAAAATTAATTAAGAATCCGATGTGGGATAAAACTAATTTAATATTAGCCATTGGATCTTAATTTAGTGGTTTAATGAGATTATAAAACCCTAATAAGAGTTTGGGCCGAATTGGAATTCAAAACAAATAAATAAATTTTTTTACTATTCACGTTACTATTCACGTGAATAGTAATTTTTTTATTCCAATTCCCAAAGTGCCCCTATCGTCATTAACCAATCTCTAAGCCACTATGGAACCTCATAAATGATTTGTTCAATAATTAAACACATTGAACCATTTATGAACAATTCCTACAGCAATCATTTATGCTGTTATATTTGTACTGTGCACTGTTAACCATTGATTTCCACTTTGTTGTGTGTGACCTTTTGGGTTCCCCTCAAGTTGGACATGAAATGAATCGTGATAATTTAATCGAACATAAATTATCCTCCGATCAGATGGTCGTTCGATTTCAATGACTAAGGTTGACATCTAGCAACATGCCAAGGCCCCCAAATGAGAAGGAAAATATATATACCCATTCTGTATGCGATTTACATATGATACGGTCCCTCGCCTCACTGTATCCATACCTATTGACCTAGTGTACGGAAAGTCTACCCATATGGTCAAAGGTATGATGTTGATAGTGTCATGAATCGTGCTAACCCAAGAATCTCACATGATTCTTCCGCTGCGACCACAGTCTCAAACACTGATCACACATATCAACCCGCGAACTGGAATACTACTCTTATAAGAAAATATTATCCGAGAGAGTGGCGATTCTCGTTGTATCTTTACAAACTTCATGTGTTTCAACAAATGACCCAATCATACCCTTATGACCGGATCTTTTGAACCAGTGAAGGAGAATGTCAAAGTTATTTGATCCACACATAAGATTGTTAAGACCTCAAGTCAAAGTACTAGTCATATAATCAATACATGAAAGTTCTCATAGACAAATGGGATAAACACTCCATATGAAAACTTTCGGCGGTCAGTTCGATGGACACGAGCAATTCATGCATCCATGTGTTACACCAAGCGGATGGATCTCCGCTAGTAGCCTATGAGATCGGCTACCCCACTTAAGGGCGGATCAGATCATCATGTTAGTCTCTCCGCTTTGTGAACGCCCAGATTATTCACAAAACTATGACTAGGAACATTTAAGAGTAATGATTCTCATAAGGCGTGGAAGCCATCTCTTATTACTCCAAGGGCTTTATTACAGTGTTGATGATTCATATAAGTTGTGTATGTAAGACACGTATAATAAATATTTCCATTTTATTAATGAATGAAAATACAAATACATGTATATCCCATCCACGTTGGGTATAGGGCATATCCCTAACAATCTCACACTTGCACTATAGCCAACTAGTATGAATCTGGACACCATACTCTCGGTTGTGCCTATCATGCTTTTGTTGAGTCAGCCCTTTTGTCAGAGAAATTACAAGATTATCTTCTGTGGGTATTTTCTCTATAATAACTTCTTTTCTCTCAACAATCTCTTTGATGAGATGAAATCGCCTGAGTAAATGCTTGGATTTCTGGTAGGACCTTGGTTCCTTTGATTGAGCAATGGAACCCATGTTGTCACAGTACAACGTGACACCATTCTTTATCGTGGGAAGCACTTCCAGCTCCGTGATGAACTTCTTTATCTAGACTGCTTCTTTAGTAGCCTCAGATGCTGCAATATACTCAGCTTCACTGGTGGAGTCCGCTGTATTTGACTGCTTTGAGCTTTTCCAATTGACAGCACTACCATTCAAAGTAAACAGATATCCTGTTTGCGATATGCTATCATCCCTATCGGTCTGAAAGTTCACATCATATTAACCAATGACTTTCATCTCAGAACAATCTCCGTATGTCAAAAACACATCCTTAGTTCTTCTCAGATACTTGAGGATTGTTTTGACAGCTGCCCAGTGTTGCTCACCAGGATTTGCCTGATACCTGCTCATTATGCTAAGAGCATAAGAGACATCAGGTCTTGTACATAGTATGGCGTACATGATCTATCCTATTGCTGAAGCATAAGAGATCCTAATCATATGCTCTCTATTTGAAGGAGTATGTGGACATTGCTCCTTAGATAATTTGATTCCGTGATAAATTTGTAAATTACCTCTTTTGGAATCTTCCATTTTGAATCTTTTCAAAACTTTATCTATGTACGTAGATTGAGAAAGTCCTAACAAACTCTTAGATCTATTACGGTAGGTCTTAATGCCGAGGATGTAGGTTGCTTCTCCCAAATCTTTCATAGAGAAATTCTGAGATAACCATTGCTTGGTGGCTTGCATCATGGGAATATCATTCCTGATGATTAATATGTCATCGACATATAATACAAGAAATACAACAGCACTCCCACTACTTTTACTTTAAACACAAGGCTCGTCTACAATTTTGATGAAGTCAAATTCTTTGATTGTCTCTTCAAATCGTATATTCCAACTTATGGAGGCTTGCTTGAGTCCATAAATGGATCGTTTAAGCTTGCATACTTTATTATGATCATCCTTAGATGCAAACCCCTCAGGTTGTGTCATATAGACTTCCTCTACGAGGTTCCCATTAAGGAAAGCTGTTTTGACATCCATCTGCCAAATCTCATAATCAAAGTGTGCAGCTAGTGCCAGTAAAATTCGAATGGACTTTATCATTGCAACATGCTAGAAGGTTTTGTCATAGTCAATTCCTTGGATTTGTTTATAACCTTTCGCCACCAACCTAGCCTTATAGGTTTGGATGTTGCCTTCTGCATCAGTTTTACGCTTGTAAATCCACTTGCAGCCTATGAGTTTTATCCCTTCAGGTGCATCTACCAAGTCCCAGACTTGATTCTGATACATAGAGTCTATTTCGGATTTCATGGCCTCAAGCCACTTGACTGAATCAATGTCACGCATTGCTTCGTCATAACTGGTGGGATCGTCATTATCAATGACCTGATCATGTTCCTCATCAATATGGAAACCATATCTTTCAGGCTCATGTCTTTCCCTACCAGACCTTCTGAGTTCATAACCTTGTGGTTGTTCTGTTGCTGCCCTTTTGAGGGGCCTGGGGTTTAGTTCTATGTTAGTTTGTTCTTCTCGTACCTCATCGAGGTCAAGTCTACTCCCACTATATTTCTTGAGAAGGAATTCATTCTCTAGAAATTTAGCATTTCGTGAGACAAATGTTCTTTGTTCATTTGGGACATAGAACAAGTATGCTCTTGAGTTCAAGGCATATCCTACAAACTTACATTTACCCTGCCTATCATCCAATTTGTTAGTTTGTGTGAGTTTGACATATGTGTCACATCCCCAAACTCTTAGATAACTAAGACTAGGACGTTTCCCAGACCATAACTCATATGGTGTTTGACTAACAGTCTTGGAAGAACGTGGTTTAAGTAGGTAAGTAGTTGTGTTGCAGTTTCTAAAGCAAGACCCCAAAATGAAAGAGGTAGATCCTTGCCTGGCATTATTGATCGGACCATATCTAATAATGTCTGATTTCTCCATTCGGAGACCCCATTATGCTGTGGAGTTTCCGGAGGAGTCCACTGGGAAACAATGCCATTTTCTCTCAAGTAATCTTGAACTTCATTGCTTAACTATTCACCACCTCGGTCAGACCTTAGTGACTTAATATTTTTATTAAGCTGGTTTTCTAATTTAGCCTTGAAGTCTTTGAATTTCTTAACGGCTTCAGATTTGTACCGCATAAGGTACACGTACCCATATCTTGAATGATCATCGATAAAGGTAATGAAGTAGGAGAATCCTCCTCTAGCGGTGACTGACATTGGTCCGCATACATCAGAGTGTATGAGTTCTAATGTCTCTGCTGCACGATGTCATTTACCTTTGAAGGGTAATTTGGTCATTTTACCAAGTAAACAAGACTCACAAGTTCCATAAGGTTTATATTTGAAGGGTTTGAAATACCCATCCTTATGTAGCTTAGTTAATCTTGTTTCATTGATATGACCTAAGCGACTGTGCTATAGAATTGATTCATTGAGATTATTCGAGTTAACGTTGTATATATTAGAGGTTGAACATTATTTGTTAGTTTGTAAGACATAGATACCATTATTCAAAATACCATCTCCATATTTTATTTCATTGAAATAAATAGAACATTCATTGCAACTTATTAGGCATGAAAAGAGTTTATTACATAAAGAAGAAATTGAAATAATGTTCTTTACTAGAGAAGGTACATAAACAAACACAATCATATACAACATACCTGAAGCATTGGGCTTCTTGGCCTCTTTGGCTTTCCTAGCTTCCTTGGCTTTCAAGGACCTGCAGTCTTTCTTCCAATGACCCTACTTTCCACAAAAGAATATTTCCCTTTCATTTTTTCTTCTCAACCTTACCATTGGGCTTTAGGTGATCTGGAGCCTTGGCATTGCCCTTATTTTTCTTTGGGCCTCGTGGATTCAGGTCCGTACCCATATGCATGACAGAGGTTTTAAGCTCCGATTTCAAGTCCTTCTCTGCTTGCTTTATCAGATTATGCAATTCTGCTAAAGTAGCTTCTTTATCAGACATATGAAACTGCATATTAAAGTTAGAGAATTCTTTTGGTAAAAACTGAAGAATTAGATCGTGACCTATCTCATGATCCATGATGAACCCGAGGTTGGCCAATTTTTCAATGTGGCCAATCATATTAAGCACATGTCCACTAACAGATCCTTCATTATACCTTGTTTGGAATAAGCAACATGACACTTGGAATATCACGGTATGAACGGAAGTTGCATACAACTCCTTCAAGTGAAAGATGATGGTTTGAACATCCATATCTTCGTGAGCTTTCTGAAGTTTGACCGACATAGAGCCAAACATTATGCAAACTGGTTGCTCATCATCATCGACGTGTTTCTTCCAAGCATCAAATGTATCTTGGTCAAAATCTTATGCGGGTTCAGGGGGAAATGGTATTTCAAGAACATAGAAAATCTTTTCTAGTCGTAAGACAATTTTAAGGTTTCTAAACTAGTCACTGTAGTTGTCCCCTTTGAGCGTATGCTCATCAAGGATGGAACGAAGCGATACTCTGTTTTCCATTTGAATGTTTGTGAAATATTTTAAGCCACATGTTAAGAGAAAATGTTAAAATTAGGAATATGTTTTCATTAATGTTTCATAATAACATTGGCTTTTAATATTATGAAGTTGCTCCCACTCAATTGTTTTAAAATTTTAAGCAAATCGCATCAACCCCAATATGATGGATTTCTTATGGGGAAGGATCCCATTATCATCATTTCATAACTCCGACTAGGGCCGGTCATTATAAAATACGATAATTAGGTAGGTTCCCAACCAATTTATATAAATCACAATTCCTTGATCATTGTTTGGGCAATCAAACATGCCATAGCTTATGCTAGTCCTTGTGGACACATAATCTTTGCCACTAAGTTATAAGACCACGCCTAAGGGTCACTGCGTCTTATGACTCAGAAAAGTCAAACCATTGTCAATAGTACGATTTTGGGACAAATTGGTATTGGTCAGTCTGGTAAAGCCTAGTCCTGCCAATACGGTTTAAGCCCATTGGGTCTATACTTTACAATGGGAGGCAAATTTTAGACTTAAATTATTATTGAGGATTTTAGCATGTTTAAGTGAATAACTGTCAAATGGATTCCCCCATTGAAAAATCCACAGAAGGAGGGTGGAGCGAACTCTCTTAAATGCCCTTACCTCTTAGGCTCTTATTGCCTTGGTGACAGGAATAAACAATAGATCCTCCAAATTAGTCAAAAACTTTAAATATGCTTTTAGGTAAGCTTTGAGTAAATGATTATCTAGATGTCTTCACAGCTTTTCCTTTTGGCTATAAAAAGGTAGTGAGTGAAGGAAGACACCAAATCATTATCTAACTCTAGTTATACCTTTGGTTAAATTAACTTTAGTTTGGAAAGTTTTATTAACCCATTGGTCCCACCCACTTGTATCTTTTATAATGTCTTTTATTATAAACAAGTGTTATTATATTATTAGCCTTAAAGGTAATACATCTCTAAGTTCATCACGGAATAATTAATTAGCTAAGGGATAAGCAATACACTCTCTATTTCTTCAAAAGTCTCTAGATGTTTGCACCCTAAAATAATCATGCCAATTTTAATCATACATAGAATTATCAAGCATATGAGTTTTAATATGTTGGAATTATTTCATGCATTAAATAACATTGATTAATATTTAATTATGATATTGCATTTTATTTTATGCAAATAAATTTACTATTCACGTTTTTCTGCAGACGCAGAATTTAAATACAATTTCACAATTCAAATCTTAACCAAATCATGCAAAACTTGTGCCTAAAATTAAGTTCAGGGTGTTAGCTTTCCAACGAGCTTTTAAACACCAAATTTCGAGTTCAAATGAGTGAGAACTAATCAAAACAAAAACGACGCGTTGATACCACTGTGGGAAGCGGCCGCGAGTGCGCAGCGGAAAATAAAAATTATTACGCCGCTTTCCCTTTGCCCAAGACCCATTTGTTTTGATTATTCTACAAGCCTAGGCATGTTATTATATATTCTAAGCATAAAAATCATAAAACATGCAAAGAACATAAACCTAAACGTACTAACTATCATAAGAATTCTAATTAAAATAAAGAAATAAAAAGACTTACTTGAACCGAAGACTCCTCAAGTCCTCCCTCCAATCTACAAGCTTTTCTCGAACTCAACAAGATCTTCCACGTTCCAAAGAGCCACCCAAGTGTGTGGCCTCCAAAGATGCACACACCAAAGCCAAAACTCAACAGCAAGACTATGCCTTGAGTGCACGGGTATTTTGCGCTTGCTGCTATCCTAGGCAAATACCTCAAAACTTTTAACTCGAGGTTCCTCTAGTCAATTAGACTTAAGGATCCTCAAAATCAGTGGCTTACTCTTAAACTTTAGAGTTGCTCACTTATATAAACCCAATATATGAAAGGTTTTGGTGTAGCCTTTTTGTAAAGAATTCTTTGGGTTTATATAGTGCTCCAAAGACAACAAAATTAATTAAGAATCCGATGTGGGATAAAAGCTAATTTAATCATAGCCATTGGATCTTAATTTAGTGGTTTAATGAGATTATAAAACCCTAATAAGAGTTTGGGCCGAATTAGAATTCAAAACAAATAAATAAATTTTTTTACTATTTACATTACTATTCACATGAATAGTAATTTTTTTATTCCAATTCCCAAAGTGCCCCTATCGTCATTCACCAATCCCTAAGCCTCTATGGAACCTCATAAATGATATGTTCAATAATTAAACACATTGAACCATTTATGAACAATCCCTACAACAATCATATATGCTGTTATATTTGTACTGTGCACTGTTAACCATTGATTTCAACTTTGTTGTGTGTGACCTTTTGGGTTCCCCTCAAGTTGGACATGAAATGAATCGTGATAATTTAATCGAACATAAATTATCCTCCGATCAGATGGTCGTTCGATTTCAATGACCAAGGTTGACATCTAGCAACATGCCAAGGCCCAAAATGAGAAGGAAATATATATATACCTATTCTTTATGCGATTTACATATGATACGATCCCTCGCCTCACTGTATCCCTACCTATTGACCTAGTGTACGGAAAGTGTCTACCCATATGGTCAAATGTATGAGATAGTGTCATGAATCGTGCTAACCCAAGAATCTCACATGATTCTTCTGATGTGGCCACAGTCTCAAACGTTGATCACACATATCAACCCGCGAACTGGAATACTACTCTTATAAGAAAATATTATCCGAGAGAGTGGCGATTCTCTATTGTATCTTTACAAACTTCACGTGTTTCAACAAATGACCCAATCATACCCTTATGACCGGATATTTTGAACCGGGGAAGGAGAATGTCAAATTTATTTGATCTACACATAAGATTGTTAAGACCTCAAGTCAAAGGACTAGTCATATAATCGATACATGAAAGTTCTCACAGACACATGGGATAAACACATCATATGAAAACTTTCGACGGTCAGTTCGATGGACACGAGCAATTCATGCATCCATGTGATACACCAAGCGGACGGATCTCCGCTAGTAGCCTATGAGATCGGCTACCCCACTTAAGGGCGGATCATATCATCATGCTAGTCTCTCCGCTTTGTGAACGCCCAGATTATTCACAAAACTATGACTAGGAACATTTAAGAGTAATGATTCTCATAAGGCGTGGAAGCCATCGTCTTATTACTCCAAGGGCTTTATTACAGTGTTGATGATTCATATAAGTTATGTAAGACACATATAATAAAGATTGCCATTTTATTAATTAATGAAAATATTACAAATACATGAATATGTAGCCCATCCACAAGTTGGGTATAGGGCATATCCCTAACAAACACTCTGCTAACTGCAGTCACCGACTCCATAGACCATGCTCTGATACCATCTTTATAACATCCCCTTCCGTGGATCCTATCGACAGGGAATATGCCATATTATCCCTTTGAGCCTCTGACTTTTGACTATGAACAACACTACTCATCCCATTTCGAAAACAACTCATATGTGGGTCCATTGTTCAACTCAATAATCACTATAAAAGATGCAATATAAATTTCATCACTGTTTACTCAACATTAGTTTTCTGTACAATTATGTCCTTAGACACCATTGACACATTGACTCATTATATAGACAATCTCAATAATACCAAATGTATGACATAGGACTTTCCTTAGATTTTAACTAAAATTCAGCTCTAACTCGACCTGGTGGACTCAATCCCTCTAGTGACTGTATGATATATGATGTTTTGAAAATCCTTTCTGAATCTGTTTCTGAAAATCCGTTTCTGAAAAATCTACATCTGAAAAATCTGTATCTGAGAAATCTATATATGAAAATCTGGTGCATGGGGGCGTTATGTATCGCCGTCCCCCCATATGTAAATCTGAAGCTTGGGGGTGTCCCCCCATACGTAAATATCTGGTGGTCTTTGGGCGTTACGTCTCGCCGTCCCCTAAGCCACAAATCTGGAGCATGGGGTGCAGATCTATGCTACCCCCTGACATAAAATCTGGGATATAGGGGCATCAATCATCCCTAGTCCTGAACTACATGTGCACACGCTATATGTATCCGTCAATTCCATATCTGTATAAAGTTAGATCTGAGGTGGGTTTTTTCCGCATGCCTCCAAAAATCATAAAACTCAAGTTTCTAAATCAATCTTTCAAAAAGACATTTTCAATAGTAATCATATGTTCACAAACTTGGCTAACGCCCTAAAATATTTAAAAGTAAGTATGTTATCAAAAAGATTAAATAAAATCAGTTTGGAAAAAGGGTCTACTCACAGATTTAGAATCTAGCTGATATCTCTTTGCTGAAGGAAATTATGGCTCATGCGATGATCTATAAGCGATATATTTAATTATTATTCAAGTCGTGAATATGTTTCAGAATTATACTAAGTTTCTCCATTAAACTAATCTGTAATCACCATATGATGTATACTATTTATGACATGTCATTATAAATGTAGATACGAAACCTTAGGGTGGACTCTAACAGCCTAAGTTGAAATAGAAATATTATGAAATTATTTCTACCTCATGTCGCGACGCCAGGTCTGGCGCGTTGCGTCATGACGTCCACACAAACAAATCCAGGCAAAGAGCATGCTCTGCGCCAGACCCGAAGCATCGTGATGCCCATCTGATCAGACTCGAGGCAGAGCCTCTATTTATTCTGCATCGTGACGCTAGGTTATGGCATCGCGACGCCCACTCTAGCCTCGAGCCTATATCCAACTCTTCCAATAACAATGACATTGCCTATATAAATGACATTATTCACTCGTCTCCTCCAAAACACAAAAACGTGAGCTAGTGTTATGAAATGAGTGGTTGAGATAGTGTTACATCACTCAAATCTAGGTTATTCTAAAAAATACTATAGCTCCCGCAGAAATCTTGATTTTTGACTTATTTCTGATTCGAATTTGCAAAAATGTCCAATGTGAAAGTTATAGGTTTTGATCTTAGATTTTCGATATATAAAGTTTATAAATATAGGAGATCGTATAAAATTGTTATGGCCCAAATACCACAAGTTGTCCGAATTTAATCTTGGAATGAATTCCGTATCGGAACTGCAAGGAATTTACCGAATGTCCAAAAAGTCATTCCATGATCACATAGATGCTTGAACATGATTTTCATCATGTATCATGTCCCCGATAACATAATAGTCATCGACCTGTGACAACGTTCAAGTCGTCGAGATCATTGGGTGTTACAAATTATCCCCCCTTAAATAGGATTCGTCCTCGAATCCCTTCTAATGTTGAACTTCTTAGGTCATTCTTTGTTTGACGATATTTGACCTCTGCTACTTTTATCTTCCTTTATTTGCTTCCTGCTATTCTGCTCAAGAAATCAATACTATGACTCCTGAGAATCTCTTATGCTGGAATTCTCTATTTTATTCTTATGGCTGAAAGCTTAACCCTTTGAAAGTCCCTTTGAAACCTTCATTCTCGTGTGGAAACAAGGGCCCTATACTATATCTTGTCTACACAGAGGTGTAAATACTTCATGAAACTTATTGTTCATGAGTTTATCTATCTCTCATTCTATACTTTACGACATCCAAGCGATGTGCTAGAAGTCCTCAATCTCTTATAGTCTGAACTTAGGTTCATTTCGAACTGATGCATGCGTGAATTTCTTTTTCTGTCTGTAACCCTATGACTGTATTTCACCTCTTCTCAAGCTTTTTCTTTACCGAGTTAATACTTCTAGGACTTCCCAGACAGTCACTCACCTTGTTATTATTTCTTCTACCCTAGTACACTTAACTATGAAGGTCTTGACCGAATTTGATGCACAAGTGCTAATATGATCGTACCCATAATTATTCCAATTGAATCATTAATCATCAATAACTACACTTGATTTATGTGGGGACTTTATCATATTTGCCTAAGTCATACTGGTATCGTGTAACTTTAAAGAGTATATATTTGAATCCTTGTCAACTAGTGCTCTCATGTCTCTAAAGATATTGTGTCTTCTATACAAGAGAAATCCCTGTCTTTATTACAAATGATCATACATAATACTTTCTTAACTCCACATGTTCTATCTGATCTTGGCATTCATTCTCTTAACTTAACTGCTTAGCTGTCTATTTGCTCTTCGCTAACCTTCAACTGCTTACAGGCTCCGTCCTCTAAGATTTTATATCTCTACCTATCTGTGGGACTTAGGAACTTATAGTTTATGATCAAGTTCTCTACATGTTCAAAGTTTATCATCTGAATTTTTCGATATTCAATTCAAAGATTTTAATCCTTACTGTTAACGTCGACACTAGCGACTTGGTTCTGATTATTGTTCATACTCTTTTTATACTTGTAAATTAGTTACTACTACAAATCTGGTTAACTTTCCTTTACACCGGCTCGTTTTATTAGCCTGGTTGCACCTAGGAATATCTGTCAGGTGTTGCCCTCATCTCAACAATATCCATATACCTGGTTTCTTTGGCTGTTTCTATGCTATACCTCAATAAATCTATTCCAAGTCGTACTTTGCCATGTTTCTTAGCTAGGTACATTGCATGGAAACTTATAGGTTATACTCACTACTTTCATTCTGTTTCCTATCTAATGGAATTCCAGTCTTATCTCGACGCTGAGAAAGCTTGTTGTTCCGTAGTACTACTGAACTCAACCATCGAAAGTTTATCTTAGCACTTACATACTTTCGGTCATTGTTTACCTAGTATCTTTTTCTATTATTGTCTTACCTCGTCAGTTCCAGCTCCAAACATTTTACTTGTTGTTCTTTTGTTTTCCTTCATATTCTATTATATACCTGGAACTTCTGTGGTTTATGTCTCTGTCTCCTTACCCGAAAGATATCATCTTTTACATGTCCTTAGTCATGTCTAACGCTGGTTCTTTTGTATTCCATTATTGCTTGACTAATACTTTCTCTCTTCATCATTTCATCTAGACAACTTCTCTTCTAAATCTTTTACTTAGAGCTATTTTCCTCTTATTTTATGCTATTGTTCTAGGTCACATGGTTTTATGTTTCGGTCTCCTTCCACTACGGATTCACTTGCTTTTGGAGTTTCTTGGCGAACATTGAGGTATTTCTAGATTTTGTTGTTTCTTGGCGAACATAGAGGTCTTTCTTTGCTGTTGTTGTTTAACAAGGGTTGGGGTGGGGATTGGTTCTGAAGCCTTTTTCGATTATGGTGACCTCTCTTACTATGCGTGCTGTAGTTGCACGTGCTGCTCATTAATAAGCCTAGTACTCCCATGTTTACATATCTAGTATTAGATCTTAGACTAAGGTACTTATGCTAGGTACTATATGAATTTCCTTATTCGATCTTACTCCTGATTCGCTTCTGACTATTGGTCTTACTACCTCTTACTAAGAACCTCCTTAAGGGTCATGCTCTTCGAAACTCTTATCGTACCACCTCTGTTATTCTTCCTACTAACCTCAGTTCCTTAACCCTTTTTGTCATTACTTCTCTGGAAGCTCTACATCATCTTTGACAGGTTAGGGTATCACTACTAATATTTTTGGTTCATGTTCTATTCTTTTACTAGTCCTTCCATTCTAGTATAATGGGGTGCTCTTAATAAATCATATCTCTAACTCATGGGGTTGTTCTATACGTTTCTTACTCTAGTTCCTTACTCATTTGAGCCTTTACTTTCTTGAAGGCTTCCAGTTCTATGATGGGACATGTTATCACTTCTAGAGTTGGCCAGCCTTACTGTGAATTCAAACTTCTTCATATCTTGCGGAATATTACTATCTTATAACTGGTATCTAGATTTTCCCAAATTCCTTGGTTCAACTATCTCGCTGTCTCGAGAACTGTCTATCATGTTAGATACTCTTCTTTACTTATTCAGGTCCTTGCTGGCTCTAATTTGAGGGGTAAATATCTACTTCCTTCGAAGATCTGAAAATACACATTTATGTTAACTGTTTAAGTTCGATTATGCTCTGATTGGGTGTTTACGCATTTAATGGGGTCAGGCTGCTAGACAGGAGAGTATACACTCATTCTGTTGAAATTTGCATCAACTACTCAGAGTCTTAAAGTTTCATAACTTTATTAACCATTTCCGAGATCTCCATTAACATTACCATTCTTAAACTATGTTATTTATGTTGCTATCTGTTTTGAACGTCCTTTTTATTTCCCTGTATTCTTCCCTATTATCTATGTATCCTATCTCTTGGCTCCGAACCGCTACTGAGGTAAGTGGTAGTTCGCCTTATGGATTCTTACTGGTAGTACAGACTTATCCATTTTGACTTGGGTCAGGTTCTTTTTTTCTATCATTTAAACCTTTCTTGGTTCTTCTCTGGGTGGTCTATCTTTCGGTGTTCTTTGTTTCTTGTTTAAGATAAATTCTTGTCGAGCTTCCTTATGACTATCTCTATCTATGTTAGCCAATGATGAGATGATCATCATATATCTCAACAGATGTCGGCATCCTTATTATGATACACTATGTTCTGGTAGAGTCTATTAATCATGTAAGGTAGGTATGAGATAGACTCCATCATGACCGTTTCCTTGACTTTTTCACACAATAGGGATAATGTTGGACAATTATGACCCATATCGTCACTATTTGTAAAAGACATTGTGGTTTTTGTACAAATTAACTATGTGACAATGGAAATTGCATTTTATCATTTTGTAATTAGATTACTTGAATATATAAATGATAAAAGTCCTTATGATTAGTTCTGGATTATAAGATATGAGATAATATCAATCCACAAAGGTTTAATCATTAAATATCCCTAGTCGTAGTATTATCGAGACTGGACATCGATAATACAGAATAGACTAGTATTGCACTTGTGCGTGTTATAGAAGCGTAACATCATAGTTATCATATATTTAAGTATTGGATACTTATGCAAGTGCGGGAGGTTGTGTTTACCGATGGTACGGAAATAGCTTCGCTCTGGACTCGGAATCCCATTGGTAGTATGACTATGTGTCTCTGGGAATCCGATTCAGTGTAGGTGTATTTGGTCTTAACCTGAGACTTGCATCACTAGTACTTGCGACAATCAATACGCTTTGGTTTTGGTCGTCTGAGACTTTAACAGGTTCTGTGTACGCCTCTTCTGGGTTTCTTGAGAATCATAGTGTATTGGGTATGATGTCAAGACGGAAGTATCACTTCAGTCATATGGAGATGATGATCACGCAAGGATACAAAACCAGTTCTCTATTATGTTGCAACTATCGGGATAATATGACAAGGTCATGATTATCCGATTATAGAGACTAGTTGCTTGTGATCCGATATATGTTTCGTACAGGGTAGACACTATTCCAGTCCCAGGCCTTGCATGTGACATCTGATACTGGATCGCAATACGCAATACTACGTATACTACGCCTTTTATAGAATATATATTCCTTAAAGAATATTTCTGGAGAATTGGGTAGGCACGACGCTTTGCTAGAAGCCAACCATGTCTCGTAAATCGGTAAGAACATGGTGCCGGGTACGCATGTGTTCGGATAGTCCGACGATCAGATTTACTGCCAACATATCCAGGGATCTCATGGGTCGCTTCCCAAAGATTCACTGATGACGTATGACTCGAACATAATTAATCTGAGATTAATTATAACAGAGAGAAAATTAATCTTGGATTAATTGTGGAAAAATTTTATCTGGGATAAAATTCTATTAGAAGAGAGAGAACGATTAATTCGGAATTAATCGACAAAATAATATATTCGATATATTAAATGAAATTAGATTTCATAATGGAATTAAAATTGGATTTTAATTCGGGCGAACAAATTAATTTAGAATTAATTCGTGAGAGACTTTAATGGTAATTTTGCTAGGCATAATTATTTAATTAAATTTGATTTAATTAAGTCACAACGGAAATTTTGTTAATTCGGAATTAACGAACCCGAGCCCGGGATGTGTTTGCGGTCCCACTCCGATTTTGAATCAAGTGGGGCCCACATCAAGTCATATCATTAGTCACCTTTTGTGATGGAAGTCACATCAACTTTGAGTGATGTGAGTTAAGTCACTTTTTTTGATGGAGGTGGTTGAGAGCATTAAATGAATTTTTTGGCTCTTAACACTTCTGTTTTTGGTTTTGAATAAACCATATATAATTTTTTGTATTTGACTTGGTAATTGATTTAGAAACAAAACACAAGACAAAAAAAAAAAAAAAAAAAAAAAAAAAAAAAACTCTTCCTTTCAAACTCTCTCAATGCGTGAAACCCCTAAGGCAAAAGGAAGATTTTTGTTGCAATTTTCTTCCAAAGCTAGCACTTAAAGTTCATACAAAGGTGATAGGGAAACCTTCCCATTGAGTTTGGAATCTCAAATCACTCAAGCATGGAGCTCAACATCATTCATAGAAAGCTTGGAGCATTTCAAAGGAAGTAAATTTTTTTTAATATCAACACATCCAACCGAGCATTGTGAGTATATTTCCGCTAAACTTAACTTTGAGTATTCACATGTTTCATGTTTATATGTTCTTGGGAATGATCTTAGAGACCCAACAATGGTATCAGAGCCTATTTAAGCATGAAATGAACTTAGGGTTCTTAATCTAAAATTTGGGTATTTTTGATTTGAGCATGAGTTAATCAAATTATTTGTTTGAGTATGATTAGATAATGTTAACTTAGAGTTATGCATGATCAATTTTATGAAAAATTAATTGGATTAATTTTCCCCAAATTGCTAGGCTTGGCCGAATGTAACATGAATCCTAATGTCATGGTGATTTTGATTTTTAGACCACTGGATGAGTTTAAAATGAATGGATAAATTGATTTTTGATTTAATTGGATTGAAATCAAAATTAATGAGAAAAATCCATATTGTCGTGACATATAGAGCATGTAAAAGACTTGATTTTGTTTCAATAATGTTGGACATGTATTGAAAATAATAAAGCATGATTAATTATGTAAGTTGGTATTTTGGAAATGTTAATTTAAATAATTAATTATAGCTATACACTTTAATTAATTAAATTGTGAAATTTAGAATATTAGAATTTAATTAATTAGGGTTAATTTGGAATTGGGCTAAAATTGTTGTATTTGGGCCTAATGGGCTTGGTTGGGCCAAGTTGGTTTAGGACAATTTGATTGGATCCAAATTGGGCCTAAAACCATTCCATTAAGTCTAAATATAATAAATGGGTCTTTTAAAATTTAATTGGGCCTAATGGGCCAAAATTAATTTTGTGGCAAAGAGTGATTCCTTATTGGGCTTTGGTTGCCAAAGTCCATGCCTTAATAAATTAATTGAAAGCCCATTGGACTTTAATTAAATTGACATTGGATGTTAATTGGGCTTTGAGACCCATTAAGATTAGATTTAGAATCTAAGTCGTAAAGGCGCATTAAGGTATAATTATTTTATTTGGAATTAAATAAAGAATTAGTATTGAATACAAATAAAATCGGATTTAAAATTGTAGTTCGATATAATTCAAGAATTCATACTTTGAGTACTTATTCTTAAACGAGTTGGACTCACGCAAATCAAATCTTTGTTTGAACATTGGATGATCACTTAATTCAAAGATTAATTAATAGTGGGATGCCAGTATTAAATTTGCAATTTCATTCAAATACTTGGCATTACGCACTTTCAAATTATTTCGTCAATTATATATTTATAGTTGGACCAATATATTTTTTTTCTTGTAACAGTTGGACTGTACCTAAATATCGTTAATTGAATAGTTTGACTATTGCAATTAAGATGGCTGGAAAGATCGGAGTTAGAGACATTATCATGGGCGAAAATGTCTTTAATGGCGCAAACTTTCTTGATTGGGACATGAACCTCATGATTGTCCTGGGGGCAGAGATGATGCTCTATATGATAGAGAGACCTCTCGGACCTAAGCCCGGAAATGAGCAGCCGCTTGAGCTTGAGCTTTGGAAGACTCATAGCGATGACAACTGACCGGCGTAAACACACACGTATAACGCAAGCGCACGTATCGTTCAAATAGTATAAAAATATCGATCCCACGAGGACTTAATTCATACTATTGTTATTAATATTGATACAATTTATTTACAAGTATCTAATTATAGGGAGAATGAAATTGATTGCTTTTGGTTGGTTGAATGTGGATTTGCTAATTAAAATAAAAACAGACTCAAAAGAAAATACTAAGGAAAATAAAAGAAAAGACTCAAAGATCTAGGGTTGTGACTCAACACAATATTATTATAAAGATGAATTGATTCTCTTATATATGTGTAATAAATCAATTTGCTAACCTGGAACACGAAATTATGCAAAAGCCTCTGTTGATGGTCAGACGCTAATACCCAATATAACCCAATTGAACCATATGTCTATGTCAACCAAATTACTTGGATTCATTAAGATCAAGTTCCAATTGTGGCTACCCCCGCCTGACATGTATATGCGTATCCTGCAAGGAAATCTATTAAAGGGTTATCTATCCTCAAGGAAGATCGTGGGCTATTGAATCTAAGTCCGAAACCTAAAATCCCTATGTCTAGTTCATTTTAAGTTTACCATATCAATCTTATTGGTAGTCAGACAACAAGAAGCATTAAGCTTAAGACTCAATAAACAAACTAAAGAATTACCCATAAAAAGAAAATCAATTATTAAATGTGTGAATATTGTGTTTCATCACTTCCCTAGAATAAAATAAAATGTTGGGGGTTAGAGGATCCACATTTAATATTTCTTATCTAGGAATCTCACTTATTATAATATATAAATTATTTTATGTTCTGCTTTCTCAGGAATTAATAATGTTAAACATTTAAAACCAGGCATATAAGCGGTAATCCATTTAGTCCAATTACACCAGC
Organism: Zanthoxylum bungeanum; assembly: GCA_019454045.1. Lineage (NCBI taxonomy): Eukaryota > Viridiplantae > Streptophyta > Magnoliopsida > Sapindales > Rutaceae > Zanthoxylum > Zanthoxylum bungeanum. The sequence continues at coordinate 31,598 of SKCR01026356.1, forward strand.
CATATAGGCGGTAATTATCTGTCACATAAAGACCAGCCATATAGGCGTTAAAGTAATTTATATTTAGACCGATCATATAGGCGGTAATAAAGTCTGCCATTAATTAATCCGGTTAAATTATAATTTATAAATTATAAATTATAATTAAGTGAGATTTACCTAGATAATTATATTAAAGGTTTCACCTTTTACCCCAGCGGAAATTTAACTACAAAACATAAAGTAAATAAATAAAAAGCTGTAATAAAAACTAAAAATAAAAATACATAATTTTAATATTACAAAACTAGATGCTTCCTATGAAATCAGGGAAACAATCCCAAGGAAAGCACACTAAAAGCCTTGGCGTCGCGACGCTAGCACGCAGATTTGGTCTACGTGGCACGCGCTATGTTTGGTCCAATAGGATTATGACACGTCGATTTTAGCTGATCTTCTGTGATAATGACACGTGTCACGACGCACGTTAGCAAGGTCGGCGCACGTTAGAAAGTCCAATTTCTCAGATTCTAACACGTGTCCCTCGGCGTATGTTAGCATGACCGGCGCACGTTAGGCGTCGTGACGCTGGCAAAATTTGAAAAATGCCCTTTTTCATCCATTTCACTGTTTTGACCCCAAAGTGCTTCTAGTGCTTTCCAAACTTTATATATCTGCAAAATAACAATAAAACACATCAAAACGTTCACAAAACCCGAAAAATTATACAAAGTATCAGGTTAAATGAGTGTGAAATAGCGATATAAATACCACTCATCAACAACTCATCTGCTCAGTCCGTCATGCTCGCTGCGATGACCCCTCAATTGCGTCGCCAAAACAAGGGATTGGATCCCTATACTATGATGGAAAAATTGAAGGACCTTCATCGATCTAACCTTAGATCGTAAATGTATGTATTGCAGAAAAAGATCTTTCGTTCTCGAATGTCAGAGGGTACATCTGTTGAGCACCCTGTGTCAAAGATGATTGCTGACATTGAACAGCTGGGTCAGCTAGGCATAACCTTTGAGGCTGAGACTTCTATAGATTTGATCTTGCAGTCTCTTCCTGACAGTTGGAGCGGGTTCATCATGAACTACAATATGATGAACCAAGACCATACTCTTGGAGAGTTGATGGGAATGCTGCGTGAAGCAGAAAAAGAGCTGATGAAGGGCAAAAAGCGCGAGGCGCACTTCGCTTCAACATCTCAGTCTCCGAGGGCTTGGCCCAAGGCAACTAGAGGTGTAAAGAAGAAGAAGAAGAAGAAGGGCAAGGCCAAATCGTCAAATTATTATGGGAATGCTAAGAACAAATCACAATATGTATGCTTGCAGGGTGGCAAACGGGGTCACTGGAAGCGTGATTGCAGTGAGTACAAGGCACACATGAAGGAAATCAAAGCGGGCAAGTCACCGGCTTCAGATATGTTTGTTATAGAAATAAACATGTCTACTTCTAGTTTTAAATCTGATTGTGGTACTCATATATATACTGATGTACAGGATCTGCGGATTAGCAGGAGACTAGCCTCAGGAGAGATTGACCTCCGCGTTGGAAATGGGACAAGAGTCACCGTTTTGGCCGTTGGGACTTATATTTGGAACTGCCCTCGGGGTATGTACTAAACCTTTCAGACTGTATTATGTACCTAGTTTGACTAGGAATATTATATCTGTATCTTTATTGGCCCAATGTGGCTATACTTTTGTTTTAGAAACACTGGGTGTTTTATGTATAAAAATGATATGGAGATATGTAGTGCTGATGTTAATAATGGTCTTTATATTTTGAATATAAATCAATCTCAAACATATAATGTAACAAACAAAAGGCTTAAACTAAGTAACAAAGATGAAACTTATATGTGGCATTGTCATCTGGGACACATTAACAAGACTTGCATATCCACACTTTTGATGAGTGGGTACTTGGATGGATTTGATCCGAACTCATATGACGTCTGCGAATCTTGTTTATTAGGCAAAATGCCTAAAACACCTTTTAGCGGTAAAGGTACACGTGCCACCGAACTGTTAGCCCTCGTTCATAGTGACGTATGTGGGCCCATGTCTAGCCAGGCTAGAGGTGGATATGAATACTTCGTAACCATTACGGATATAAATCTCACTTAATTTATAATTTATAATTAAGTGAGATTTACCTAGATAATTATATTAAAGGTTTCACCTTTTACCCCAGCGAAAATTTAACTACAAATCATAAAGTAAATAAATAAAAAGCTGTAGTAAAAACTAAAAAAAAAATTCATAATTTTAATATTACAAAACTAAATGCTTCCTATGAAATCAGGGAAAAAATCCCAAGGAAAGCACACCAAATGAAGTGATGAAGAGCTCAATTTATAGGCATTTTCTGGATCTGGCGTCGCGACGCAACAAGCCTTGACGTCGCGATGCTGGCACGCGGATTTGGTCTAAGCAGTTTGACCACGCGTATTTCATCGGTGCAATCTGGTGATGACGCGTGTCACGCGGTGAAACGGTGCAATGAGAAGCTGACACATGGCACGCGGTGAATGGCTGATATTTCGGTCCAATAAGAAGCTGATACGTGGTACGCGGTAAAGATCGGTCCAATGAGAGCTTGACACATGGCAGCATGTGATTCGCCGGTGATTTGGTCCAATGATAAGGCGACAGGTGGCACGCAATATGTTTGGTCCAATAGGATTGTGACACGTGGCACACGGCGTATTTTAGCTGATCTTCTGTGATGATGACATGTGTCACGGCGCACGTTAGCAAGGTCGGCGCACGTTAGCAAGTCCAATTTCTCAGATTCTGACACGTGTCCCTTGGCGCATGTTAGCATGACCGGCGCACGTTAGGCGTCGCGACGCTAAAGGTCTTGGCGTCGCGACGCCGGCAAAATTACAAAAATGCCCTTTTTCATCCATTTCACTATTTTGACCCCAAATTGCTTCTAGTGTTTTCCAAAATTTATTTATCTGCAAAATAACAATAAAACACATCAAAACGTTCACAAAACCCGAAAAACTATACAAAGTATCAAATTAAATGAGTGGGAAATAGTGATATAAATACCACTTATCACCCCTAAACCTAACATTTTGCTAGTCCTCGAGAAAAACACAAAATAAAATAACATAAACAAATTTAAACTATGCCACTTTCGTAGGGTCACAGTTGCATTTAGCGTATGCAACAAGCCTTTAAACCCCTAGGTGTCCCTAGTGGACGAGTTGTTGTCTCGTGAGCGTTTACAACAATGATACCCACAAATATTTTAGAAAAGTAAAAATGTAGTGAAACTAATGGACACAAAGCAAAAAGACAAGAGAAAAGAGAATAAAGAATGTTAGTGACTAATCTGGTGAAACTTCTACTGCAATTAACTAGTTGTTTTCTCTCTTTCTAAATTACGAATAAGTAAATTCTCCTATTATATTTACCATTCTCCATATACACAGCCAACAAAATATTAATCAACTCATTTTTGCCCACAACAGTCACAAGTGTAGTTGATAAGAGAGTAATTTTTTTGTCCTAAAGTTCTATCAGATTTCAATTCTTTTTGTTGCAATGGAATAATTTTTCGGATTTTTCCTTTGATTTTTGATTTTGTTTTATTTATATACAATATCTTCTGTCTGTGTAGCGGGTTTCGGGTCGGTGGCTCTTAAACCAGTTGGCTTTAGGGCACTAGGTGTTAAGACACCCCTACGGACTTAATTACTCAGACTTCAGATATATATATTTTTTTGCAACATCTTTGATCCATGTAGCGAGCTTTGGGCCAGTGACTCCCAAACCAGTTGGCTTTAGGGAACTAGGTGTTAAAACACCCTTACAGACTTAATAACTCGGATCTCATACGTTTTTTTTTTTTTTTTACTCCATCACTTTTTGATATGCTTCTTCCAATTAAACTAGAGCACTGAATATTACAAACTTTTCAATTTTAGCTCATGTCTGTATGTTACAATGCATGTTGATAATACCTGCCAACTGAGCATATGAAGATCCATTTTAGTCAGTTTTATGGAGAATTAAAAATTAAATAATTTAAAATGAAATAAACAAAAATTAACTTGTTCAGAATTAGGTTTGAGATACGTCTCAGGAGTGGAAACTCCTTACTCATCTATCTCTTACCAATTTCACCTTTTTAGTCAAAATAAAAACACAAAAATGCAAAATATTTTTGTAATTTTTGAAAATTTTTGAAATTTTTTTTTTTTGTATTTTTCAAAAAAATTTGGACTAAAAATAAAAACAACACACAAACTAAAAACAAGGTACTGATCAACTAATTCCCTCTCCCAAACCTAAATGAGACATTGTCCCCAATGTCTTAAACAGTAGAAGAAGAGTTTAGAAGATAATACCTGGTTAGCCGAAATTCTACAGGAAATTAAAGGTTAAGATCCAGATTAATCCGATGCCTCTTACCACGATCGTCCTCGGACCAATTTATTTTTGAAAGGATAGGGTCAACTTGTGGTTCATAGGCTAAGAGTTGGTCAATTAGATCCGGAGCAGTTCTGGCAGTGAAGAGGAGTTATTTTAAAGGTTTTGACACGAACCCATTTCTCCGGTCATCATCAAGAAACACACAAAGAAAATCATGAAATCCATCAACGTTGTACAGTCCAAGCGGTTTCTGGTGTATGTTCAGGTTTGCCCAAGATAACACTATAAAAATTTCCTCCAATGTGCCCAAGCCACCTTGCAAAGCAATAAAAACATCAGCACTGTTAATCATTTCCACTAGTCACTCGGACATACCTGGCACAATAAGTTCATTTCCGTTTGATGGTCCAATAAGATTTGCCTATGCCAGGGGTTTTGGGATGATTCCAAAAAGTGATTGCCTCCTTCCTGTACGGCCTTTGAAACGATCCCCATTTCTCCAAGATTGCCTCCGCCATATACTAAGTGCATATTCCTTGCAGCTAAGACTCGACGCAATTCATGTGCTGCTTCTACATATTGTGGCTTAGTACCAACACTAGTACTGCAAAACACACAGACGTTTTCAACTCGTCTTCTTGAGTGGCTTCCATGTTTTACTCTGGATGTCTTCAAAAGTGCAATGATGAGTTGAATTTATAATACCTGAAAAGGGTGAGTAATAATAGCACTAGTATCTTCCAAAGGACGATTGTTAGCTAAACAATAAAAAAAATCGTGAACGGTAAAAAGTCTGGGTTCTGTCTACGAAAATAAAGATAATTACAACAGAAAAGCAAATTAAAGCAATAATTAAGGCAACAGAATTGTGTACGCAATACTCCATTCGCTTAGTAGAAATTCATTAGGATGCATCTCAAGATTCCATTCCTTACTCAGCCATCGCAATTGAATTATCTCTTATCTTTGCCAAACACCATTCTTTCTGTCTTATGCTTTGGTTGAGCTTTTCCCTACAAAAATAACACACAAAATTAAAAACTCTACAACATGTATACACAAAATATAAAAATATAAATTACAACAAAGTGCATGGGTTGCCTCCCTGCTAGCACTGAATTTTTCGTCTTCAGCCAGACGTGACTGAAATCCATCTGTCAAGGAGGTTTCAGCGTCGTTTTGGATGTCCGATTAAAGACAATCCCGTGTGCGTTGCTTTTGAATGGTCTCTTCCAACGGTAAAGTGGAAAAAAATATTTTGCCACATTCAATGCTCATGCCACCTTTTTAACATTTATTGCTCCAGTGGTTCATGAAAAGAAAGAAAGAAAATTAGGAGGTCTTATATGGTGCTTGAATTTGAATGGAAATTCCATTCTGTCAAGCTTCTGGGTGATGTTATTGATCTGTATTGCCCAAAATAGTGATGTTTCTCCTCAATGTTCTAGATCTTTAATAAGTTCAGACATTTGCTCCTCCATTTTCTCTGTTTCTTGCTCCACCTTTTCTTCACAGATATATTTTAGGATTTCCGTGTTCAGTTCTTCATTTGTCATTTGTGAAATGCATTCTCCAGAAGTATCAACGTGAAGATGTAAAGATGTGTCTGACATTAGGTCTTCATCCTCTGAGGCTGATGTGATTGGCTTAGATAGATCTTCTTTAAACATTTGTGCAAAGCATTCTCCAAGATCTTCATTTTGAGGTTGAAAAGTTTCATCCTCCTTTGTTGGTGCAGTTGGTACAATTAGCTTAGCTTCTTCATCCTCATCAGAGTCAGAATAATAAAAATCAAACCGAGATTTTGTTGGTTCGGGCTCCAGAACTGATACCTCAGATTCATGATTCTGCTCAGCCTCCTCTTCTGCTAAAATGTCATCGTGAAATGCTTGGTATTCAAAGGCTTTATCAGTGTCATCTGAAAATGGTCCTTGAGGTATGTAGCTCTGATTTTCTGTTAATTGTCTCGTCTGATCTGTCAATCTCTGAATGAATTCTGATTGTCTCTGAATACTTTCGAATTGCTTCTGGCATGTTTCAAGCATTGCATCCAACTTTTTCGTCTCGTTTCTTGAACCAATCTTTGAGCATGTCAATCATCTGATCTTCTTCTGATGGTTTTGATTGTTGATGAAGATCACAGGTAGATGGTGGATAAGATGGAAAATATGATGGTTCTTCGTACCTTGAATGATTCTGATAATTCTGCCACTCTGAAAAGTATATGCATTGATCGCTCGAGTGGTTACCATCACAAATTACACATCTCCCCATTTCGTTCTGATGAGCAAATGTAGTATTGCTTGATTCTGACATCCAGTGATAGTTGTTGGGCTGGACAACAGGCCTCAGAAAACCGGATTGTTGCTCCCAGATTTGGGGTGTATCTTATAGTAAAGCTCGTGATCTCTCAATCTCCCAATAATGTTCCATTTTTCAATCACCTGAAAACAAAAGAAATAAATAAAAATTACAGATAAAAATAAAGAAAATTAGATACAAGTAAATTAGATAGCTTCAAAATTAATAACTCAAGAAAAATAAGTCCCCGGCAACGGCGCCAAAAACTTGACCGGCGTAAACACACACGTATAACGCAAGCGTACATATCGTTCAAGTAGTATAAAAATATCGATCCCACAAGGACTTAATTCCTACTGTTGTTATTAATTATTGATACTATTTATTTACAAGTATCTAATTATAGGGAGAATGAAATTTATTGCTTTTGGTTGGTTGAATGTGGATTTGCTAATTAAAATAAAAACAGACTCAAAAGAAAATACTAAGGAAAATAAAAGAAAAGACTCAAAGATCTAGGGTTGTGACTCCACACAATATTATTATAAAGATGAATTGATTCTCTTATATATGTGTAATAAATCAGTTTGCTAACCTGGAACACGAAATTATGCAAAAGCCTCTGTCGATGGTCAGACGCAAATACCCAGTATAACCCAATTGAACCATATGTCTATGTCAACCAAATTACCTGGATTCATTAAGATCAAGTTCCAATTGTGGTTACCCCCGCCCGACAGGTATATGTGTATCCTGTAAGGAAATCTATTAAAGGGTTATCTATCCTCAAGGAAGATCGTGGGCTATTGAATCTAAGGCTGAAACCTAAAATCCCTATGTCTAGTTCATTTTAAGTTTACATATCAATCTTATTGGCGATCAGACAACAAGAAGCATTAAGCTTAAGACTCAATAAACAAACTAAAGAATTACCCATAAAAAGAAAATCAATTATTAAGTGTGTAAATATTGTGTTTCATCACTTCCCTAGAATAAAATAAAATACTGGGGGTTAGAGGATCCACATTTAATATTTCTTATCTAGGAATCTCACTTATTATAATATATAAATTTTTTTATGTTCTGCTTTCTCAGGAATTAATAATGTTAAACATTTAAAACCAGCCATATAGGAGGTAATCCATTTAGTCCAATTACACCAGCCATATAGGCGGTAATTATCTGTCACATAAAGACCAACCATATAGGCGGTAAAGTAATTTATATTTAGACCGATCATATAGGTGGTAATAAAGTCTGCCATTAATTAATCCGGTTAAATTATAATTTATAAATTATAATTAAGTGAGATTTACCTAGATATTTATATTAAAGGTTTCACCTTTTACCCCAGCGGAAATTTAACTACAAAATATAAAGTAAATAAATAAAAAGCTGTAATAAAAACTAAAAATAAAAATACATAATTTTAATATTAATAAACTAGATGCTTCCTATGAAATCAGGGAAAAATCCCAAGGAAATCACACCAAATGAAGTGCTGAAGAGCTCAATTTATTGGCATTTTCTGGATCTGGCGTCGCGACGCTACAATCCTTGGCGTCGCGATGCTGGCACGCGGATTTGGTCTATGTGGTTTGACCACGCCTGTTTCATCGGTGCAATCTGGTGATGACACGTGTCTCGTGGTGAAACGGTGCAATGAGAAGCTGAAACATGGCACGCGGTAAAGATCGGTCCAATGAGAGCTTGACTCGTGGCAGCATGTGATATGCTGGTGTTCCAGTCCAATGATAAGGCGACACGTGGCACGCGCTATGTTTGGTCCAATAGGATTGTGACACATGGCACACGGCGCATTTTAGCTGATCTTCTATGATGATGACACGTGTCACGGCGCACATTAGCAAGGTCGGCGCACGTTAGTAAGTCCAATTTCTCAGATTCTAACACGTGTCCCTCGGCACATGTTAGCATAACCGGCGCACGTTAGGCGTCGCGACGCTGAAGGTCTTGGCGTCGCGACGCCGGCAAAATTACAAAAATGCCCTTTTTTAATCCATTTCATTGTTTTGACCCCAAATTTCTTCCAGTGCTTTCCAAACTTTATTTATCTGCAAAATAACAATAAAACACATCAAAACGTTCACAAAACCTGAAAAAATATACAAAGTATCAGGTTAAATGAGTGGGAAATAGTGATATAAATACCACTCATCAACAACTCATCTGGTCAGTCCGTTATGCTCGCTGCGATGACCCCTCAATTGCGTCGCCAAAACAATGGATTGGATCCATATACTATGATGGAAAAATTGAAGGACCTTCATCGATCTAACCTTAGATCTTAAAGGTATGAATTGCAGAAAAAAATCTTTCGCTCTCGAATGTCAGAGGGTACAACTGTTGAGCACCATGTGTCACAGATGATTGCTGACATTGAACAGCTGGGTTAGCTAGGCATAACCTTTGAGGCTGAGACTTCTATAGATTTGATCTTGCAGTCTCTTCCTGACAGTTGGAGCGGGTTCATCATGAACTACAATAAGATGAACCAAGACCATACTCTTGGAGAGCTGATGGAAATGCTGCGTGAAGCAGAAAAAGAGCTGATAAAGGGCAAAAAGCGCGAGGCGCTCTTCGCTTCAACATCTCAGTCTCTAAGGGCTTGGCCCAAGGCAACTGGAGGTGTAAAGAAGAAGAAGAAGAATGGCAAGGCCAAATCGTCAAAGTATTATGGGAAGGCTGATGACAAATCCCAATATGTATGCCTGCAGTGTGGTAAACGGGGTCACTGGAAGCGTGACAGCCATGAGTACAAGGCACACATGAAGGAAATCAAAGCGGGCAAAACACCGGCTTCATGTATGTTTGTTATAGAAATAAACATGTCTACTTCTAGTTTTAAAAATCGGATTTTTGATTCTGGTTGTGGTACTCATATATGTACCGATGTGCAGGATCTGCGGATTAGTAGGAGACTGGCCTCAGGAGAGATTGACCTCCGCGTTGGAAATGGGACAAGAGTCGCCGTTTTGGCCTTTGGTGCTTATATTATGGAACTACCCTCGGGGTATGTACTAAACTTTCATACTGTTATTATGTACCCAGTTTGACTAGGAATATTATATTTGTATCTTTATTGGCCCAATGTGGCAATACTTTTGTTTTTAGAAACACTGGGTGTTTTATGTATAAAAATGATATGGAGATATGCAGTGCTGATATGAATAATGGTCTTTATATTTTGAATATAAATCAATCTCAAACATATAATGTAACAAACAAAAGGCTTAAACTATGTAACAAAGATGAAACTTATATGTGGCATTGTCATCTGGGACACATTAACAAGACTCGCATATCCACACTTTCGAAGAGTGTGTACTTGGATGGATTTGATCCAAATTCATTTGACGTCTGCGAATCTTGTTAATTAGGCAAAATGCCTAAAACACCTTTTAGCGATAAAGGTACACGTGTCACCAAATTGTTAGCCCTCGTTCATAGTGACGTATGTGGGCCCATGTCTAGCCAGGCTAGAGGTTGATATGAATACTTCGTAATGTTTACGGATAATGCATCGCGTTATGGTTATGTGTATCTTATGTGACACAAGTCGGAAACCTTTGAGAAATTCAAAGAGTTTCGACACGAAGTAGAAAAACAGACCGGAAAAAGTATTAAAACATTACGGTCGGACCGTGGTGGAGAATACTTAAGCAATGAGTTTCTTGATTACTTGAAAGAATATGGTATTCTTTCACAGTGGACTCCTCCCGGAACACCGTAATTAAACGGTGTGTCCTAACGGAGAAACCAAACTTTGTTAGACATGGTATGGTCGATGATGAGTCGCACAGAGCTACCTATTTCCTTCTGGGGATATGCCTTGAAGAGTGCAATACGTATTTTGAATAAGGTTCCGTCAAAGTCTGTTCAACAGACTCCGTATGAAATATGGACAGGAAAGAAACCAGGTTTCTCATTCCTGAAGATTTGAGGTTGCTTGACATACGTTAAATATTTGGATGGTACCAAACTTGAACCCAAATTGTATAAGTGTCTATTTGTAGGTTATCCTAGGGAAACCAAAGGATATTACTTCTACAACCCACAAGAGAATAAAGTATTTGTTGCTCTACATGCGGTTTTCCTTGAGAATGAATTCCTAAATGCAGTGGTTAGTGGGAGGAAAGTAGAACTCGATGAAAATCAGAGTGATACTGTTCCTGGCACAGAATCCTTAACGGAACATGAACAGTTCATCAGGGATGAGACTGTACCATAATCTTCGAATACACAAGAACTGCGTAGATCGGAGAGAGTCAGAAAATAACCTGAGAGGTATGGGTTTCTGATCTTACCTCATGTGGATATTAATCTTATTGAGAAAGACGAACCGACTACATATGAGGAAGCGATACAAGGTATCGACTCCAGTTTATGGCAAGATGCCATGAAGTCCGAAATGGATTCCATGTACACCAACCAAGTTTGGACACAGTTGATGCACCAGAAGGCGTAAAGCCTATTGGTTGCAAATGGGTCTTCAAGAAGATGACCGACATGGATTGCAATATATAAACGTACAAAGCTAGGCTTGTAACAAAAGGGTATCGTCAATGACATGGTGTCGATTACGATGAAACTTTTTCACCTGTTGCCATGATTAAATCCATTCGGATAATGCTTGCTATTGCTGCATATTTCGATTACGAAATATGGCAGATGGACGTCAAAACCACTTTCATTAACGGAAACCCTTTGGAGGATGTTTATATACAACAGCCTGACAGTTTTGTCTTACCAAAACATGCAAACAAGGTTTGCAAGTTAAATCGATCCATTTATGGATTGAAGCAAACATCGCGTTCTTGGAACTAACGTTTTGATGAGATCATAAAAGAATATGATTTCGTTCAAAATGAGGATGATCCTTGTGTATATAAGAAGGTTAGTGGGAGCGCACTAACATTCATTGTCCTTTACGTTGATGATGTATTGCTTATAAGCAATGACATTCCATGCTACAATCGGTGAAAGCTTGGCTTTCATTAAAATTCTCCTTGAAGGATCTGAGGGAAGCAGCCTTTATTCTGGGAATAAAGATCTACCGAGATAGATCTAGAAAGCTGCTTGGACTCTCCCACATCACATATATTGATAAAGTGTTGAAGAGATTCAACATGGAACAGTCTAAGAGGGGACTATTGCCAATGTCATATGGTGTCACTCTATCTAAGGTCATGTGTCCTAAAACTCAAGATGAAAGAGACAACATGAGTCGGATCCTGTTCGCTTCGGTAGTCGGATCGATCATGTATGCCATGATATGTACACGACCTAATGTCTCCTATGATTTGAGCATATATAGTCCATATCAGGCTAATCCAGGTGATGGTCACTGGATGGCGCTTAAGAACATCCTTAAGTATCTTAGACGAACTAAGGATGCTTTCTTAATCTATGGAGATGGAGAACTTGAAGTAAATGGGTTTACCGATGCAAGTTTCCAAACCGATAAAGACGACTGTAAGTTGTAATCTGGGTACATATTTTGTTTGAACAATGAAGCAGTTAGCTGGAAATCTTCCAAGTAAGAGACTATTACCGATTCAACAATAGAAGCAGAATATATTGCTGCAGCTGAAGCAACAAAAGAGGCAGTTTGGATCCATAAATTCCTAATTGGATTAGGATTATTTCTGTTAGCAGCTGAGCCTGTTCCATTGTATTGTGACAATAATGGGGCTATAGCGCAGGCTAAGGAACCGCGATCTCATCAACGATCTAAGCATGTTCTTCAACATTTCCATCTGATTCGTGAGATCATACATTGTGGCGATGTGAAGGTCGAGAAGGTCGCATCAGAGGACAACATTACAGATTCACTGACGAAAGCTATTCCTCAGCAAAAGTTTGAGCGACATGTACATAGTTATGGTGTTAGATGCTTGAGTGACTGGCTATAGGCCAAGTGAGAGATTGTTGGACAATTATGACCCATAGCGTCACTATTTGTAAAAGACATTGTGGTTTTTTTACAAATTAACTATGTGACAATGGAAATTGCATTTTATCATTTTGTAATTACTTGAATATATAAATGATAAAAGTCCTTATGATTAGTTCCAGATTATAAGATATGAGACAATATCAATCCACAAAGGTTTAATCATTAAATATCCCTAGCCGTAGTATTATCAAGACTGGACATCGATATTGTAGAATAGACTAGTATTGCACTTGTGAGTGTTATGGAAGCGTAACAGTATAGTTCTCACATATTTAAGTATTGGATACTTATGAAAGTGCGATAGGAGGTTGTGTTTACCGATGGTACGGAACAGCTTCGCTCTGGATAGACCCCTCAGAATCCCATTGGTAGTATGACTATGTGTCTATGGGAATCCGATTCAGGGTAGGTATCGCTAGTACTTGCGACAATCAATACGCTTTGGTTTTGGTCGTCCAGGACTTTAACAGGTTCTGTGTACGCCTCTTCTGGGTTTATTGAGAATCGTAGTGTATTGGGTGTGATGTCAAGACATAAGTATCACTTCAGTCATATGGAGATGATGATCACGCATGGATACATAACCAATTTTCTTTTATATTGCAACTATCGGTATAATACGACAAGGTCATGATTATCTGATTATATTGACTAGTTGCTTGTGATCTGATATATGCTTTGTACGGGGCAGACAATATTCCAGCCCCAGGCCTTGCATGTGACATTTAATACTGGATCGCATTACGCAATACTACGTATACTACACCTGTTATAGATTATATATTCCTTAAAGAATATTTCTGAGGAATTGGATAGGCACGGCGCTTTGCTAGAAGCCAACCATGTCTCGTAAATCGGTAAGAATGTGGTACCAGGTACGCACGTGTTCGGATAGTCCGACGACCGAATTTACTGCCAACATATCCAGAGATCTCATGGGTGGCTTCCCGAAGATTCATCGATGACGTATGAATCGAACATAATTAATCTGGGATTAATTATAAGAGAGAGAAAATTAATCTAGGATTAATTGCGGAAGGATTTTATCTGGGATAAAATTCTATTAGAAGAGAGAGAACGATTAATTCAGAATTAATCGACAAAATAATATATTCGATATATTAAATGAAATTAGATTTCATAATGGAATTAAAATTGGATTTTAATTCGGGTGAACAAATAAATTTAGAATTAATTCTCGAGCGACTTTAATGGTAATTTTGCTAAGCATAATTATTTAATTAAATTTGATTTAATTAAGTCGCAACGGAAATTTGTTAATTCGGAATTAACGAACCCGAGACCAGGATGTGTTTGTGGGCCCACTTCGATTTTGAATCAAGTGAGGCACACATCAAGTCACATCATTAGTCACCTTTTGTGATGGAAGTCACATCAACTTTGAGTGATGTGAGTTAAGTCACTTTTTGTGATGGAGGTGGTTGAGAGCATTAAATGAATTTTTTGGCTCTCAACACTTTTGTTTTTGATTTTGAATAAACCATATACAATTTTTGGTATTTGACTTGGTAATTGTTTTATAAACAAAACACAAGATTTTTGTTGTAATTTTCTTCCAAAGCTAACACTTAAAGTTCATACAAAGGTGATAGGGAAACCTTCCCATTCAGTTTGGAATCTCAAATCACTCAAGCTTGGAGCTCAACATCATTCATAGAAAGCTTGGAGCATTTCAAAGGAAGGAAAATTTTTTGTTATCAACACATCCAATCGAGCATTGCGAGTATATTTCCACTAAACTTAACTTTGAGTATTCACATGTTTCATGTTTATATGTTCTTGGGAATGATCTTAGAGACCCAACACTTGGGGCGTTACGTCTCGCCATCCCCTGAGCCACAAATCTGGACCAGGTGGTGTGGATCTATGCTAACCTTCTGACATAAAATATGGGATCTAGGGGCCTCAATCATCCCTAGTCCTGAGCTGTGTATGCACACGGTATATGTATCCGTCAATTCCATATATGTACCAAGTTACATTTGAGGTGGGTTTTTTTCCCATGCCTCCAAAAATCATAAAACTCAAGTTTTTAAAAAGACATTTTCAATAGTAAGCATCTGTATACAAACTTGGCTAATGCCTTAAAATATTTAAAAGTAAGTCTGTTATCAAAATGATTAAATAAAATCAGTTTGGAAAAAGGTCCACTCACAGATTTAGAATCTGGTTGATATCTCTTTGTCGAAGGAATTTACAACTCCTGCGAAGATCTATAAGCGATATATTTAATTAGTATTCAAGTCATGAATATGTTTTGAATTTATACTAAGTTTCTCCATTCAACTAATCTATAATCACCATGTGATGTATATTATTTACGACATGTCATAATGCATGTATTAGTGTCGATACAAAACCCTTAGGGTGGCCTCTAACATACTAAGTTGAAATTGAAATATTATGAAATTATTCTTGCCTAGCGTCACGATGTCAGGTTTGGCGTGTCGCGACGCCCACACAAATAAATCTAGGCATAGAGAATGCTCTGCTTCACGTCACGACGCCAGACCCCATGATTCGCATCGCCCACCTGATCAGACCCGAGGCAGAGCCTCTATTTGTTACGCGTCACGACGCTATATTCTGGGCATTGCGACATCCACTTAAACAGAATTGAAGCAGAATGCTTCTGTTTGCTACGCATCACGACGTTGGGAGTCCAGTGTTGGGCCTATATCCAACTCTTCCAATAACAATGCTCGTTGTAATTCCCATTATCATACTAACACATTCACATAGACATTCTTCTAAACTTCAACCTTGATATACTAGAAATAATCTCAACCCTCAATCACTTATATACCATTAAATCTCAAAGCATCATTCCCCAACATATACATATACAGTTTCATTCCTTGCCAATATCATCAAAACATTTCTCAAAATGCATGCCAGTGACACTTCCAATTCCAATTAAGCAATTTCAAACCCTAAGGCATGCATGGTGCGAATTGGGGCTTTGATTTATTTATCCATAACTGAAAATTAAATAAAGAAAGAGAGTTAGAAGCTTACTTTGGGAGTCTTGGAACTTGAGAATCATCACTTTTTCATCAAAGCTTGCATGAGGAAGAAGGAAAATTTTGAAAGCCTTTTTGCCCTAGCTCACATTTTTGCCTTTGGAGGAGATGAGTGAATAATGTTATTTATATAGGCAAGGGCTGATTTTTGTGTTATGAAATTAATGGTTGAGATGGCGCCACATCACTTAAATCTAGGTTATTCTCGAAATTACTATAGATGCCATGGAAATCTCGATTTGTGACTTATTTCTAATTCGAATTTGGATAAATATCCAACATGAAAGTTGTAGGTCTCGTTCTTATCTTTTTGGCGATATAAAGTTCATAAAAAATGGAGACTGTATGAAAATATTACGGCCTGAATACCACAGAATATCCAGATTTATGCTTGGAATGAATTACATATCAGAACTGCGAGGAATTTGCCGAGTGTCCAAAAAGTCCTTCCATGAGCACATAAATGCTTGAAAATGATTTTATGTTGGGTTCTCTAAGAATAACCTAGGATCAATTAAGCATAAAAGAATGTGAATACGCAAAGAAGTAGCAGAAATACTTACATCGAACGGATTGGATATAAGTGGAGAGTTCAAAAAATCCAACCTTTGTATAGTTGCTCCAAGCTTCTCCTTTGATGTATGTTGAGCTTCCAAGCTTGTTCTTGAATTCCAAACTCATTGATTAGTTTCCCTAACACCTTTGTATGACTCATTTTTGTGCTAGCAATGGAGAAATTTGCAACAAAATTCCTCTAATGTCCTTTGAAGTTCTCTGCCTAGCCAAGAAATTGGGAGAGGAAATTTTCTTCACTTTGCCGTGGAAAATGAGAGAGAGGAGGAGATGTGTTGTGTTTCAATTTTGTTATATGTATATTGATTTTAAAAAATCAAAATCCATTTACAAAAAGGTAGTTAGTTAGTAAAATGTCCATCACAAGTCAAACTTGTGTATGTAACAAGTTACCTACCATAAGCTCACCAACTTCCATCACCTTAAAATAAATAAAGTGACTTATGATGTGACTTAATATAGGCCCCACTTGATTCAAAATCCGAGTGGGCCCGCAAACACATTCCGGACTCGGGTTCGTTAATTCCAAATTAATGAATTTTTCGTTGCGACGTAATTAAATCCAATTTAATTAAATAATTATGCCTAGAAAAATTACTGTTCACGTCGCTCGTGAATTAATTCTAAATTAATTCGTTCCCCCGAATTAAAATCTAATTTTAATTCCGTTATGAAATCTAATTTCATTAAATATATCGAATATATTATTTTAATCGATTAATTCCAAATTAATCGTTCTCTCTCTATTAATTGAATTTTATCCCAGATAAAATTCTCCGTAATTAATCATAGATTAATTTTCTCTCTCTTCTATTTAATCCCAGATTAATAATGTTCGAGTCATATGTCATCGGTGAATATTCGGGAAGCGACCCATGAGAACTCTAGATATGTTGGCAGTAAATCCAGTCGTCGGATTATTCGAACACGTGCGTACCCGGTACCAAGTTCTTACCGATTTACAAGACATGGTTAGCTTATAGCAAAACACCGTGCCTACCCAATTCTCCAGAAATATTCTTTTAAGGAATATGTAATCTGTGTCAGGTGTAGTATACGTAGTATTACATATTACGATCCAGTATCGAATTTCACATGCTAGGCCTGGGACTGGAATTGTGTCTGCCTCGTACGAAGCACATATCAGATCTCTGGTAACTAGTCTCTATAATCCGATAATCATAACCTAGTCATATTATCCCGATGACTGCAGTACTTAAGAGTACTAGTTCTGTATCCTACATGATCATTATCTCCATATGACTGAAGTGATACTTCCATCTTAACATCACACCCAATACACTACGATTCTCAATATACCCAGAAGAGGCGTACACAGAACCTGTTAAAGCCTCGGACGAGCAAAACCAAAGTATATTGATTGTCGCAAGTATTAGCGATGCAAGTCTCAGGTTAAGACCAAATAAACCTACCCTGATTCGGATTCCCATAGACATATAGTCATACTACCAATGGGATTCTGAGGGGTCTATCCAGAGCGAAGCTGTTTCCGTAACACCGATAAACAGAACCTCCTATTACACTTGCATGAGTATCCAATACCCAAATATATGAGAACTATGATGTTACGCTTCCATAACACGCACAACTGTAATACTAGTCTATTCCGCATTATCGATGTCCAGCCTCTAACCCTAGTGGGCTAGGATCCCGTTAAATAAAACACAACCTTGACTTTGGCCAATAAGTTGTATGAAACTTAACTAGGTAGATCTCTAAGATCAATTGGATCTTATCCAATTCCTAGATCCAGTAGGTAAACTTCCAAGTCCAAAACATATATCCAATATATGTAAATATATCCAATATATTTCCTAACATTTTCCTCTGAATCAACTAAGCCTTGGCTTTGGCACAACAAGCTTAATGATTCCAGTTAAGCGGGACCCATTGACTTTGGAAAGCTTCGTAATCGATGTCGATGGACAAGAAGTGATATTGACTCTAGCCAACAAATCACAACTTGGACAAGACATACGATATGGAACAAAGCCTTCATGATTCAAATACATCCGCGATGGATAAAGATCTTGACTTTGGCTAACAAACTAGTGCCAATCTTGGATCTTGAGAGAGAATCACTCAATGGAAGGAAAACACTTAATATTTGTTGAAGGTTTTTCGCGTAATTGGAAACCAATTAATTATCTTTGATTAGGTCTCATTATAAACCCTTAAGTATGCATTCTAAAAGCTTAATTAGGCGCGGTAAATAAATTAATAATGATATGCATATGGATATCTCACAAATTGTTCCTAGAACAAATCACTCCATTTCCTCTCCCTGGCTAGCACTATTCCGACTTCTACCCAATTACATAACACTTCTAAAGAAACCTCATTTACATTGAGGGGAATAGGTGAGAAGAGAAATACAATGAGAAAAGAGGTAATAGGTTGGACACGCATGTCCAATTTAATAAATTCTAAATTTATTACAACAATTTCCAAAATTGCCCTCACCCATCTAATATCCATCCGATATACATTATTCATAAATCATATCCATGTATTCACACAAAGATGTCCTTCCATGAGCACATACATGCTTGAAAATGATTTTATGTTGGGTTCTCTAAGAACAACCTAGGATCAATTAAGCATAAAAGAATGTGAATACGCAAAGAAGTAGCGGAAATACTTATATTGAACGGATTGGATATAGGTGGAGAGTTCAAAAAATCCAACCTTTGTGTAGTTGCTCCAAGCTTCTCCTTTGATGTATGTTGAGCTTCCAAGCTTGTTCTTGAATTCCAAACTCATGGATTAGTGTCCCTAACACCTTTGTATGACTCCTTTGTGTGCTAGCAATGGAGAAATTTGAAACAAAATTCCCCTAATGTCCTTTGAAGTTCTCGGCCTAGCCAAGAAAATTGGGAGAGGAAATTTTCTTCACTTTGCCGTGAAGATAAGAGATAGGGGGAGATGTGTTGTGTTTCAATTTTGTTTTATGTATATTGATTTCAAAAAATCAAAATCCATTTACAAAAAGGTAAGTTAGTAAAATGTCCATCACAAGTCAAACTTGTGTATGTAACAAGTTACCTACCATAAGCTCACCAACTTCCATCACCTTAAAATAAATAAAGTGACTTATGATGTGACTTAATGTGGGCCCTATTTGATTCAAAATCCAAGTGGGCCCGCAAACACATTCCGGGCTCGGATTCGTTAATTCCAAATTAACGAATTTTCCGTTGCGACTTAATTAAATCAAATTTAATTAAATAATTATGCCTAGTAAAATTACTGGTCACGTCGCTCGCGAATTAATGCTAAATTAATTCGTTCGTCCGAATTAAAATCTAATTTTAATTCCGTTATGAAATCTAATTTCATTTAATATATCGAATATATTATTTTAATCGATTAATTCCAAATTAATCGTTCTCTCTCTATTAAATGAATTTTATCCCAGATAAAATTCTCCGTAATTAATCCTAGATTAATTTTCTCTCTCTTCTATTTAATCCCAGATTAATAATGTTTGAGTCATATGTCATCGGTGAATCTTCGGGATGCGACCCATGAGATCCTTGGATATGTTGGTAGTAAATCCGGTTGTCGGATTATCCGAACACGTGCGTACCCTGGAACACGTTCTTACCGATTTACAAGACATGGTTGGCTTCTAGCAAAGCACCGTGCCTGCCCAATTCTCCAAAAATATTCTTTTGAGGAATATGTAATCTGTGTCAGGCATAGTATACGTATTATTGCGTATTGCGATCCAGTATCGAATGTCACATGCTAGGCCTGGGACTGGAATTGTGTATGCCCCGTACGAAGCACATATCAGATCTCTGGTAACTAGTCTCTATAATCGGATAATCATGACCTAGTTATATTATCCCGATGACTGTAGTACTTAAGAGTACTAGTTTCGTATCCTACGTGATCATAATCTTCATATGACTGAAATGATACTTCTATCTTGACATCACACCCAATACACTATGATTCTCAATATACCCAGAAGAGGCGTACACAAAACCTGTTAAAGCCCCGGACGACCAAAACCAAAGTATATTGATTGTCGCAAGTATTAGCGATGCAAGTCTAAGGTTAAGACCAAATACACATACCCTGATTCGGATTCCCATAGACACATAGCCATACTACCAATGGGATTCCGAGGGGTCTATCCAGAGCGAAGTTGTTTCCTTACCATCGGTAAACAGAACCTCCTATTACACTTGCATAAGTATCCAATACCCAAATATATGAGAACTATGCTGTTACGCTTCCATAACACGCACAAGTGTTATACTAATCTATTCCACATTATCAATGTCCAGCCTCGATAATACTACGACTAGGGATATTTAATGATTAAACCTTAGTGGATTAATACTGTCTCATATCTTATTAATCCGGTACTAATCATATGGACTTTTATCATTTATATATCTTGGTAATCTAATTGTAAATGATAAAAGAGCAATTTCCTTTGTCACATAGTTAATTTGTACAACAACACTATGTTCTGTACAAATAGTGATGCTATAGGTCATAATTGTCCAACATTTTCATCATGTATCAAGTCTCCGATAACGTAATAGTCATCGACCTCTGACAACGTACAAGTCGTCGGGATTATCGGGTGTTACATTGATAAGGGACAATGTTTTGTCTTATAACTTGAGTTCTAAGAGTTCGTTTGACGAATTATAAAATTTTAAGTAAACTAGAGATAATATGGACCAACATATGCAAAAATCAAAATTTTTAGATGTAAGATAGATTAATGCCAAATTTGCAAAATAGTTGCCCTGTTGAAAAATTATGGTTTTGTTTCTCTGGAATAATATGTGAAAATTTATTTATAACTTGAGTTTCAGATATCGAAATTGAGATTTGTAAAATCTAACATAAACTAGACACATAAGGAGTATGTGGTAAAAATATCAACCCTATGTTGGACAAAATGACCCATAACGTCACTATTTGCACAGATCATTGTGTTGTTGTAGCAAATTAACTATTGACAAGGAAATTGCACTCTCATCATTTGTGATTAGATCACCTTAGATATGTAAATGAAGAGAGGTCCATATGATTAGTTCCTGGACTGAGAATGATATGAGACAGTATCAGTCCCCGAAGGATTAATCATTAAATATCCCTAGCCGGAGTATTATCGAGACTGGACATCGATAATGCAGAATAGGCTAGTATTGCACTTGTGTGCGTTGTGAGGGCACAACGGCATAGTTCTCATATATATAAGTATTGGATGCTTATGCAAGTGCGATAGGAGGTTGTGTTTCACCGATGGTACGGGAAACAGCTTCGCTCTGGATAGACCCCTCGGAATCCCATTGGTATTATGAATATGTGTCTATGGGAGGCCGAAATCAAGGTAGGTGTGTATAGTCTTAACCTGAGACTTACATCGCTAATGCTTACGACAATCGATATACTTTAGTTGAGGTCGTCTAGAACTCTAACCGGTTCTGTGTACGCCAATGCCGGGTATATTGAGAATCGTAGTGCATTGGATGTGATGTCAAGACGGAAGTATCACTCCAGTCATAGTGGAGATGATGTCACAGTGGATACGGTATTAGTGCTCTTAAGTGCTGCGCGGCCATCGGGATATTATGACAAGGTCATGTATATCCGATTATAGAGACTAGTTACCAGACATCCGACATGTGCTTCGTACGGGGCAGACACTTATCCAGCCCCAGGCCTAGCACGTGACTATCCGATACTGGGCCGATATACACGATACTTGGTATACTACGCTTGATACAGATCTTAATATTCTTAGATGGATATGTCCGGAGAATTGGGTAGACTTGGTGCTTTGCTAGGAGTCGACCTTGTCTCGTAAATCGGTAGAACGTAGTACTTGGTACGTACGTGATTCGGATACTCCGACGACCGTATTTACTGCCAACTTATCCGGAGATCTCATGGGTCGCTTCCCGATAATCCACCGATGACGCACAACTCGCACTCTTGAATAATCTGGGATTATATAGAAGAGAGAGAAAATTAATCTAGGATTAATTACGGAGATATTTTATCTAGGATAAAATATCGTCTAGAGAGAGATAACGATTAATTTGGAATTAATCGATTAAATTAATATATTCGATATATTAAACGAAATTAGATTTCGACGTGGAATTAAAATTAGATTTTAATTCGGGCGAACAAATTAATTTAGAATTAATTCGTTAGCGACGTGAATAGTGAATTCGCTAGGCGTAATCATCTAATTATGACGCGACGTAAAAATTGTTAATTTGGAATTAGCGAACCCGAGCCCGAGTGTGATTGTGAGCGCATTCGTATTTCGAATTCGAGTGCGGCAACGCAAGTCACATCAAGCGTCAAATCATTCGTCACATCAAGCGTCAATCAAATGTCACTTGAGTGATGTGATTGATTGATATGATTGATTGAATGAAAGATGTGACTAGAATGTGAGTTAGTGGAGTGGTTGGAATGTTTGGTAATGAATTGATTTTAGAAATCAATTAAATGATTTTCACCATTTGACTTTTGAAAATTAATTGGTAAATCATTAATATATTTTGGAAAATATATAAACCAAACATTTACACTTTTCTAAGCAACTTATCACATTTTCTTCTCTCTCATTTTGCTCTCTTCTCCTCACGCCCAAACTGCATTTTGCTCACTGGTTTTGAACCAGAAATGGCGTGGCTTTAGGGAAGCAAGAGTTGGATTTTCATTGTGAGAAATCCAAGTGCTAGCACACTACGAGTCTTGCGAAGGTGGTAGGGAGGTTCGACCATGAGCCGGGATCCGTTCGACGAAGCTAGGAGCTCCGTTTCGCATCTCAAATTTCTGTTTTTGGGACAGTGGACTGCTGCAGTTCATTGCGCCAAGGCAGTGCGTGTTTTGGCCTTCAATCGTCTCCAAATCGACTCAACCGATCGATGTGAGTATTCTTCCGCTACCTCCATTGGTGTATTCACTCATGTTTTCATGTCTTGTATGATCTTGGGACCTAGATTCAAACTAACAATGGCATCAAGAGCCTTAGGTCAAGCATGAAAAATGTAGGGCTTAAAATTGGGTATTTTGTATTTGAGCATGATTTAACAAAATTGGATGTTTGAGCATGCTTAATATATGTTGAATGGAGGATTGATTTGATCAATTTCAAGAAAATGTGATTGGATCAATTTTGCCCAAATTTGGAGTGTTGGCCGAATGTTGATGGATTTTTTGAAATCTTGGATTTTTTCATTTTAATTCATTGGATGAGTTATAATAATGTAGGATGATGTTGATTTGAGATTGAATTGGATTTAATTTTGAATTGGATAAAATCCCTAAATTCCTTATGTGGCCGAATCTACAATGCCCTTTATGTCTTGGATTTTTGATTTTATGAACATTGGATGTGTATGAAATCATTCGGGAAGTTAATACGTGTCGATTGTGTAATTATCGGATTGAATTCAAATCGGACAAAATAACCTTCCTTGGCCGAGAGCATAAAAGCATGTAAATGGGTTTGATTTTTTTCAATTTGTGTGTTGGACATATAATAATGAATGAGCATGATTAATTAGACTAATATGGTGTTTTAGAAGTATTGATTTAGTTGATTAATCGTGTAATGCACTTTAGGTAATTAAATTGCTAAATTGGATTTATGTAATTTAATTATTGTGGCCCTTAAATTGGATTTGTACTATTAATGTTGTAATTGGGCCTATTGGGCTTGATTTTATCAAGTTGGGTTTAGGCCAAATGGATTGGATCCAATTGGGCCCAAAACCTTAACCATAAAGCCCAAATGCGACTAATGAACCTTTGAAGTTCAATTGGGCCTAATGGGCCAAGATTGATTTATGGGCTTATGGGGTAAATCCCGGATTGGACTTTGGTTATCGGTTTGACCCGAGTTGACCAAAAGTCCATGCCTTAAGAAATCAATTGAAAGCCCATTGGACTTTAATTGAATTGACGTTGGACGTTAATCGGTCTTTGAGACGCGTTACGATTAAATTTGGAATTTAAGTCGTAAAAGGTTTATTAAATAAAGTGTGTATATTTAATTTTGA
Organism: Zanthoxylum bungeanum; assembly: GCA_019454045.1. Taxonomy (NCBI): domain Eukaryota; kingdom Viridiplantae; phylum Streptophyta; class Magnoliopsida; order Sapindales; family Rutaceae; genus Zanthoxylum; species Zanthoxylum bungeanum. The sequence continues at coordinate 55,950 of SKCR01026356.1, forward strand.
ATTAAATAGTGAATTAGTATTAAGTACATATTAAATTAGATTTAATAATGTAGTTTATTTAATTCATGAATTCGTACTTTAAGTACTTATTCGCAAATACGAGTTTGACTCGAACAAAATCAAATCGTTGTTTGAACATTGGATGATCACTTAATTATCAGATTAACTTAATTTGATTAGATTGATTGATAGCATGCTTTGTGTGTGAATACGTGGTTGTGTTGAATGAATAATGTATATCGGATGGATATTAGATGGGTGGGCAATTTTAGAAATTGTTGTAATAATTCGATTTATTAAATTGGACCTGCGTGTCCAGCCTTATCACCTCTATTCTCTTTGTATTCTCTTCTCACCTATTCCCCTCTTGTATATGAGGTTTCTTTAGAAGTACAGTGTAAGGGGTAGAAGTAATACAGTGCTAGCTTGAGTGAGAAAGGGAGAGATTTGATCTAGGATCAATGTGTTAAGTATCCATCCGCATATCATTATTATTTATTTTCATATGCGCTTTATTATGTGTTAGAGAATGCATGTTTAAGGTGTATGGTGATGAGACCTTAACAAAGATAATTAAATTGGTAGCCAATTTGCACGCGAAAAGCCCTCATCAAATATCATGCGTCTTTTCCTTCCATTGAGTGATTCTTACTCAAGATCCTAGATTGGCATGGGTTGTTGGCCAAAGTCAAGCCCTTGTCCGTCGAAGATGTGTTTGAATCACGAGGCTTTGTTCATATTGGTGTCTTGTCCAAGTTGTGGTTTGTTGGCCAAAGTCAAGACCACTTCTTGTCCAACGACATTGATTACGAAACTTCCATGGTCAATGGGTCCGCGCTTGACTGGGATCATTAGGTTTGTTGTGCCAAAGCCAAGGCCTAGTTGATTCAGAGGAAAAAGGTTAGGGAATACATTCGATGTATAGGCATATATAAGATATATGTTTGGGACTTGGATGTCCACCTACCGGATCTAGGAGTTGGATGAGATCCAATTGATCTTCGAGATCCACCTAGTTAATTATCATACAATTTGTTGGCCAAAGTCAAGATGTGTGATATTTAACGGGATCCTAGCCCACCACTAGGAAACACGGTTTCCCGAGTACTCGACAGAGGGTTAGAGGCTCGACGAAAAATAGTGGGAGACAAGTATTGAATTTGCAACATTCGTTCGAATACTCGCTATAACCGCTCAAACAAATATATTCGTCATATTAATCAAAAGTATTAGTTGGACTAATATTTTATGTTGTTTTAAAAATATATATATATATAGTTGGACTATATACAAACTCATTCAATATATAGTTGATTTTATAATTAGATTATAGTAATCAATATAATTGAATTAAATGATAGTTGATTTTATAATTGATTATAGTAATCAATATTAAAATTATAGTTGATTAAATAATTGGATTATTGTAATCATTATAATAAATAGTACCTTATTAAATTGATTAAATAGTTGGACTATTGAAATCAAGAAAGAATTGAAAAGTTGAATATTTAAAATATATAATCCTTGGATTAAATGTTTTAAATGATTTAATTTCATATTGGGAATAAATAATAGGTTATTTATTTGATAAAATAACTTATTATGACTAGGCCCATAATTAAGCAAATAAGTAGAGCATAAAATCTTTGGAAGATTTATATGATGATGACTTTAGTGCTTAATTTAATATACTTGACAATAAATCTATCTTTAGATTTAAAAGTATTAAATACAATTAATAATTCTTAGAGAATTGATTTGACTATTCTAGGGGTGAAAGTCAAAAGTTTGCAATTGGGCGTGTTGCACAAGGTGCACATCGTTTCAATATTCCGAAACCCAAGGCTTGGCCAAAGGTTTGTGAAATATTGAAAAGATAATTGACATATCCCAAGTGACTACCATTTGGATATGGAAGACACGAAGGAATTAAAGAAAGGGCGAGGCTCTAACTTTAAAATATTTGTCAAAGTTATGTTCACTACTAGTATTAAAATTAGATTTTAAATACTTAGTGTGGTACATAAAATATATGTATTGATGTTCAGAATCTGCTTTGAGCAGGATACTGACTTCAAGCTGAGATTACTCTGCGAATCGGAAACGGGACGAAAGTTGCTGTTTCGACCGTAGATACCTAAGTTTAGGAACTACCCTTCGGGTATGTACTTAAATTAGGAACTGTTATAAAGTAACTAGTTTGACTAGAGACATTACCTCTATATCAGTGTTTAATCCGTTGCGGATAAACCTTTATATTCTTGAACACTAAGTGTTTCATTATATAAAGATGATACTGAGATAAATACATTAGATGTGAATAACAGATAATTTATATTTTGAATATAAATAAAATCTCAAACATATAAAATTACAAATAAATAGCTCAAATTGATTTGATCAATAGAGACTTATTTGTGGTATTGTTGTATAGGACACAATTTAACGAGACTCGTATATCCACACTTTTGAAGAGTGGGTATTAGGACTGATTTGACTATTCAAATAAAGTCTGCGAATCTAGTTTATTAGGTAAAGTACCTAAAATACTATTTACTTGGTAATAGTATAAGGGCCACCAATCTGTTAGCCCTATTCATGGTGAAGTTAGTGGGCCCATATCTAGCTAGGCTAGATATGAACATGAATATTTCGTGACCTTAACGGATGTAACATCACGTTATGGTTATGTGTTTCTTTTGAAGAACACAGATCAGAAACTATTAGGGTTTCGACACGAAGTAGATTAACAGATCGACTGTAGTATTATGCCGTCACGGTAAGACCGTAATGGAAAATACTTAAGCAGTAAGTTTCAAACATACATGAAAGAGTATAATATTCTTTCAGATGAGGACTCCTCCCGAGACACGTCAGTTAGACGGTGTGTCCGAACTAAAAACCGAATTTTGTTGGACATGATAAGGTTTATCACGAGTCGCTTTGAGCTACCATTTCCTTCAACGGATATGTATCTACAGTGCAAAACTTATTTAGAATAAGGTTCCATATAAATCTGTTTGACAGATATCATATAGGATATGAACAGGAAAGAAACAGGGTTTCTCATTCCTAATAATTTGGGTATGCCAGGCATAACGTTTGGATGATACCAAACTAAAGACCCAAATTGGATAAGTGCCAATATAGGTTATCCTAAGGGAAACCATAAGTATAGTACTTATTAATCTCACATGAGAACAATGTGATTGTTGCTCACCATGCATTTTCCTGAGAGGATACCGATATGCAGTGGTCAGTGGGGGATAGTGATACTCGATGAAAATCGGAGTAATACTGTTCAAGGCACAAGTCCTTAATGGAACACAAATAGTTCATCTATGATGAATCTATACCATTAATCTTCAAATACACAAGAACTTCGTAGATCAGATAGAGTCAGAAAACAACCTAGGGTATGTGTTTCTGATCTAACCTCATAAAGATGTCAATCTTATGAAGGTATATCCACCGACTACGTTTTGAGGAAGTGATACGAGGTATCGACTCCCTATTATGGCAAAGTGCCATGAGTCCGAAATGGATTCCATGTATAACAACTATTTTGGATACTAGTTGTTGTACCACAAGGCATTGTGCCTATTGGTACTTTAAACGTCTTCAAGGAAGACATACATGGAAGGAAACATACCAACGTTCAAAGCTGGGCTTTTGACGGAAAGGTATCGTTATCAACATTGTGTTAATAACGGTTCAACCTTTTATCTGTTGCCATGGTAAATCCATTTTGAAGATGCAGATCAAAATCGCTTTCCTGAAAAGGAAAACTTTTGGAGGATGTTTACAACATCCTGACGATTTTGTATAACCAACAAACGAGGTTTGCGGGTTATTCAATCCATGTTTGGATTAATGCAAGCATAAGGTTCTTGAACTGTCGTTTTGAAATAATCATAATGGTTTATGATTTGAATCAAAACGAAATGATTCTTGTGTATATAAGGAGGTTAGTGGGAGAGCGCACTGACTATGAAATTCCCATAAAGCAATTGGTGAAAGCTTGGCTTTCATAGATATTCTTTCAATAGAAATTCTCCGTAGAATTCTGGGGAGTAACAACCTTTATTCAAGGAATAAAGATCTACTGGGATAGATTTAGAGTTGTTAACACTCTCTGGGAAATTGTATATTTAAAATGTACTTGATAGGGTGTCTCATACGCTTCGAGCATATGGAGTCACAATCGGGTCAATCCAAGTGATGGTCACTGGATTGAAGTTAAAGAACATCTGTTAGTATCTTAGAGAACTAAAGATGTTGTCTAAAACTATGGAGAAGGAGAACTGAAGTGACTGGGATCACTGCTGTAAGTTTCCAAACAGTTAAATACTGCGGTACTATAAAGTTTGAATAATGGGACAGTGAGCTGGAAATCTTCCGAGCAAGATAACTGTTGCCGAATAAACAACAAATACGGATTATTGCTGCAGCTGAGGCAGCAATAGAAGCCATTTGGGTCGATAATAAATCTAATTAGATTAGATATAGTTCTGGTAGCAGCTGAGCTAGGCGTCAGCACAGGCTAAGGAATTAAAGGTCTCATCGACGATCCAGATATATACTTCTATATCATCTGATTCGTTCGGATCATACATCGTGGCGATGTGATGATCGTGTAAATCGCGTCAGACGATAATCATACAAATCCGCTGACGAAAACCTTTCCTCAGCAATTTGAGCGAACCGTACATAATTCGGGCGTTAGACACTCGAGTGACTGCTATGTGCCAAGTGGGAGATTGTTGGACAAAATGACCCATAGCGTCACTATTTGCACAGATCATTGTGTTGTTGTAGCAATTAACTATGTGACAAGGAAATTGCACTCTCATCATTTGTGATTAGATCACCTTAGATATGTAAATGAAGAGAGGTCCATATGATTAGTTCCTGGACTGAGATGATATGAGACAGTATCAGTCCCCGAAGGATTAATCATTAAATATCCCTAGCCGGAGTATTATCGAGACTGGACATCGATAATGCAGAATAGGCTAGTATTGCACTTGTGTGCGTTGTGAGGGCACAACGACATAGTTCTCATATATATAAGTATTGGATGCTTATGCAAGTGCGATAGGAGGTTGTGTTTCACCGATGGTACGGGAAACAGCTTCGCTCTGGATAGACCCCTCGGAATCCCATTGGTATTATGAATATGTGTCTATGGGAGGCCGAAATCAAGGTAGGTGTGTATAGTCTTAACCTGAGACTTACATCGCTAATGCTTACGACAATCGATATACTTTAGTTGAGGTCGTCTAGAACTCTAACCGGTTCTGTGTACGCCAATGCCGGGTATATTGAGAATCGTAGTGCATTGGATGTGATGTCAAGACGGAAGTATCACTCTAGTCATAGTGGAGATGATGTCACACTGGATACGGTATTAGTGCTCTTAAGTGCTGCGCGGCCATCGGGATATTATGACAAGGTCATGTATATCCGATTATAGAGACTAGTTACCAGACATCCGACATGTGCTTCGTACGGGGCAGACACTTATCCAGCCCCAGGCCTAGCACGTGACTATCCGATACTGGGCGATATACACGATACTTGGTATACTACGCTTGATACAGATCTTAATATTCTTAGATGGATATGTCCGGAGAATTGGGTAGACTTGGTGCTTTGCTAGGAGTCGACCTTGTCTCGTAAATCGGTAGAACGTAGTACTTGGTACGTACGTGATTCGGATACTCCGACGACCGTATTTACTGCCAACTTATCCGGAGATCTCATGGGTCGCTTCCCGATAATCCACCGACGATGACGCACAACTCGCACTCTTGAATAATCTGGGATTATATAGAAGAGAGAGAAAATTAATCTAGGATTAATTACGGAGATATTTTATCTAGGATAAAATATCGTCTAGAGAGAGATAACGATTAATTTGGAATTAATCGATTAAATTAATATATTCGATATATTAAACGAAATTAGATTTCGACGTGGAATTAAATTAGATTTTAATTCGGGCGAACGAATTAATTTAGATTAATTCGTTAGCGACGTGAATAGTGAATTCGCTAGGCGTAATCATCTAATTACGACGCGACGTAAAAATCGTTAATTTGGAATTAGCGAACCCGAGCCCGAGTGTGCTTGCGAGCGCATTCGTATTTCGAATTCGAGTGCGGCAACGCAAGTCACATCAAGCGTCAAATCATTCGTCACATCAAGCGTCAAATCAAATGTCACTTTGAGTGATGTGATTGATTGATATGATTGATTGAATGAAAGATGTGACTAGATGTGAGTTAGTGGAGTGGTTGGAATGTTTGGTAAATGAATTGATTTTAGAAATCAATTAAATGATTTTCACCATTTGACTTTTGAAAATTATTGGTAAATCATTAATATATTTTGGAAAATATATAAACCAAACATTTACACTTTTCTAAGCAACTTATCACATTTTCTTCTCTCTCATTTTGCTCTCTTCTCTCTCTTCCTCTCCCCGCCACAAACTGCATTTTGCTCACTGGTTTTGAACCAGAAATGGCGTGGCTTTAGGGAAGCAAGAGTTGGATTTTCATGGTGAGAAATCCAAGTGCTAGCACACTACGAGTCTTGCGAAGGTGGTAGGGAGGTTCGACCATGAGCCGGGATCCGTTCGATGAAGCTAGGAGCTCCATTTCGCATCTCAAATTTCTGTTTTTGGAGACAGTGGACTGCTGCAGTTCATGCGCCAAGGCAGTGCGTTTTTGGCCTTCAATCGTCGCCAAATCGACTCAACCGATCGATGTGAGTATTCCGCTACCTCCGTTGGTGTATTCACGCATGTTTTCATGTCTTGTATGATCTTGGGACCTAGATTCAAACTAACACCCTAAATCTATTACCAATTGAGTATAGTGAATTTTCTAAATTGACCTTTCTGTAGCTAGTTTTTAACATTATGACATAATTTGAATTGCTACTCCCCAACTTACACAATTCCGAATTAGACTCCGTCAAATTCTTAGGTAATCTAAACATAATAAAATTTCTGTAATGTTGCATGTACATGCATATCATATTTGATTTATTTGTACTCGCTAATTTAACGAAGGTTTATCAATTATAGTCTGACATCAGGAATTTCAGTTGCCACCAACTTTATGAATAAGTTTGGAAAAAAATTCAAATATGTTAGTCAATGCAATTATATTTATGCTTTCATTTTTCTTACAATATGACATACTTTACTTACGATGTACATATTATAATTTATGAAGCACGATTATAATATATAAGTTACGTCTTATGTCTCACGTTTACAGTTTATGTTTTACATATTTGTAGTCTATATATACATGTTCATGAATTAAGTTTTCACGAGTTACGTATGTGTGATTTTTATTTATGTTTTTTGCCGCATGTTTACAGTTTATATTTTCAGTTGTGTGTTTTATTGTAGAAGTATTAGTTAGGAAATTCGTTCGGACGACACTCATTCCATACATATTCTAAAATAAGTAATGAATTTCATACGAGTATTGTATACATAAGCCATTACATATTCCACTATATGATGTACATACTTTCAGTTCATGAATGAATTAGTCAATATTAACATTTTTACAGTTCATGAGTATGGTCCATTCAGTTAATGTTTTCAGTTACATGTTCTCCAAGAGTCATGTTTACAGTTTATGATTTCATGTTGCAAGACTACAACTTATATTTCCAGCATGTATGTCATGAATTTCTAGCCACAGTTCATTTTATAGTTGTGCTTTCAGCATACATGTCATGAGCATCAAGTTACAGTTCATGTTTACAGTTATATTTCAGTTTATGATTTATGTGATTTCAATTCATGCTTATTGGTCCTCGTTCACCATTTTCGGTTATGTTTTTCATGTGTCATGTTTACAATAATAAGTTTATGATTTCATGTGTCACGTTTGCATGTTTATAATTTATGTTTTCTCATAATATGTTTTGGTTCACAATTTACTAGTGTTCATTTCATGTTTTACATGTTTAATTCCATGATTCACAATTTCTGGTTTATGATTTACAGTTCACGTGTCATGTTTTAAAATTATGCTTTCATGTGTCATGTTCACAGCTTATACTTCCATGTGTTGTGTTTACAGTTTACGTTTTCACGTATCATGTCTACAGATTGTGTTTTATAATTTTAGTCCATGTTTACCTATCCAAGTGTCATGAATGCATTTACGAGTCAGGTTATGATTTATGTTCTTACATAACAATTTATTATTATGTTTTTATTCTTCACAATTTACAAGTCATGTTTCAAACTTCTGTTATGATTTTCAGAATAAATAATTTATTTTTTCCAGTACATGGTTTACAAAATAAGAAATTAAATATTTTCAAACATCAATAAAGTACCATCCCCTCTTATATATGTCTCGAGTACGCTCACGTTCCGCTAGCCTAATGGTTATATGGAGACCCTCTTAGGCATATTCATGTTAATATTCACGTTTATTTTCTTACGCAGTGCTAGGTCCCACTAAGTAAGTTTCATACCCCAGGTTACGATACTGATGACATTTTCATGAATTTTTAGGATATACAAGCGTACGAGGGGGTGATGATCAAATCTTGGTACGTATGGTGATGTGGGGGAGACGTCTCAATCTTGATCGTTGCATATCTAAGCTTTCAAGTTAATGGATTTTACAATTAAGTTTTCAGTTCAAGTTTACAGATTTCAAGCCATGTTTTGATTTCCAAGACATGTTTATGGTTTCAAGCCTATTTACGTAATCAATGCATGCTGATATTTTTGGATCATGATTCAATTATCATTTCTCATGTTTACAGTTTTCAGTCATGCTTAGAAGTTCATGTCATACATATTTCATTTCTATTTATAAGATCATGTTATACAGTTTCAGACAGTCTCGATTTACTAGTTATAATTTACAGTCATGTTTACAGTCCACAGACACGTTTACAACTTACATTTTCATATCAAAAACCTCAGTTGTAGTTGTTTCGATTTACACTTACAACCATGATTATACAAGTCAGGTTTCACGGCTCTCAGTCCATATTTCAAGATTCACGATTACATGTCACGATTTTAGTAATGTATTCATATTTTCAGTATTGTTTCTGAATTTTAGTCCATATGTTACGAATCGCATGTCATGAATTATAGTTTAGGTGTCATATTTTATATGTCATGAATTACATATCATAGGTTATGATTTAGAAGTTATGTTATATAATGTGCTTTTTCACGTCTTATGATTTATATGACATGATGCATGTTACATGATTAAGGATCTTATAGTCATGCTCTTTAGCTACGATTCATGTTTCATAGCCTACAGTTTTCAGTTAATGATCTATAGTATGTGTTGACGACCTCGTAAGTATATTTCAAGAATTGATATTGGTAACTGAAATTAGCTACAAGCACACATAACAAGTAATTTTTTGTACCCAAGAGAGAGGAGAGGGTGAATTGGGTAATGAATTCCTCAATGACAAGGTATGATAAATAATATGGAAATATAATATAAAGTTTGCAATAAATTAAACAAATAGGGTTATAGAAGTTGAAAATTTTTCTCTCTCTCAATATTAGCTCCCCATCAACATGTGATTGTCTTTAATATAACTCTATAAAACTTAGACAAACACATTAGTATAAATTTGCTCTCTCTTGATACAATGGTGTGGGTAATACAAATTTGACCTTTGAACGAGGGTGAAGGTAATATATGTTTCAGTTCTCATTTCTATGATTTCCCTCATTTGACATTATCAAAAAAATGAAGAAGCAAAAATTAAGCTATATGAGATTACCAACCAATATGTGCATAAAACATATGAAAGTTCATTAACATGTATATTTAGCATTTTCTTACATTTCTCCCATTTTGCCATACAATATGAAACTTATGCATAGATCATCAAAATCACTCAAATTAAGCCAATATCCATGCATTTCATTTTCTACCAATAAAGATCAATGGTAAGGCATATTGAATGCTATTAATTCAAAAGGGTCACACAAATCATATAAACACATAAGTCCTATGTGATACCATTTGATATCAAATGAGATTAATAATGTGATTAAGTATATGATGATATCAAATTAAATTCAAATTGTATAATCACTAGTATACTTCACAATCAAGTCCAATTCATATGAATTGAAATAAACATACATATATATATTTAAGGAAACTTTACCAATGTTTCCGTAAATACGGATTTTACCTATTACAATTGTAACTTGGTGATAAATCCACCAATCTTGAAAAATCATTCGTTTTTAAGGTAGAAATTGAAATTCTTTCTTATTGAGCTTTTTCCTCATTTTTGTTAAGTCTTTGGGATTAGTTTGTATTTCTTATTGATGACCATTCCCAAAGCTGCCCCTACAAAATCATTTAAGTACAATTTGTTACCCAATTTTTCTTGGGTCGATGAGGGTTAATCTTGGTTCCTTATGGAACCCATGCATTCATATTCAAATATTTGTTCATGTAATTGAATATTTTGTGTCTTTTCTTATAACATGCATGACATGTGATATTTTCATCAAAAGTGACGCGTATGAGAATTGCACGCCTTTATAGAATAATTCTTCAAAAATTTTCTTTTAATGTAAGGCCTATATCCTAATCATTTTCTTTTAAAAGCACATATTTGAGATCCAATCAACATATTGAAGTTTTTCACTCCCAAAGTAAATTTTTCAACAATATTATTTGAATCCACAATCTTTTTATTCAAAACAACAGTTTCATTCATAATAGATTTGCAATCACATGTATTTGACTTAGATGACATGGTAGATATGATCATTTCAAGTTTTAGCTTTTCATCTTTTAAGCATGATCTTTTTTTCATGCATTTTATTTTTCTTAAAATAAATCAGAAAACGAATGGACCAAGTCAAATTTTATTTTTCATGCATTCTACGAGGGTAGTTCTAGAAATCAACACTTGGACCAAGTCAAATATGTTATTACTCTTCGTAGTGGTAAGAAAATCCACATACATATTCTTGAACCTCACGAAATTGAAAATAAATCAGAATCAGAGGGTAAGGAATGGGTTGATGAGCCATTACCCGTCGTCGATAATAACAGTTTTCCTCATGCACCATCATTTCCTCAAGCATTAAAAAAAAAGAAATTGAATCATTCCCCAGAAATTTATGAAATATTCAAATAGGTAAAGGTCAATATCCCTTTGTTAGATGCCATCCAACATATACCATCTTATGCTAAATTTCTAAAAGATCTATGTACCGTCAAAAGAAAACATCAGGTAAGAAATAAAGCTTTTCTAGCTGAACAAGTAAGTTCCATTCTCTCAACCAATAATGCATTAAAATACAAAGACCCTGGTTGTCCAACTATTTATTGTATTATTGGAAATCAAAACATTGAACATGTTTTGCTTGATCTTGGAGCTAGTGTAAATCTACTTCTATTTTTGGTCTACTAACAACTAAATATCGGTGAAATGAAACCAATCTCAACTACTCTTTTACTTGTCGATAGATCAGTTAAGGTACCAAAAGGAATTGTGCAAGATGTGTTATTACAAATCGATAAATTCATATACCCTGTGGATTTTATTATTTTAGAAACACAACATGTTTCAGACAGTTATAAGCCAATCCCTGTAATACTTGGTTTCCCATTTTTAGCGACAGCTAACGCTTTAATTAATTGCAGGAATGGAATCATGAATCTTTCTTTTGGAAAAATGACATTAGAGCTAAATATTCTTAACATGTGCAAACAGCCATATGATGAAGATAGTGAAAACGAAAGCGTAGAATCAAGTGAACCTATTGTGGATGAGCATATTCAGGGGAGTTTATCTGATCCTATAGAATTTTTTACTGCTAATTTTGTTGAGTCAAGTGCGTAAATAAATTTGGATATTACTAATGATTTTCTACTTGACTCTACACAGGTATTGGAAGATGGGGGAAAAACTAAAAACTTAGAGGAACTGGGAACACTGGAAGAAGGAAAACATGAAGAAGCACCCAATTTGGAGTTAAACGTTTTGCCAGAATGACTGAAATATGCATTTCTAGAAGATAATCAAACTTACCCTGTGATAATTTCTTCTTCTCTCATAAGCGATCAAGAAGGTAAATTTTAAATGTGTTGAAAGAACATAAACTGGCAATTGGATGGACTTTAAAAGACATAAAAGGTATTAATCCATTAATCTGCACACACCGAATACATCTAGAAGATAATGCTAAGACATATCGTCAACCCCAAACTAGATTAAACCCTCACATGAAAGAAGTATTAAAAACAGAGGTCCTTAAACTTCTTGATGCATGCATTATCTATCATATTTATGATAATAAGTGGGTAAGTCCACAGGTTGTACCCAAAAAGTTTGGAATTATTGTTGTAAAAAATGATAACGGTGAATTAATCCCAACTCGCATTTCATCTAGTTGGCGTATGTGCATTGATTATAGAAAATTAAATGACGCAACTAGAAAATATCATTTTCCTTTGCCATTTCTTGACCAAATTTTAGAAAGAGTAGTTGGACACCCATACTATTATTTGCTTGATGGTTACTCGGGTTATTATCAAATTCTCATTATTTTAGACGACCAGGAAAATACCACATTCACATGCCTTTTTGGAACATTTACATTTAGGAAAATGCCTTTTGGACTTTGTAATGCATCTGCAACATTTCAACGATGCATGTTAAGAAAATTTAGTGACATGGTTGAACATTGTTTAGAAGTCTTTATGGATGATATAACTGTCTTTGGAAATTCATTTGATAATTGCTTGACTAATCTTGAAAATGTTTTGAAAAGATGTGAAGAAAAAAGACTTGTGTTAAATTGGGGAAAATGCCATTTCATGACTAATTCAAGAATTATTTTGGGACATGTTGTTTCATCTAAAGGTGTTGAGGTTGAAAAAGCAAAAATAGAGGTCATTTCTAAATTACCATCACCAAAAACAGTCAGAGACATTCGTTACTTTTTAGGACATGCACAATTTTATAGGAGGATAATTAAAGACTTTAGTACTTTATCCATACCCTTATATAACCTCCTATTACAAGATGAAACATTTGAATGGACGAAAGAATGTCAAAAATCATTCAAAACAATTATCAGTCTTTTGACTTCTGCTCCTATTATGCAATCCTCAGATTGGCCTTTGCCCTTTGAGCTAATGTGTGATGCTAGTGATTATGCATTTGGTGTAATTCTAGGACAGAGAAAGGAAGGTAAGCCGCATGTAATATATTACGCAAGTAGAACTTTAAATAATGCACAAATGAATTACACTACCACATAAAAAGAACTAATTGCTGTAATATTTGCATTGGATAAATTTCGATCATATTTAATAGGTTCTTCAACTGTTGTTTATTCTGATCATGCTGCTGTTAGATATTTGATGTCTAAACAAGATGCCAAGCCAAGATTAATCCAGTGGATTTTGTTCCTTCAAGAATTCAATCTCACAATCATAGAAAAGAAAGGGGCAGAGAACGTGGTTGCAGATCACTTATCGAGACTCACCAATGAGTCATTAATCGATACCACTCCCATCAATGATTCTTTTCCCGATGAATTTTTATTTTCGGTAAACATAATGCCTTGGTATGCTAATATTGTCAATTTTCTTACAACGGGAAATATACCCTCAGACTGGAGCCACCAAGAAAAGAGGAAATTTTTGACCGAAGTCAAAAGATTCTACTGGGATGATCCTTATCTGTTTAAATGCTTCCCTAATCAGATTTTCAGAAAATGCATACCTGACAGTGAGATAAGTGGTGTTATTAAGTTCTGTCATTCAGAAGCATGTGGAGGTCATTTTTCATCTAAGAAAACCGCTGCAAAAATCTTGCAGTGTGGATTTTATTGGCCCACCATTTTTAAAGATACATACACTTTCTGCAAGACTGCGAAAATTGTCAAAAGTTGGGATTTATTTCAAAAAGAAACATGATGCCTTTAAATTCCATCATTGTCATCGAAATCTTTGATTGTTGGGGGATAGATTTCATGGGCCCATTTCCACCATCCTTTGGATTTTTATATATTTTAGTTACAGTCGATTATGTTTCAAAATGGGTTGAGGCAATTCCTTGTTGGAATAATGATCACACAACTGTGATCAAATTTTTTGAAAAAACGTGTTGTGTCGATTTGAAATTCCTCGGGCCATCATAAGTGATGGAGGAAAACACTTTTGTAATAGACCCTTTAAATCTTTATTGAAAAAGTATAGAGTCACACACAAAGTTTCCATCTCTTATCACCCCAGACAAACGAACAAGTAGAATTAGAGAATAGGGAAATTAAACAAATTCTAGAAAAAAAGGTTAACCCAAATCGCAAAGATTGGTCTATTTGATTAACTGATGCACTCTGGGCATATCGAACAACTTTCAAAATATCTTTGGGAATGTAGTTTCTTTTATTTTCGGTTTAATATTTCTGTAATTTTCATTTTCTCTTAGTTTCATAGTATTCTTGTTTTATTTATTTTTATCTCACAACACGATAAAGCAGCAGATAACGGTACTCCGTGACTCAAAGTCGGTTATTTCAGTTTCCTAAAAATACTAATACCCTACAAACCAAAGAATGGAAGAAACTCTCACAACCCACCACAAATATTTTCCTGCACTTCCCCAAAATTCTATGACAAAAATTTACAAAGCCCACACAGAAAGAATGAAAATTCTTATAATTCATGGTATTCCTAGTGATATTCATTGGGTAATTGAAGCAATAGTTTATTTGGCAGGTGAGTCACCTGACTCCTTCATTTCTTACATGTCTGGTTCAGGGAAAAACACATATTCTAAAAAATGAAGAGCTAAACAAATGGGTGTTTGTTATAAGTGTGCACGTTGTACATGCAGCACTCATTATCGTTCTTTAGGAATGGTATCTGATAATCGGGAAGATAAAATTCAATTCATTAGAAATGGACTGATGATGAGTGGTAATTATACCACTATTTCCCACTCATTTGACCTAATATTTTGTATAGAATCTTGAGTTTTGTGATTATTTTGATGTGTTTTGTGTTATTTTGTAGAATAATAAAGTTTCAGGACACTTTGGAGGTGATTCGGGGCCAAAACAGTGAAAAATGGACTAAAGGGCAAAATGGTCATTTTGCGCGTCGCGACACGCTCCACGCATCGCGGCCACTAACATGCACCAGACTTTGCTAACGTGCGCCGCTGCCTGCTAAAATGTGTCATGCCACGTGTCACAATTTGATAAGTCTGCTAACATGCGTCGGATACTAACGTGCGCATGCCATATGTCAACATCAGAGCAGATATGCTAACGTGCGCCGTGCCATATGTCATCATCTTATGGTGCCGAAAATCGCGATCGCCACGTGTCATCTACGTGTAATCCATGTGTCAGCCACGTGGCATCCACATCAATCACTTATTGAGTCAGCTTGCCACGTCATCGACACATCATTATCAGTCAATCATTACGTGACACATGTCACAATCACACGGTACCGACAATCCATATCACCACTGTTGGACAATTATGACCCATAGTTTCAGTATTTGTACAGATCATGGTGTTGTTGTACAAATTAACTATGTGACAAATGAGATTGCACTCTTATCATTTGTGATTAGATCACCAAGATGTATAAATGATAGAAGGTCCTTATGATTTGTTCATGGATTGAGAATGATATGAGACAGTATCAATCCACGAAGGATAAATCATTAAATATCCATAGTCAGAGTATTATCGAGATAGAACATCGATAAATACATAAAAGACTAGTATTACACTTGTGCGCGTTGATAGGGCACAACAACATAGTTCTCATACAAGTGTAATAGGAGGTTGTGTTTTACCGATGGTACGGGAAACAGCTTCGCTCTGGATAGACCCCCTCGGAATTCCATTGGTAGTATGACTATGTGTCTATGGAAGTCCGAAATCAGGGTAGGTGTATTTGGTCTTAACCTGAGACTTGCACCGCTAATACTTGCGACAATCAATATACTTTGGTTTTGGTAGTCCAGGGCTTTAACCGGTTTCTATGTACGCCTCTTCTGGGTATTTCGAGAATCATAGTGTATTGGGTGTGATGTCAAGACGGAAGTATCACTCCAGTCATATGGACATGATGATCGCGTAGGGATACATAACTGGTTCTCTAAAAAGGTTGCAACCGTCGGGATAATATGACTTGGTCATGATTATCTGATATTAAAGAAACTAGTTGCTCGTCATCCGATATATGCTTCGAACGGGGTAGACACTGTACCAGCCCCAGGCCTTTCATATGATCATCCGATACTAGATCGAAATACGCAATACTACGTATATTACGCCTGATATAGATCCTTATTCCTGTAAGGATATTTATGGAGAATTGGGTAGGCATGGCGCTTTGCTAGAAGCCAACCTTGTCTTGTAAATCGGTATAAACGTAGTACTAGGTACTTTCGTGTTCGGAAAGTTCGACGACCAAATTTACTACCAACATATCCGGGGATCTCATGGGTCACTTCCCGAAGATTCACTGATGACGTATGACTGTCACTTTTAATTAATCTGGGATTAATTAGATGAGAGAGAAAATTAATCTGGGATTAATTGCGGAGATATTTTATCCAGGATAAAATATCATTTAAAGAGAGATAACGATTAATTTGGAATTAATCGATAAAATTAATATATTCGATATATTAAACGAAATTAGATTTCGACACGGAATTAAAAATTAGATTTTAATTCGGGCGAATGAGTTAATTTAGAATTAATTCATTAGCGATGTGAATAGTGATTTCGCTAGGCATAATCATTTAGTTGCGTCGCAACGAAAAATTCGTTAATTTGGAATTAGCGAACCCGAGCCCGAGATTGTTTGCGAGCGCATTCATATTTCAAATTCGAGTGTGGCACGCAAGTCAAATCAAGCGTCAAATCGCTAGTCGCATCTAGCGTCACATCATTCGTCAATCAAGTGATGGATGTCTTTCACTTTGAGTGATTGACACCAGTCACTATTCATTGATTGATGGATTGATGAGTAGATGGAAGTGGTAGGCAATTATGGCCATTTGACTTTTGGAAAGAAAATTGGTAAATTAATTATTGATTTTTTTGAAAATCAAATAAATGGTATTTGATACACATTTTTTTGCAAAACACTTACACATCTATCTCTCCTCTCTTTTCTCTCTCTCTTTCACGCCCTTGGGGCTATTTCTTCACTGGTTTTTGCTAAGAAATCGTGATCAAGGGAAGCACAAGTGCGATGATTTTGCTGCAAAATCATCAAGAGCTAGCACTCCGAGAGACATGCGAAGGTGATAGGGAAGTCCACCCATGAGCTTGGAATCATTTGACGAAGCTTGGAGCTTGACGAAGATGATCCAAATGACAGAAATTGGGGACTGCAGCAGCTCACTGCCGAGAGGTCCAAAGGAGGCAGAAAACGTTTTTTATCTTCACTCGCGTCGCTCAACCGATCATTGTGAGTATTCCCCAACTCCCTCGTTGTATTCGCACATCTGTTTTATGCTTTGTATTCGATCCTCGGGACTTAGAGATCTCTAACAACATGTCGCCACATCATTTCCATGTCATCGCCACTTCAGCACAATCATTCAGCTCCCAGCCGCCAGGACAAGTGTCCCTGTAGCCGCGATCCACACCGCAAAATGTGGCGCGACGCGATGCGCCAGGCTTACCGAGGCCTATAAATTCAGCTCATTTTTCTGATTTCAAATGTACCTTCCTCTCTGTAATTCTCTGATAATTCTAAGGAGTTTGTATCTAGTTTGTTTAATTTTAGTTGTGTAATTAATTTTATATACTTTTTGTAATAGTAATTTACTTTCTTTACTTTTTCAGTTTTTTACTATTCAGCAATGAGGAGGTAACTTCCCCCTGCTAGGGTGAAAGGTAACGCTTTTATTATTGCTATTTAGATTAATCTCCCTTAATTATAATTTAATAACTATTTAAAACTTGACTTAATGAGGATACCGCTATATTGGCCGGTTGGTAATTGATATTAAATTGGTTTTAACCTGAATAAATAAGGATACCGCCTGGTTGGTCGGTTGGTAATTAATTATTAATTTGACTCAATCAGGTTACCGCCTATATGGATGGTTGGTAATATCAAACAAGTTCATATATTATATTAGGGAGATATCTAAAATAGTAGTAATAAAAGTGGATCCTTTAACCCTAGCATTTTCTTTTATTGTACTTTTTCCTTTTTAATTTCTAGCATTTACTTTTCAGCATTTTACTTTATGTCTTTTATTTTTAAGTTTTTACTATTTGTAAATATGTGTCGTAGCTAAGTCCGTTATCTGGGGATGTGATGAATTCCAATACCATCGGTTTATAAGGGATTATTTTATAGTTTGAGTAATATAAAGGTTTACTTATTAAGTCTTAAGCTTATTGCATCTTGTTAACCGGCCACTAATAAGATTGATCGGATAAACTTAAAATAAACTTGATGAAGGAATTTTAGGTTTCAGACACTAGACTTAATAGCCCACGATCTTCCTTGAGGATAGATAACCCTTTAATAGATTTCCTTACAGGATAGACATATACCTATCGGGCGAGGGTAACCACAATTGGAACTTAATCTTAATGAATCAAGGTAATTTGATTGACATAGACATATGATTTAATTGGGTTACACGAGGTATTTGCATCTGACCATTGAGAGAGGCTTTTACATAATTTCGTGTTCCAGATTAGTAAACCAATATATTACACAGACATGAAATAACCACTTCATCTTTAAAAAGATATTGGAAGAAATCACAACCCTTGATAGTTTTATAAACTTGAATTTTCCTCAATTTATTTTAGCTTCTTTTTATTTACTTGTTTTAATTTTAAAGTCACCATTCCAATCAAACAATCAATCCAATAGATACTGGTAATGATTTGGCCTCATAAAATTAATTGCTTAGGTATTAAGTCCTCGTGGGATCGATACTTTTTATACTACTTGAACGATACATGCGCTTGCGTTATACGCGTGCGACAAAAACCGGTCAAATTTTTGGCACCGTTGCCGGGGACTTATTTATCTTTCATTATTAGTTTTGGGGTTAGATACCTTTACTTGTATCTAATTTTCTGTTTACTTATCATTTCTGTTTTCTTGTGTTTCAGGTTCTCAGACACTACATGAGACGAACCAGAATCTTTGAACTCCGACCGCTTGACCCAGAGATTGAAAGAACTATCAGACAATTGAGAACAGAAAGGCGAGAAGGCCAAGAAGCATTTGAAAAGTCTGTAATTGAAAAGTCTGTAATATTATGTGCTCATTTTTCTGATTCCAGGCTTACTGAGGCCTATAAATTTAGCTCATTATTCTGATTTCAAATGTACCTTCCCCTCTGTAATTCTCTGATAATTCTAAGGAGTTTTTATCTAGTTTGTTTAATTTCAGTTATGTAATTAATATTATTATTTTTTGTAATAGTAATTTACTTTCTTTCCTTTTTCAGTTTTTACTATTCAGCAATGAGGAGGTAACTTCCCCCTGCTATAGTGAAAGGTAAAGCTTTTATTATTGCTATTTAGATTAATCTCCCTTGATTATAATATAATAACTATTTAAAACTTGACTTAATGAGGATACCGCTATATTGGCCGGTTGGTAATTGATATTAAATTGGTTTTAACCTGACTAAGTAAGGATACCGCCTGGTTGGTCGGTTGGTAATTAATTATTAATTTGACTTAATTAGGTTACCGCCTATATGAATGGTTGGTAATATCACACAAGTTAATATATTATATTAAGGGAGATATATAAAATAGTAGTAATAAAAGTGGATCCTTTAACCCCTAGCATTTTCTTTTATTGTACTTTTTTCCTTTTTAATTTCTAGCATTTACTTTTCAGCATTTTACTTTATGTCTTTTATTTTTAAGTTTTTACTATTTGTAAATATGTGTCGTAGCTAAGCCCGTTATTTGGGGTTGTGATGAATTCCAATATCACCAGTTTATAAGGGATTATTTTATAGTTTGAGTAATATAAAGGTTTACTTATTAAGTCTTAAGCTTATTGCATCTTGTTAACCGGCCACTAATAAGATTGATTTGATAAACTTAAAATAAACTTGACAAAGGAATTTTAGGTTTAAGGCACTAGACTTAATAGCCCACGATCTTCCTTGAGGATAGGTAACCCTTTAATAGATTTCCTTACAGGATAGACATATACCTGTCGGGCGGGGGTAACCACAATTGGAACTTAATCTTAATGAATCCAGGTAATTTGATTGACATAGACATATGATTTAATTGGGTTACACGGGGTATTTGCATCTGAGCATTGACAGAGGCTTTTACATAATTTCGTGTTCCAGGTTAGTAAACCAATATATTACACAGACATGAAATAACCACTTCATCTTTAAAAAGATATTGGAAGAAATCAAAACCCTTGATAGTTTTATAAACTTGAATTCTCCTCAATTTATTTCGCGTCTTTTTATTTTCTTGTTTTAATTTTAAAGTCACCATTCCAATCAAACATTCAATCCAATAGATACTAGTAATGATTTGGCCTCATAACATTAATTGCTTAGGTATTAAGTTCTCGTGGGATCGATACTTTTTATACTACTTGAACGATACGTGCGCTTGCGTTATACGCGTGTGACAACACCGGTCAAGCTTTTAGCGCCGTTGCCGGGGACTTATTTATCTTTCGTTATTAGTTTTTGGGTTAGATACATTTACTTGTATCTAATTTTCTGTTTACTTATCATTTCTGTTTTCTTGTGTTTCAGGTTCTCAGACACTAAATGAGACGAACCAGAAGCTTTGAACTCCGACCGCTTGACCCAGAGATTGAAAGAACTGTCGGATAATTGAGAAGGGAAATGCGAGAATACCAAGTAATTGAAAAGTCTGTAATTGAAAAGTCTATAATATTCAGTGCTCATTTTTCTGATTTCAGGCTTACCGAGGCCTATAAATTCAGCTCATTTTTTTGATTTCAAATGTACCTTCCTCTTTGTAATTCTCTGATAATTCTAAGGAGTTTGTATCTAGTTTGTTTAATTTCAGTTCTGTAATTAATTTTATTTACTTTTTGTAATAGTAATTTACTTTCTTTACTTTTTCAGTTTTTACTATTCAGCAATGAGGAGGTAACTTCCACTTGTTAGGGTGAAAGGTAAAGCTTTTATTATTACTATTTAGATTAATCTCCCTTAATTATAATATAATAATTATTTAAAACTTGACTTAATGAGGATACCGCTATATTGGCCGGTTGGTAATTGATATTAAATTGGTTTTAACCTGACAAAGTAAGGATACCGTCTGGTTGGTCGGTTGGTAATTAATTATTAATTTGACTTAATCAGGTTACCGCCTATACGGATGGTTGGTAATATCACACAAGTTAATATATTATATTAAGGGAGATATCTAAAATAGTAGTAATAAAAGTGGATCCTTTAACCTTGACATTTTCTTTTATTGTACTTTTTTCCTTTTTAATTTCTAGCCTTTACTTTTCAGCATTTTACTTTATGTCTTTTATTTTTAAGTTTTTACTATTTGTAAATATGCGTCGTAGCTAAGCCCGTTATCAGGGGTTGTGATGAATTCCAATATCACTGGTTTATAAGAGATTATTTTATAGTTTGAGTAATATAAAGTTTACTTATTAAGTCTTAAGCTTATTGCATCTTGTTAACCGGCCACTAATAAGATTGATCTGATAAACTTAAAATAAACTTGACGAAGGAATTTTAGGTTTAAGACACTAGACTTAATAGCCCACGATCTTCCATGAGGATATATAACCCTTTAATTGATTTCCTTACAGGATGACATATACCTGTCGGGCGGGGGTAACCACAATTGGAACTTAATCTTAATGAATCCAGGTAATTTGATTGACATAGACTTATGATTTAATTGGAACTTAATCTTAATGAATCCAGGTAATTTGATTAACATAGACATATGATTTAATTGGGTTACACTGGGTATTTGCATCCAACCATGTCTTGTAAATCGGTAAGAACATGGTACTAGGTACGCACGTATTCGGATACTCCGATGACCAGATTTACTGCCAACATATCCAGGGATCTCATTGGTCGCTTCCCGAAGATTCACCGATGACATATGACTCGTACATAATTAATCAGAGATTAATTGGAAGAGAGAGAAAATTAATCTAGGATTTATTACGGAGAATTTTATCTGGGATAAAATTCAATTAATAGAGAGAGAACGATTAATTTGGAATTAACCGATTGAAATAATATATTCGATATATTAAATGAAATTAGATTTCATAACATAATTAAAATTGGATTTTAATTCGGGCGAACGAATTAATTTAGAATTAATTCGCGAGCGATGTGAATAGTAATTTTGCTAGGCATAATTATTTAATTACGTCGCAACGGAAAATTCGTTAATTCGGAATTAACGATCTGATCCCGGAATGTGTTTACGGGCCCACTCGGCTTTTGAATTCAAGTGGGGCCCATACAAGTCACATCACTTGTCACTTTAATTGCCTTTTTGGTGATGGTATTTGGTGAGTAGGTGATGACTTACTAAACACTCAAACTTGAAAAGTGAATGACTTATTACCAAATATTTGGTATATCATTATCTTGATTTTGGAAATCAAATTACAAGTCAACATTCACTTCCTTCTCCTATCTCTCATTCACGCCTAAAGCAACATTTTCTCTCCCAATTTGGCTTGGCCGAATTCATCAAAGAAGAAGAAGAAATTGTTGCAATTTTTTCTAAGTGCTAGCACACACAATGAGTCATTCAAAGGTGTTAGGGAAACCTATCCATGAGTTTGGAATTCAATGACAAGCTTGGAAGGTCAACATAAATCAAAGGAGAGGCTTGGAGCAACTTAAATGGAGGTAAATTTTGTTATCTCCTACATCCACTTAGCCGATCAAAGTGAGTATTTTCCGCCATCTTACTTTGTTGATTCACACATTTCATATGCTTAATTGATCTTGGTTTGACATAGAAAACCCAACAACTGAAGATCCTAATGCCCACATCAGTAACTTCCTGGAAGTTTTCGGAACTTTCAATTACAACCGAGGAGATAAAGAAGCAATAAGACTGTGAGTGTTTCCATATTCCTTGAAAGACAGAGCAAAAGCTTGGCTACATTCACTACCAGCAGGTTCCATCACAACTTTGAACACTCTAGCCACCAAATTCCTCGCAAAGTACTTTCCACCAGCCAGAACAGCAAAACTAAGGAATGACATCATATCATTTGTACAACAAGACTCTCAAACTCTCTACGAAGCTTGGGAAATGTACAAAGATTTGCTCCGGAAGTGTCCTCACCATGAGATTCCAAAATGGCTTCAAGTCCAAACATTCTATAATGGACTTTCTGGACTAATGAGAACCACAATTGATGTTGCTGCTGGAGGAGCTTTGATGGCAAAATGAGAAGATCAAGCCTGGGACCAAGTCAAAGAAATGGCTAACAATAATTCCTTGTGGCCAACAGAATGGAGCATGATTCAAAGAATTGCTGGAATTTATGAAGTTAGAGCCAATACAGCAGTCAACGCCAAGCTGGATCAGATATGCAAATTCATGGAGACTCTCAGCACACAAAGTAACATTGGATCCATAAGTTCACAATATGGAGGAGCACCAGAACCAAACCAACTTGAAGAAACGGTGAATTTTGTCAACAATTTCAACGGACAAGTGAAAAATCCATATTCCAACACTTATAACCTAGGATGGAGGAATCATCCCAATTTTTCATGGAACAAGAACTCGGGGAAAATGAACTATCCACCGCCTGGATTCAAGCAATAAAACAAAGGCTATGAGCTTGAAAAAGAACCAGAAATGAAAGAATGAATTGCAGAGATGGTCAAAAACCAACAAGCAGCATACGATGCTATATTTCAAAGCCAATCTGCCTCTATTAAAGCATTGGAGAATCAAATTGGACAACTGGCCAATGCTCAGAGTTATAGACCGCTAGGAAATCTTCCCAGCAACATAGAACCAAATCCAAGGAACCGAGGGAATGAGCAATGTAAAGCTATTACCTTGAAAAGCGGTACTGAAATCAATAAAGATGTTGGAATCAAGGCATCCATTGAAGAAGTTCAAAAAGAAATAGAGCAACAGATGGAGGAAAAAGAAGCAAATGAAAAGATCAAATTACTCCACCTCCACATTTTCCACAACGTCTTCAGAAAAAAAAAACTGGACAAGCAGTTTGCCGATTCCTGGAGGTGTTCAAAAAGCTGCACATCAACATTCCATTCCTAGAAGCTTTGGAAGAAATGCACAGTTATGTCAAATTCATGAAAGATATTCTTTCACGAAAACGGAGATTGGGAGATTACGAGACAGTAGCATTGACAGAAGAATGCAGCGCCATCATTCAGAGGAAACTTCCCTCGAAGTTGAAAGATCCTGGCAGTTTTACTGTCCCATGCACCATTGGAGAATATTATATCGGTAAGGCTTTATGTGACTTAGGTGCAAGTGTTAATTTGATGCCTTTTTCTATTTACATGAAACTGCAAATTGGAGAAGTAATGCCTACCTCGGTCTCTCTGCAACTTGCTGATCGAACGCTCACATTTCCCAGAGGTGTATTTGAAGATGTGCTGGTTAAAGTTGACAAACTTATTCTCCTAGTAGATTTCATTATCCTTGACATGAAAGAAGACAAATATGTACCTATCATCATTGAAAGACCATTTTTGGCTACAGGTCAAACTGTTATTGATGTACAAAAATGAGAACTAACCATGAAAGTTCGGGACCAAGAAGTTACCTTCAATGTTTTCAAAGCCATGAAATTCCTCAGTGATGAAAAAGAGGAAGAATGTTTCAGATTTGATGTTGTTGATAGTATCATCCAGGATACTGAGCCACCTCCCACAGACAAACTTGAAGCTTACATCACCAACATGACTGGCAGAGAGCTAGATGCTGAAATCCTGGAATGTATCAACTATTTTGACAAGCCATTCAGTTTCAAATCAACACCACCAGTTGAAAGTCTGGAACTCCCGAAGAAAGATCAAATCAAGCCTTCGATTGAAGAACCACCACAGCTGGAGCCGAAGTTACTTCTGAGCCATCTAATGTATGTATTTCTTGGAAACTCTTCTGAATTACCTGTGATTATTTCTTCTTCGCTAACATTGGAGTAAGAAGAAAAGTTACTGAGAGTGTTACGAGAACACAAGAAAGCTATTGGCTGGACTATAGCAGATATTCGAGGCATTAGTCCATCATTTTGCATGCATAAGATTCTGATGAACGATGAGTACAAAAACATAGTGGAGCATCAATATAGACATAATCCAATCACGAAGGAGGTCGTGAAGAAAGAATTAATTAAATGGTTGGATACTGATATCATTTACCCCATCTCAGACATCATTTGGGTGAGTCCTATGCAATGTGTGCCAAAGAAAGGAGGAATTATTGTTTTCACAAATGAAAAGAACGAGCTGATTCCAACAAGAACAATGACTGGATTGAGAGTATACATGGACTACCGGAAGCTGAACAAAACAACAAGGAATGTGTTGGACAATTATGACCCATAGCGTCACTATTTGTACAGATCATGGTGTTGTTGTACAAATTAACTATGTGACAAAGAAATTGCACTCTAATCATTTGTGATTAGATCACCTAGATGTATAAATGATATGAGGTCCCTATGATTAGTTCCTGGATTGAGATGATATGAGACAGTATCAGTCCACGAAGGATTAATCATTAAATATCCCTAGTCGTAGTATTATCGAGACTGGACATCGATAATGCGGAATAGACTAGTATTACACTTGTGCGTGTTATGTGAGATCATAACGGCATAGTTCTCATATATTTGGGTATATGATACTCATGCAAGTGTAATAGGAGGTTGTGTTTTACCGATGGTACGGAAAACAGCTTCGCTCTGGATAGACCCCTCGGAATTCCATTGGTAGTATGACTATGTGTCTATGGAAGTCCGAAATCAGGGTAGGTGTATTTGGTTTTAACCTGAGACTTGCATCGCTAATATTTGCGACAATCAGTATGCTTTAGTTTTGGTCGTCCAGGGCTTTAACCGGTTCTGTGTACGCCAATGCTGGGTATATTGAGAATCGTAGAGTATTGGGTGTGATGTCAAGATGGAAGTGTCACTCCAGTCATAGTGGAGATGATGTCACGTAGGATACGGTACTAGTGCTCTTAAGTACTGCAGTCATCGGGATATTATGACTAGGTCATGTATATCCGATAATAGAGACTAGTTACCAGACATCCGACATGTGCTTCGTACGGGGCAGACACGACTCCAGCCCCAGGCCTAGCACGTGACATCCGATACTGGATCGTAATACGCAATACTACGTATACTACGCCTGACATGGATTATATATTCCAGTAAGAATATTTCTGGAGAATTGGGTAGGCACGGTGCTTTGCTAGAAGCCAACCATGTCTTGTAAATCGGTAAGCACGTGGTACGAGGTACGCACGTATTCGGATAATCCGATGACCGTATTTATTGCCAACATATCCAGAGATCTCTTGGGTCGCTTCCCAAAGATTCACCGATGACAGTTGATTTAAATTAGAATTAATCTGGGATTAATTAAGAGAGAGAATTAATCTGGGATTAATTAAGATGGAGAAAATTAATCTGGGATTAATTGAGGTATTATTTAATCTGGGATTAAATGTGTTCGAAAAGAGAGAACGCGATTAATTTGGAATTAATCGGTAAAATTGATTTAATAGTTAAATTTGATTTTTCTATTTAATTTATTTGTATGAGCTACGGATATATTAAAATGAATTGGATTTCATTACGAAATTAAAGTTGGACTTTTATACGAACGAACGAATTAATTTAGAATTAATTCGTAAACGACATTCGTAATATATTTACGAGGCATCGTTATTTAATTAAATTAGATTTAATTATTTAGCGACGAAAGTTCGTTTATTCGGATTAAACGGAACCGAGCCGCGGTAAATATTCGTAGAGATATTTTGAGTTTTGAATTCAAAATTGTGGGGCCCACTTCACACATGTCACACATGTGAAGTGGTGGTTGGAAAATGGTTGGCATTTAAGCCAAAACCACTTACTTTCCAACTACTTGGTTTATGTGAAACCAAATTACCCCAACTACATGGTTTTGGTGAAAAGGGTAAAAACCCTTTAACAAAACCCTAGCTCTCTCTCTACACACTTGGGTAACACAACACTTAGAACATTTGAAAACCCTAATACTCTTCCATTTGGGCGTGAGCTTCTTCATCATTTCTCTTTGATTTTGTGGCAAAATCAACAAAGCTAGCACTTGGAGAAATCAACTAAGGTGATAGGGAAACTACTTCAAGAGATGGAATCATCACTTAAAGCTTGGAATCAACAAAGGAAGGATCTTGGAGATCTTCAA
This sequence comes from Zanthoxylum bungeanum, assembly GCA_019454045.1. Taxonomy (NCBI): domain Eukaryota; kingdom Viridiplantae; phylum Streptophyta; class Magnoliopsida; order Sapindales; family Rutaceae; genus Zanthoxylum; species Zanthoxylum bungeanum. The sequence continues at coordinate 83,454 of SKCR01026356.1, forward strand.
CTCAAAGCTTGGAATCAACAAAGGAAGCATCTTGCATCTTGGATCTTGGATCTTCTTCTCAAAATTTTAAAAGCCAAATCCGTTCATTGTAAGTATATTCCGCAACTTATATTGAATTTGTGAACATGTTTTCATGCTTATTAGATCCTTGGCATGTTCTAGGAACACTTACAATGGTATCAAGAGCCAATTTTAAGCATGAAAATTTTAGGGTTCATGAGACTAAAATTTGGGGCTTTTATGTTTTGAGCATGATTCTTTCAAATTGATGATTTGAGCATGCTTAAATTATGTTAACTTAGAGTTGTGCATGATTAGATTTGAAATAAATTGATTGGATCAAAAGTTAAAAAAATCTTAAGGTGGCCGAAACTATGTGCAGTGAACTGTGCAGTTTTTGATTTTTTTTAACATGAAATGATGTGTTTAAATGCATGTTTAAATGTTGATTATTGTTTGATTAGATTAGAATCAAAGTCAATAATGTTTATGTTAAAATCAAAGAGCATGTTGATCATGAAATGATGATTTTAGGATTCAATTTGTGTTGAGCATGAAATGATGTATTTTGGCTTCAATTTGTGTTGAGCATGAATTGATGGATTAAGCATGATTAATTAAGTTAATTGGTATTTTGGAAATATTGAGTTTAATTAATTAATCATGGCTAATACACTTTAATTAAAATAATTGTGATATTTGGAATATTATAATTATGTTAATAAGCCTTTAATTATGAATTGGGCTAAAAGTGTGTATTTGGGCTTAATGGGCTTGGTTTGACTAAGTTTGGTTTTGGACTTTTGGATTGGATCCAATTGGGCCCAAAACCAATTCCATAAAGTCCAAATACATCACTTGGCCCTTTAAAGAATTTAATTGGGCCTAATGGGCCTAAATTGATTTGTTGGCAATAGGGTGATTCCTATTGGGCCTTGGCATTTTGGGTTTGATCCATTATGGCCAAAGCCCATGCCTTAAGAATCAATTAAAAGCCCATTGGACTTTAATTGAAATGACATTGGATGTTATTGGGCCTTTGAGACCCATTAAGATTGGATTTGGAATCCAAGTCTTTAAGGCTTAAAAGTAAATGTATATATTTAATTTGGAATTAAATTGGAATTAGTATTGAATACAAATAAATTGGATTTAAAGTTGTAGTTCAATATAATTCAAGAATACTTACTTTGAGTATTTATTCTTAAACGAGTTTGACTCAAGCAAATCAAATCGTTGTATGAACATTATATGGTCATTAATTCAAAGATTAATTAATTGGATTAAATTTGATTGAATAACATGATTTGTATGAATACATGAATGTGTTGTATGAATAATGTATATCGGATGGATATTAGAAGGGCAAGGGCAGTTTTGGAAATTGTTGTAATAAGTTAGAATTTATTAAATTGGACCTACGTGTCCAGCCTTTTATCTCCTCTCTCATTGTATTTCTCTTCTCACCTATTCCCCTCAATGTAAATGAGGTTTCTTTATTGTATTTTGTAATTGGGTAAAAGTTAGAATAGTTCTAGCCGGGGAGAGGAAATGGAGTGATTTGTTCTAGGAACAATTTGTGAGATATCCATCCGCATATCATTATTAATTTATTATTTATACGCGCTTTATTATGTATTTAGAAATGTTTAAGGGTGTATGATGATGAGACCTTAACAAAGATAATAAATTGGTTGCCAATTTGCACGCGAAAAACCCTCACAATATATTAAGCATTTTTCCTTCCATTGAGTGATTCTTACTCAAGATCCAAAGTTGGCATTGGTTTGTTGGCCAAAGTCAAGACCTTTGTCAATTGCGGATGTGTTTGAATCATGAGAGTTTTGTTCCATATCGGTGTCTTGTCCAAGTTGTGATTTGTTGGCCAAAGTCAAGATCACTTCTTTTCCCTCGACATTGATTACAAAGCTTTCCATGTCAATGGGTTCCGCTTAACTGGGACCATTAAGTTTGTTGTGCCAAAGCCAAGGCTTAGTTGATTCAGAGGAAAAAGGTTAGGTAATATATTCGATATATTGGCATATATAAAATATATGTTTCGGACTTGGATGTCCACCTACTGGATCTAGGAATTGGATGGGATCCAATTGATCTTTGAGATCTACCTAGTTAAATATCATACAGCTTGTTGGCCAAAGTCAAGGTTGTGTGTTATTTAACGGGATCCTAGCCCACTAGGAAACTGGGTTTCCCGAGTACTCAACAGAGGGTTAGAGGCTCGCCGAAAAATAGTGGGAGGCGAGAATTAAATTTGCAATATTCGTTTAATTACTTGCCATACGCGCTCAATCAAATATCATTCGTCAAATATATATTATTTATTAGTTGGACTAATATTTAATTGTTGTTTTAATAAACAGTTGGACTGTAATTCAAACTATTCAATAATGGTTGATTTTTAATTGGATTATAGTAATCAATATAATTAAATTAACCAATTTAATTATAATTGATTAAATGGTTGGACTGTAGTAATCATTAAAATAAATAGTACCGATCATTTATATTTGATTATATAATTGGATTATAGTAATCAAAGTAAATTTTGATTTTAACCAATAAAAGTATACTTGATTATATAGTTGGACTATAGTAATCATTATATTAAATAGTACATGAAATCGTTGATTAAATAGTTGGACTATTAGAATCAAGATTAAATTGAAAGATTAGTGTTTAAAACATTATCCTAGGGAAAATGTGTTTAAACGACTTTAATTTTCAAATTGGGAATAAAATTTCAGGATGGTCCTGGAAACTAATAAGTTACTTTATTTGATAAAATAACATATTAGGCCTAAGCCCATAGTTAAGCAAATAGTAGAGCATGATCTTTGGAAGATTCATGTGATGATAACTTTAGTGCTTAATTCATTATACTTGTCATAATGACTCCTTAATTTCTTAATCAGAACTAAGGATTAGATCCTTAAAGTATGATAATGAAATTGAAGGATCTTCATAGATCTATTCTTAGATCGTAGAAGTATTAAATTGCAATAAACAACTCTTGGAGAGTTAATAACTATTCTCAAGGAGACCAAAGTCAAAGTTTGCAATAAGGCAAGTAGCAAGGCGCATCTTACTTCGACATTCTAGAAGGCCAAGGCTTGGCCAAAGACTTCTGGAATAAGAAAAGGGCAAAGGCAAAATCATTATAATATTCTAGGAAGATAAAGGACATATCCCAAGATGTCTGCCTAAATTGTGGCAAACGGCGTCATTGAAGCGTGATTGCCGTATGGACAAAGCAGACTGACCGGCGTAAACACACACGTATAACGCAAGCGCACGTATCGTTCAAGTAGTATAAAAATATCGATCCCACGAGGACTTAATTCCTACTGTTGTTATTAATTATTGAATCTATTTAATTACAAATATCTAATTAAAAGGGAGAATGGAATTGATTGCTTGATTGATTTGGTTGATTGAGGATTTGCTAAATAAATAAATAAAAGGATAAAAGAAAATACTAAGGAAAATACAGATAAAAAGATATAAGGTTGTGATTTCTTTTAATATCATTTAAAAGATGAAGTGATTATTTTATGTTGTGTAATAAATCTGTTTACTAACCTGGAACACTAAATTATGTAAAAGCCTCTTCCGATGGTCAACTACAAATACCCAGTATAACCCAATTGAACCATATTCCTATGTCAACCACATTACCTGGATTTATTAAGTCTAAGTTCCAATTATGGCTACCCCCGCCCTACAGGTATATTCCTATCCTGTAAGGAATCTATTAAAGGGTTATCTATCCTCAAGGAAGATCGTGGGCTATTAAGTCTAAGGCTGAAACCTAAAATCCCTATGTCTAGTTCATTTTAGATTTACCATTTCAATCTTATTGGTGATCAGACAATAAGAAGCTTTAAGCTTAAGACTTAATAAGTAAACTTATTAATTACCCAAACTATAAAATAATCCCTTATAAACTATTGATATTAAAAGTCATCACAACCCCTAGATAACTAACACATAGCTAGGACTAATAGAAAATATAAAAGACATAAAATAAAAAATACTGAAAAGTAAAATAAAATGTTAAGGTAAAAGGAATTATTTCTACTACTACTTATTTAGATATCTCCCATTAAAATAATATAAAAACTTGTGATTAATATCAACCAGCCATAAAGGCGGAACCAAAATAACCAGCCATAAAGGCGGAACAAAATAACCAGCCATAAAGGCGGAACCAAAATAACCAGCCATAAAGGCGGAATTTATGTTTTATTACCCACCGACCAATCTGGCGGTATCCTGATTAAGTCCAATTTAAATAGTAAATATATTATTTTTAAGGGAGATTAATCTAAATAGTAATAGTAAAAGAAATTACCTTTCACCCGAACATAAGGAAATTACCGCATCACGGTAAATAGTAAAAACTGTAAAAAGTAAAAAGTAAATAGTAAAAACTGTAAAAAGTAATAGTAAATAGTAAAAACTGTAAAAGAAAGTAAAAAGTAAAAATTAAATTACTATTATTACAAAAAGGAATTAAAAATTATTTACAAAAGTAAAAAAAATAAAAACTAAAGACTTTAGAGAGAGAAACTCTCTCTTTAGGAAGATTTGAAGAGAGAGGACTGGACACTGAATTCTGAAATCTCGCCCTCTATTTATAGGCGCAGATGGGGTGCGCGCGTCGCGACGCTGGGTGCGCGTCGCGCCGCGCGCTACAGTGACACGTGTCACGCGCTGGTTGGTTGACTCAGATTTGATCCGTTGACTTGGCACTGTTCATGACGTCATCGCTCGCTTACGTCATGATGACGTGTCAACTGTTCATGACGTCATTGCTTGCGTCATGGTGATGAGGTGGAAGGTGACGTGGCGACACGTGGGGCGGCGGCCGTCGGACGAATGAGAGCTTGACACGTGGCGCCCTGTGATTGGCTGATGATGACGTGGCGCGTTGACTCGGTTGACTTGCTGACGTGGCTGCTGATGTGGACGATGATGTGGCGACACGTGGCATGACACGTGAGGCGGTGGCCGTCCAAGCAATGAGATCTTGACACGTGGCACGGCGCACGTTAGCATCTCCGTTGTGATGGTGACACGTGGCAGGCGCATGTTAGCAAAGTCAAACTTTTCAACTTGTTGACCCGTTGACCACGGCGCATTTTAGCATCTTCGGTGCACGCTGGGCGTCGCGGCGCGCAAGGCTCCAGCGTCGCGACGCGATGAAGACTGAAATTTTCCAGTTGGCGCATTTTTGTCCGGATTTGCCCCAAATTGCCTCCAGTGCTGTCCAAACTTTATTTATCTGCAAAATAACAACAAAACACATCAAAACGTTCATAAAACTCGAGAAACAATACAAAACATTAGGTCAAATGAGTGGGAAATAGTGGTATAAATACCACTTATCACACCCCCAAACCTAACATTTTGCTAGTCCTCGAGCAAAACAGAAAATAAATAACAAGAAAATAAACTTTAACTAAGCCACTTTCGTAGGGATCACGGTTGCATTTAGCGTATGCAACAAGCCTTTAAACCCCTAGGTGTCCCTAGTGGACGAGTGTAGTCTCGTGAGGGCTTACAGCAATGATACCCACAAACATTTTACAATAGTAAAAAGTTAGTAAAACTAATGCACACAAAAGCAAAAAGACAAGCGAAAAGAGAATAAAGAAAGTTAATGACTAATCAGGTGAAAATTCTACTCCAAGTTACTGGTTGTTTTGTTTCTTTCTAAATTACCGAATAAGTAAATTCTCCGATTATTTTTACCATTCTTCATATACACAGCTAACAAAATATTAATCAACTCATTTTTGCCCACAACAGTCATAAGTGCAGTTGATAAGAGAATAATTTTTGTTCTAAAGTTCTATCAGATTTCACACCTTTTTGTAGCAATGGAATAATTTTCTGATTTTTCTGATTTTTTCTTTGATTTTTTCTCTATTTTTTATTTATATACAATACCTTCCGTCTATGTAGCGAGCTTTGGGTTGGTGGCTCCCAAACCAGTTGGCTTTAGGGCACCAGGTGTTAAGACACCCCTACGAACTTAATTACTCAGACTTCAGATATGAATATATTTTTGCAGCATCTTCGATCCATGTAACGAGCTTTGGGCCAGTGACTCCCAACCAGTTGGTTTTAGGGCACTAGGTGTTAAAACAAAACACCCTTACAGACTTAAAACTCGGATCTCGGACGTTTTTTTTTTTTTTTTTTTTTTTTTTACTCCATCACTATTTGAGATGCTTCCTCCAATTAAACTATAGCACGGAATATTACAAACTTTTCAATTTTAGCTCATGACTGTATGTTCCATGTAAGTTCATAATACTTGTCAACTGAACATATGAAGATTCATTTTAGTCAGATTTATGGAGAATTCACAAATTAAATAATTTAAAAGGAAATAAACAAAAATTAACTTATTTTGAAAATGGGCTTGAGATACGTATCAGGAGTGAAAACTCCTTACTCAGCTACCTCTCACCAATTTCACCTTTTTAGTCAAAATAAAAACATAAAATGCAAAATCTTTTTGTAATTTTTGAAAATTTTTCAATTTTTTTGTATTTTCGAAAAATTTTGGACTAAAAATAAAAACAACATACAAACTAAAAAACAAGGTACTAATCAACTAAATCCCTCCCCCAAACCTAAATGAGACATTGTCCCCAATGTCTTAAACAGTAAAAGGAGAGTTAGAAGGTTGTACCTGGTTAGCTGAAATCTACAGGAAATTAAAGGTTAAGATCCAGATTAATTCGACGCCTCTTACCACGATCGTCCTCAGACCAATTTATTTTTGATAGGATAGGGTCAACTTGTGGTTCATAGGCTATGAGTTGGTCTATCAGATCCGGAGCAAGTCTGGCAGTGAAGAGGAGTTCCTTCATAGGTTTGATACGAACCCATTTCTCCGTGCATCATCAAGAAAACACACAAAGAAAATCATAAAATCCATCAACGTTGAGCAAACCAATTGGTTTCTGGTGTATATTCAGGTTCGCCCAAGATAGAACTATAAAAATTTCCTCCAATGTTCCCAAGCCACCTGGCAAAGCAATAAAAGCATCAGCACGGTTAATCATTTCTACCAGGCGTTCAGACATACCTGATACGATCAGTTCCTCTCCGTTTGATGAGCCAATAAGATTTGCCTCTGCCAAGGGTTTTGGGACGATTCCCAAAACATGACTGCCTCCTTCCTGTACGGCCTTTGAAACGATCCCCATAAGTCCGAGATTTCCTCCGCCATATATTAGGTGCATATTTCTTGCAGCTAAAACTCGACCCAATTCTCGTGCTGCTTCTATGTATTGTGGTTTAGTACCAACAGTACTTCCGCAAAACACACAAATGTTTCAACTCGTCTTCTTGAAGTGGCTTCCATTTTTTTATGTATTTATTTTTCAAATTAGGATGCCTTCAAAAGTGCAATGACGGGCTGAATTTATAGTACCTGAAAAGGGTGAGTAATAATAGCAGAAGTATCTTCCAGAGGACGATTGTTAGCTAAACAACAAAACAAATCGTGAAAGGTCAAAAAGTCTGGATCCTGTCTACGAAAATAAAGATAAGTACAACAGAAAAGCAAATCAAAGCAATAATTAAGGTAACGGAATTGTGTATGCAATACGCCATTCGCTTAGTATAAATTCATTAGAATGCGTCTCAAGATTTCATCCCTTATTCAGCCATTGCTAATGAATTGTTTCTCATCTTTGATTGCCAAACACAATTCATTCTGTCTTAAAATGCTTCGTTTGTGCCTTTCCCTGCAAAAATAACTCACAAAATTAAAAAGTTCACAGAATATGAAAAATAAATTACAACAAATTGCATGGGTTGCCTCCCTGCTAGCGCTGAATTTTTCGTCTTCAGCCAGACGTGACTGAAATCCATTTGTCAAGGAGGTTTCAATGTCGTTTTGGATGTCCGATTAAAGACAATCCGTGAGCGTTGCTTTTGAAGGGTCTCTTCCAACGGTAAAGTGGCAAAAGGAGTTTTGTCTCATTCAGTGCTCGTGCCACCTTTTGACTCTTGTTGTTCCAGTGGTTCCTGCAAAGAAAGAAAGAAAATCAGGAGGTCTCGTATGATGCTTGACTTGGAATGGAAGTTCCATTCTGTCAAGCTTCTGGGTGATATCTTTGATTTGTACTCCCCAAAACAGCGATGTTTTTCCTGAATGCTCGGGATCTTTATTAAGGTCAGACATTTGCTCCTTCATTTGCTCTGCTTCTTGTTCCACCTTTTCTTCACAGATGTATTTGAAAATTTCCATATTCAGCTCTTCATCTGTCATCTGTGAAATACATGTTTCAAAATTTTCAACCTGAGAATGAAAAGAAATGTTAGATTTTAGGTCTTCATCCTCTGATATGACTGGATTGGATGGTTCAGGAAGATCTTCTTCAAACATCGTTGCAAAGCATTCTCCAAGATCTTCATTTTGAGGACACAGAATTCCATCCTCAATTATTGGTGCAGTTGGTGCAAACAGTTCAGCTTCATCGTCATCAGAATCTGAATAATAAAAATCAAATCGAGACTTTGCCGGTTCGGGTTCCTGAACTGATACCTCTGGTTGTTGATACTGCTCAGCCTCCTCCTCTGTTATGATGTCATGATGAATCTGAGGATATTCGAAGGCTTCTTCAGTATTGTTTGGATTTGCTCCGTGAGATATTTGATTCAGGTTATCTGTTAATTGTCTAATTTGATCTGTCATTCTCTGTATAGACACCGTTTGACTCTGAATTTGTGTATCAAATCGAGCTGTCTGTTCTTTGAACATGTGAATCAATTGATCTTCTTCTGATGGTTCTGATTGTTGATGAAGATCAAAGGTAGATGGTGGATAAGATGGAAAATGTGGCTCTGTGAAATGTGATGGCTCTTCATTACATGATTGCCTCCAGAATTCTCCCACTCTGATCGATATATACATTGATCGCTCGGGTGGTTACTATCACAAATCACACATCTCCCCATTTCGTTCTGATGAACAAATGTAGCATTGCTTGGTTCTGGCATCCAGTGATAATCATTGGGCTGTTCAACAGGCCACAGAAAACCGGACTGTTGCTCCCAGATGTGGGGTGCATCTTCTTGTAAAGCACGTAGTCTCTCAATCTCCCAGTAGTGTTCCATTTGTAAGTCACCTGAAATTAAAAGAAAGAAATAAAAATTACAGATAAAAATAAAGAAAATTAGATACAAGTAAATTAGATAGCTTCAAAATTAATAACTCAAGAAATATAAGTCCCCGGCAACGGCGCCAAAAACTTGACCGGCGTAAACACACACGTATAACGCAAGCGCACGTATCGTTCAAGTAGTATAAAAATATCGATCCCACGAGGACTTAATTCCTACTGTTGTTATTAATTATTGAATCTATTTAATTACAAATATCTAATTAAAAGGGAGAATGGAATTGATTGCTTGATTGATTTGGTTGATTGAGGATTTGCTAAATAAATAAATAAAAGGATAAAAGAAAATACTAAGGAAAATACAGATAAAAAGATATAAGGTTGTGATTTCTTTTAATATCATTTAAAAGATGAAGTGATTATTTTATGTTGTGTAATAAATCTGTTTACTAACCTGGAACACTAAATTATGTAAAAGCCTCTTCCGATGGTCAACTACAAATACCCAGTATAACCCAATTGAACCATATTCCTATGTCAACCACATTACCTGGATTTATTAAGTCTAAGTTCCAATTATGGCTACCCCCGCCCTACAGGTATATTCCTATCCTGTAAGGAAATCTATTAAAGGGTTATCTATCCTCAAGGAAGATCGTGGGCTATTAAGTCTAAGGCTGAAACCTAAAATCCCTATGTCTAGTTCATTTTAGATTACCATTTCAATCTTATTGGTGATCAGACAATAAGAAGCTTTAAGCTTAAGACTTAATAAGTAAACTTATTAATTACCCAAACTATAAAATAATCCCTTATAAACTATTGATATTAAAAGTCATCACAACCCCTAGATAACTAACACATAGCTAGGACTAATAGAAAAATAAAAGACATAAAATAAAAAATACTGAAAAGTAAAATAAAAATGTTAAGGTAAAAGGAATTATTTCTACTACTACTTATTTAGATATCTCCCATTAAAATAATATAAAAACTTGTGATTAATATCAACCAGCCATAAAGGCGGAACCAAAATAACCAGCCATAAAGGCGGAACCAAAAAACCAGCCATAAAGGCGGAACCAAAATAATCAGCCATAAAGGCGGAATTTATGTTTTATTACCCACCGACCAATCTGGCGGTATCCTGATTAAGTCCAATTTAAATAGTAAATATATTATTTTTAAGGGAGATTAATCTAAATAGTAATAGTAAAAGAAATTACCTTTCACCCGAACATAAGGAAATTACCGCATCACGGTAAATAGTAAAAACTGTAAAAAGTAAAAAGTAAATAGTAAAAACTGTAAAAAGTAATAGTAATAGTAAAAACTGTAAAAGAAAGTAAAAAGTAAAAATTAAATTACTATTATTACAAAAAGAATTAAAAATTATTTAAAGAAAAAATAAAAACTTAAAGACTTTAGAGAGAGAAACTCTCTCTTTAGGAAGATTTGAAGAGAGAGGACTGGACACTGAATTCTGAAATCTCGCCCTCTATTTATAGGCGCAGATGGGGTGCGCGCGTCGCGACGCTGGGTGCGCGTCGCGCCGCGCGCTACAGTGACACGTGTCACGCGCTGGTTGGTTGACTCAGATTTGATCCGTTGACTTGGCACTGTTCATGACGTCATCGCTTACGTCATGATGACGTGTCAACTGTTCATGACGTCATTGCTTGCGTCATGGTGATGAGGTGGAAGGTGACGTGGCGACACGTGGGGCGGCGGCCGTCGGACGAATGAGAGCTTGACACGTGGCGCCCTGTGATTGGCTGATGATGACGTGGCGCGTTGACTCGGTTGACTTGCTGACGTGGCTGCTGATGTGGACGATGATGTGGCGACACGTGGCATGACACGTGAGGCGGTGGCCGTCCAAGCAATGAGATCTTGACACGTGGCACGGCGCACGTTAGCATCTCCGTTGTGATGGTGACACGTGGCAGGCGCATGTTAAGCAAAGTTCAAACTTTTCAACTTGTTGACCCGTTGACCACGGCGCATTTTAGCATCTCCGGTGCACGCTGGGCGTTGCGGGCGCGCAAGGCTCCAGCGTCGCGACGCGCTGAAGACTGAAATTTTCCAGTTGGCGCATTTTTGTCCGGATTTGCCCCAAATTGCCTCCAGTGTTGTCCAAACTTTATTTATCTGCAAAATAACAACAAAAACATCAAAACGTTCATAAAACTCGAGAAACAATACAAAACATTAGGTCAAATGAGTGGGAAATAGTGGTATAAATACCACTTATCACAGACATGAAGGAATTGAAGACGAGCAAGGCTCTGACTTCGAATATTTTGTCAAAACATTATGTTCAACTAGTATTAAAATTAGATTTTGAATACTTAGTGTGGTACATAAAAATATGTATTGATGTTCAGAATCTGTTTTGAACAGGATACTGACATCATTTGAGATTAATCTGTGAATCGGAAATGGGACGACAGTCGCTGTTTCAACCTTAGATACCTAAGTTTAGGAACTACCCTTTAGGTATGTACTTAATTAGGAAACTGTTAAAATATAACTAGTTTGACTAGAAATAATATCTCTATATCGCGTATAACTCGTTGCGAGTATACCTTATATTCTAGAACACTAAAGTGTTTTATTTTATAAAGATGATATTGAGATAAACACATTAGATGTGAACAACAGTATTTATATTTTGAATATAAATAAATCTCAAACATATAACATGCAAACAAGTAGCTCAAACTGATTGATCAGATAAGACTTATTGTTGGCAGTGTTGTCTGGGACACATTAAACAAGACTCGTATATCCACACTTTTGAAGAGTGGATACTAGGACGGATTTGATTCCATTCAAATAAAGTCTACGAATCTAGTTTATTAGGCAAAGTGCTAAAACACCTTTACTTGGTAGAAGTATAAATGCCACCGATCTATTAGCCCTCGTTCATAGTGACGTAAGTGGGCCCATATCTAGCTAGGCTAAATATGGAAATAAATGTTTCGTTACCTTTGCAGATGTGGCATCTAGTTATGGTTATGTTTTTCTTATGAAGCACGAATCGGAAACTTTTAGAGTTTCGACACGAAGTAGACAAATAGATCGGCTAAAGTATTAAAACATCACGGTTTGACCATGATGAAAATACTTAAGCAATAAGTTTCTCATATACTTGAAAGAGTATAGTATTCTTTCAATGAGGACTCCTCCTGGAACACGTCAATTTGACGGTGTGTCCGAACGGAGAAACCGAATTTTGTTGGACATGATAAGGTTAATCATGAGTCGCTCTGAGCTACCATTTTCCTTCAAAAGGGATAAGCATTAATAGTGCAATACTTATTTTGAATAAGGTTCCATAAAAATCTGTTTGACAGATTTCATATTAGATATAAACAGGAAAGAAACTGGGTTTTCTCACTCCTGATGATTTGGGAATGCTAGGCATACGTTTGGATGATACCAAACTAGAACCCAAATTGGATAAGTGCCTAATATAATTGGTTATCCTAAGGAAACCAAAGTATAGTACTTATACAACTCACTAGAGAACAGTGTAATTGTTGCTCACCATGCGTTTTTCCTAAGAGGAATACCGGTATGTAGTGGTAAGTGGGAGGATAGTAAAACTCGATGAAAATCGGAGTAATACTGTTCAAGGCACCTAGTCCTTAATGGAACACAAACAGTTCATCAAGGATGAAACTGTACCAGTAATCTTCGAATACACAAGAACCGCGTAGGTCGGAGAGAGTCAGAAAACAACCTGGGGTATGGGTTTCTAATCTCACTTCATAAAGATGTCAATCTTATTGAGAAATACGAACTGACTATGTATAAGGAAGTGATACAAGGTATCGACTCCCTATCATGGCAAAGTGCCATGAGTCCAAAATGGATTCCATATATAAACAACTACGTTTGGACACTAGTTGTTGTACCACAAGGCATTGTACCTATTGGTACTATATAAGTCTTCAAGGAAGACATATATGGAAGGCAACATACCAACGTACTATGCTAGGCTTGTAGCGAAAAAGTATCGTTATCAACATTGTGTTGATTACAACGAAATCTTTATCTGTTGCCACGTTAAAATCCATTTGGATAATGCTTGCTGATGCTACATGTTTCATTCGTGAAATATGGGAGCTGAACATCAAAATCGCTTTCCTTAAACGGAAACCTCTTTGGAGGATGTTTACAACATCCTGACGATTTTGTCATATCAAAACTAGCAAACAAGGTTTGCAGGTTATTCAATCCATGTATGGATTGAAGTAAGCATTGGGTTCTTGGAACTATCGTTTTGATGTAATCATAATGGTGTATGATTTGATTCAAAACAAATATGATTCTGTGTATATAAGGAGATTAGTGGGAGCACTGACAATGATGTCCTAAATAATGATGATATGTCATTCTTGGAAATGATATTCCCATATTACAATCGGTGAAAGCTTGGCTTTCATGAAAATTCTCCGTAGAATTCTTGGAGAAACAACGTTATTTTAGGAATAAAGATCTACTGGGATAGATTTAAAGTTGTTAACACTCTCCGAGAACTCGTACATTGAAAAATGTACGTGACTGATGTCTCATAAGCTTTGAGCATATGGAGTCATAAACAGGTTAATCCAAGTGATAGTCCCTGGATTGATATTCAGAACATCCGTTAGTATCTTCGAGAACTAAGGATGATGTCTTATACTATGGAGATGGAAAAATTGAAGTGACTGGGATCACTGTAGCAAGTTTCCTAACCGATAAAACGACTTAAGTCGCTAAATGGTACTATACTGTTTGAATAACGGAATAGTGAGCTGGAAATCTTCCAAGCAAGATACTGTTACCGAATAAACAACAAATGCGGGTCATTGCTGCGGCTGAGGCAGCAATAGAAGCCATCTGGGTCCATATCAAATCTAATTAGATTAGATATAGTTCTGTTAGCAGCTGAGCTAGGCATCAGCACAGGCTAAAGAATTAATGGTCTCATCAACGATCCAGATATATACTTCAACTATTCATCTGATTCGTTCGGATCATACATCGTGGCGATGCGATGATCGAATAAATCGCATCAGACGATAATCATACAAATCCGCTGACGAAATCCTTTCCTCAACAATTTGAGCGAACCGTACATAGTTCGGGTGTAAAACACTCGAGTGACTGGCTATAGGCCAAGTGGGAGATTGTTGGACAATTATGACCCATAGCGTCACTATTTGTACAGATCATGGTGTTGTTGTACAAATTAACTATGTGACAAAGAAATTGCACTCTAATCATTTGTGATTAGATCACCTAGATGTATAAATGATATGAGGTCCCTATGATTAGTTCCCGGATTGAGATGATATGAGACAGTATCAGTCCACGAAGGATTAATCATTAAATATCCCTAGTCGTAGTATTATCGAGACTGGACATCGATAATGCGGAATAGACTAGTATTACACTTGTGTCTGTTATGTGAGATCATAACGACATAGTTCTCATATATTTGGGTATAGGATACTCATGCAAGTGTAATAGGAGGTTGTGTTTTACCGATGGTACGGAAAACAGCTTCGCTCTGGATAGACCCCTCGGAATTCCATTGGTAGTATGACTATAGTCTATGGAAGTCCGAAATCAGGGTAGGTGTATTTGGTCTTAATCTGAGACTTGCATCGCTAATATTTGCGACAATCGGTATGCTTTAGTTTTGGTCGTCCAGGGCTTTAACCGGTTCTGTGTACGCCAATGCTGGGTATATTGAGAATCGTAGAGTATTGGGTGTGATGTCAAGATGGAAATGTCACTCCAGTCATAGTGGAGATGATGTCACGTAGGATACGGTACTAGTGCTCTTAAGTACTGCAGTCATCGGGATATTATGACTAGGTCATGTATATCCGATAATAGAGACTAGTTACCAGACATCCAACATGTGCTTCGTACGGGGCAGACACGACTCCAGCCCCAGGCCTAGCACATGACATCCGATACTGGATCGTAATACGCAATACTACGTATACTACGCCTGACATAGATTATATATTCCAGTAAGAATATTTCTGGAGAATTGGGTAGGCACGGTGCTTTGCTAGAAGCCAACCATGTCTTGTAAATCGGTAAGCACGTGGTACGAGGTACGCACGTATTCGGATAATCCGATGACCGTATTTATTGCCAACATATCCAGAGATCTCTTGGGTCGCTTCCCAAAGATTCACCGATGACAGTTGATTTAAATTAGAATTAATCTGGGATTAATTAAGAGAGAGAATTAATCTGGGATGAATTAAGATGAGAGAAAATTAATCTGGGATTAATTGAGGTATATTTAATCTGGGCTTAAATGTGTTCGAAAAGAGAGAACGCGATTAATTTGGAATTAATCGGTAAAATAGATTTAATAGTTAAATTTGATTTTTCTATTTAATTTATTTGTATGAGCTAAAATTAATATATCAGATATATTAAAATGAATTGGATTTCATTACGAAATTAAAGTTGGAATTTTATACGAACGAACGAATTAATTTAGAATTAATTCGTAAACGACATTCGTAATATATTTGCGAGGCATCGTTATTTAATTAAATTAGATTTAATTATTTAGCGACGAAAGTTCGTTTAATCGGATTAAACGGAACCGAGCCGCGGCAAATATTCGTAGAGACATTTTGAGTTTTGAATTCAAAATTGTGGGGCCCACTTCACACATGTCACACATGTGAAGTGGTGGTTGGAAAGTGGTTGGCATTTAAGCCAAAACCACTTACTTTCCAACTACTTGGTTTAGGTGAAACCAAATTACCCCAACTACATGGTTTTTGTGAAAAGGGTAAAAACCCTTTAACAAAACCCTAGCTCTCTCTCTACACACTTGGGTAACAAACACTTAGAACATTTGAAAACCCTAATACTCTTCCATTTGGGCGTGAGCTTCTTCATCATTTCTCTTTGATTTTGTGGCAAAATCAACAAAGCTAGCACTTGAGAAATCAACTAAGGTGATAGGGAAACTACTTCAAGAGTTGGAATCATCACTTAAAGCTGGAATCAACAAAGGAAGGATCTTGGAGATCTTCAACTCAAAGCTTGGAATCAACAAAGGAAGCATCTTGCATCTTGGATCTTGGATCTTCTTCTCAAAATTTTAAAAGCCAAATCCGTTCATTGTAAGTATATTCCGCAACTTATATTGAATTTGTGAACATGTTTTCATGCTTATTAGATCCTTGGCATGTTCTAGGAACACTAACAGAATGACCATTTTCCATTACCATTCATTGATTAGATGCTAGACAGACTGGCAGGACATGAGTACTATTGCTTTCTGGACAGATATTCGGGGTACAATCAGATTGCTATCGCCCGAGAAGATCAGGAGAAAACCACATTTACATGTCTGTATGCTACTTTTACTTTTCACATGATGCCATTTGGACTTTGTAATGCCCCTGTCACATTTCAGCATTGCATGATGGCTATCTTCTCAGACATGCTGGAGCAGAGTATGGAGGTTTTTATGGATGACTTCTCTGTGTTTGGAGACTCTTTTGACCACTGCTTGCAAAATCTGGAACAGATGTTACAAATGTGCGAAGATACAAACCCGATACTCAATTGGGAGAAATGCCATTTTATGGTGCTGGAAGGCATCATCTTTGGAAATCGGATCTTACAAAAGAGGGTTAAGGTAGACAAAGTAAAGATTGAAACAATTGAAAAATTACCTCCGCCAACATCAGTCAAAGGGATTCAGAGCTTTCTCGGACATGCAGGCTTTTACAGGAGATTTATCAAAGACTTCTCAAAGATTGCTAAACCTCTGTTCAATATTTTGGAGAATGATGTGCCTTTCAACTTTACCAAAGAATGCTAAGAAGCTTTTGAGATCATAAAACAGAAGCTGGTTTCTGCCCCCATCATAGTAGCACCAGACTGGACCCTTCCATTTAAGGTGGTGTGTGATGCTAGTGATTTTGCTATAGGTGCAGTTTTGGGACAACGCAAAGCAAAGAGTTTCCACACCATTTACTACTTCAGCAGAACTCTGAATGAAGCTCAACTCAACTACACAATCATTGAAAAGGATTTACTTGTAGTTGTGTTCGCTTTTGAAAAATTCTGCTCCTATCTGTTGGGTCCCAAAGTGGTCGTCTACACAGATCATTCAGCAATCAAATACCTGATCACGAATAAAGATGCCAAACCTAGATTGATCCGTTGGATACTTCTTCTGCAAGAATTTGACGTGGAGATTCGAGACATGAAAGGAACAGAAAACCAAGTGGCATATCACTTATCGAGGCTCGAGAATGGAGAAACATCTAGCAAAGAATTGACAATCAAAGAAAATTTTCCAGATGAACAGCTGTTTTCCATGAAGCAGCATGATGCTCCTTGGTATGCTGACTATGTCAACTACATAGTATCGGGAAAATGGCTGTTGGAATGGACAACTCAGCAACGAAATAAATTCTTCAAAGAAGTCAAGCATTATGTTTGGGATGAACCGTACCTGTTCAAATGATGTGCTGATCAATTACTGAGACGATGTGTTCCACAAGAGGAGGTCAACAGTGTTCTGCAACATTGTCATTTATCATCATACGTCGGACACTTCAGCGGGAATAAAACTGTAGCCAAAGTCCTACAATCAGGTTTGTTATGGCCCACTCTTTTTAAAGATGGTTACTTGTTTTCTCTTCAATGTGAGAGGTGCCAGAGAACATGAAATATTTCGAGGAGAATTGAAGGACCTTTGCAAAATATTATAGAAGTGGAGATATTTGATATATAGGGGATTGATTTTATGGGACCCTTTGTTCCATCATTTGGAAACTTGTATATACTGGTTGATGTAGACTACGTCTCCAAATTGGTTGAAACAATTGCACTGCCATCAAGCGATTCAAAAGTGGTGATCAAATTCCTTAAAAAGAATATTTTCACTTGCTTCGGAACACCTCAGGCTATTATCAGTGATGATGGCACATATTTCTGCAATAAATATTTCGATGCACTCCTATCCAAATATGGAGTTACTCATAAATTTGCCACTGCCTATCATCCACAGTCAAATGGACAGGTTGAAGTTTCAAACAGGGAGATTAAAAAAATCTTGGAGAGAACCGTTGGATCAACAAGGAGGGACTGGTCTACAAAACTGGATGACGCACTATGGGCCTACCAGACAGCTTATAAGACACCTATTGGTATGTCCCAATATCGAATGGTGTATAGAAAAGCGTACCATCTGCCAGTTGAGCTTGAACACAAGGCGTAAAGGGCACTGAAGAAGTTGAATCTTGATCCATAAGCTGCAGGAGAAAACGACTTCATCAACTCAATGAATTGGAGGAATTTCACCTACAGCTTATGAGAATGCCACATTATACAAAGAAAAGACCAAGAAATGGCATGATCAAAAAATAGTGCGCAGACAACTGGAACCAAGGCAGCGGGTGTTGTTGTTCAACTCAAAGTTGAAACTGTTACCTGGAAAGTTCAAATCAAGGTGGTCAGGGCTATTTGTGATCACTCAGGTTTTACCATATGGAGCTGTTGAGTTACTTGATCCCAACACCAATGAAACATTCAAGGTTATAGTCAGCGTGTCAAGCACTACTGGGGAGAATCATTTGAGCGACAAAAAGAAAGTGTCATACTTTTAGATCCAGCCTAACATTCGAGAAGTCATGTCTAGCTGACGACTTTAAACTTAGCGCTAGCTGGGAGGCAACCCATGCAATTTGTGTATATATTGTGATTTGGTATGTTTTAATTTGTTGTGTTTAATTTTTGCAGGTAAAGTCATTTCACGATGGAAAAAGCTCTCGCAAATCTTCACAAGCAATTTCCTTCTTTCCCTCAAAAATCTCTGATGAAAGTCGACAAAGCTCGCTTGGAATGGATGAGATTAATAATGATCAAAGGTATTCCTATTGATATTTGTTGGATTATTGAAGCACATGTCCGATTGGCAGGTGAGTCCTCTGACTCTTTTATTTCACATTTGCATGGTTTAGGAAGAAGCACCTACGCTAAATAGAGAAGAGCTAAAAGAATGGGTGTATGTTATAAATGTGCTCATATGTTTTGTGATAATCGTTGTCATTCTTTAGGAATGGTGTCTGATAACCATGAAGATAAAATTAATTTGATTAATTTCATTAGGGATGGCTTGAGTAAGGAGTCTTTGGATGACATATCAGAAACTCTTGAGACGCATCCCAGTGGATATGTATATCATGAAATTCACGTGTTATATACACAATTGCAAAAGGAAAGACAACATTTAAGTCTCGGGAATCTGACTCTAAAAGACTCTGTTTGCCAATTTATAAGAATTGGATGGGAAACTTGTCCATGATGCATAGACGTCAATCAAGCCGCTACTTTTATTGTAAATATTATATCTCTTTGTCTTTTCCTAATAATGGTGATTTGTTTTGTTATTTTCTTATTTTTCTCCGACATGATCTAGACATTTTGACATTACCAGATTTATTTTACTGTTTAACTAATAATTTTCATTTGGCAGGTACTAGTGCTATTATTTTTACTCACCCTTTTCAGGTGTTATAAATTCAATTCATCATTGCACTTTTGAAGGAATCCAGATAAAAATGGAAGCCACTTCAAGAAGACGAGTTGAAAACATTTGTATGTTTTGTGATACTAGTGTTGGTACTAAGCCACAATACGTAGCAACAACACAAGAATTGGGTCGAGTCTTAGCCGAAAGGAATATGCACTTAGTATATGGCGGTGGAAATCTTGGTCTAATGGGGATCGTTTCGAAGGCCGTACAGAATGGAGTCAGTCAAGTTCTGGGAATCATCCCAAAACCCTTGGTGAAGCGAATCTAATAAGACCATCAAACGAAGAGGAACTAATTGTCCCAGTTTTTCTGAACGACTGGTAGAAATGATTAATCGTGTTAATGCTTTTATTGCTTTGCCAGGTGGCTTGGGCACATTGGAGGAAATTTTTACAGTGTTATCTTACGTGAACCTGAACATACACCATAAACCACTTGGACTGTTTAACGTTGAAGGATTTTATGATTTTCTTTGTGTGTTTCTTGATGATGCCCGGAGAAATGGGTTCGTGTCAAAACCTTTAAAAGAACTCCTCTTTACTGCCAGAACTGCCTCAGATTTAATTGATCAAATCTTAGCCTTTGAACCACAAATTGACCCTGTCCTTTCTAAGATAAAATGGTCTGATGATGATCGTGGTAAGAAACGTCAGATAAATCTGGATCTTAACCTTTAATTGCCCTTTAGAATTTCAACAAACCATGTATTATCTTCTAAACTCAGCTTCTACTTTCAAGACATTAGGGACAATGTCTCATTTAGGTTTGAGGGTGAGGAATAGTTGACGTATCTTGTTATTTTCTTGTTTTTATTTTTAGTGCAAATTTTTTCAAAAATACAAAAAAATTGAAAAATTTTAAAAAATCAAAAAAATATTTTGTGTTTTTATGTTTTTAATTTGATTAATCAGGTGAAATTGGTGTGAGATAGCTATGTAAGGAGTTTCCACTCCTGAGACGTATCTCAACCTATTTTGGAACAAGTTAATTTTTGTTTATTTCCTTTTGAATTATATAATTTGTGAATTCTCCATAAAACTGACTAAAATGGATCTCTATATGCTTAGTTGACAGGTATTATCAACATGCATGGTAACATACGGACATGAGCTGTAATTGAAAAGTCTGTAATATTCAGTGCTCTAGTTTAATTGGAGGAAGCATCTATAAAAAGAAATGGGATAAAAAAAAAACCAAACATCTGAGATCCGAGTTATTAAGTCCGTATGGGTGTTTTAACACCTAGTGCACTAAAACCAACTAGTTTGGTAGTCACTGGCCCAAAACTCGCTACATAGATCAAGGATATGAGAAAAATATATATATCTGAAGTTTGAGTAATTAAGTCCGTAGGGGTGTCTTAACACCTAGTGCCCTAAAGCCAACTGGTTTGGGAGTCACTGACCCAACGCTTGCTACATAATGGAAGATGTTGTATATAAATAAAAAAAATCAGAAAAATTATTCCATTGCTGCAAAAAGGTGTGAATTCTGATAAAACTTTAGGACAAAAATATTACTCTCTTCTTAACTGCACTTGTGACTATTATGGCAAAATGAGTTGATTAATAATTTTTTGGTTGTGTATATGGAAAATGGTAAATATAATCGGAGAATTTACTTATTCGGTAATTTAGAAAGAAACAAAACAACTATTAACTTGGATAAGAAGTTTCACTTGTTTTGTCACTAACTTATTTATTCTTTTTTCTCTTGTCTTTTTTGCTTTTGTGTGCATTAGTTTTACTATCTTTTACTTTTGTAAAATATTTGTGGGTATCATTGTTGTAAGTCCTCACGAGACTACAACTCGTCCACTAGGGACACCTAGGGTTTAAAGGCTTGTTGCATACGCTAAATACAACCGTGATCCCTACGAAAGTGGCTTAGTTTAAATTTATTTTAAAGATATTTATGTTATGTTATTTTATTGTTTTGCTCGAGAACTAGCAAAATGTTACGTTTGGGGGTCTGATGAGTGGTAAATGTACCACTATTTTCCACTCATTGGACCTAATATTTCGTATAGAATCTTGCGTTTTGTGAATAATTTGATGTGTTTTGTGTTGTTTTGTAGATAAATAAAGTTTCAGGACACTTTGGAGGTGATTCGGGGCCAAAATAGTGAAAACGGACAAAAAGGCAAAATGTTCATTTTACGCGTCGAGACACGCTCCACGTGTCGCGACCGCTAACGTGCGCCAGACTTTGCTTACGTGCACCATTACCTGCTAAAATACGGGTGCCCACTGTCACAATCTGAGAAGTCTGCTAACATGCACCGGATATTAATGTGCACCTGCCACGTGTCAACATCAGAGCAGATATGCTAATGTGCGCCGTGCCACGTGTCATCATCTTATGGTGCCGACAATCGCCATCGCCAAATTTCGTCTAGGTGTCATCCATGTGTCAGCCACGTGGCATCCACATATCACTTGCCGAGTCTAGCTTGCCACGTCATCACCACATCATTATCAGCCAATCATTGCGTGACACATGTCACAATCACATGGTGCCGACAATCCACATCGCCACGTGTCGCCATGTCATTGCCATGTCAGCACAATCATTCAGCTCATAGCCGCCAGGACAAGTGTCGTTGTAGTCGCGATCCAAGCCGTAAAATATGGCGCGTCGCGACGCGCAAGGAGGAATAGTTTACTAGTATCTTGTTATTTTCTTGTTTTTATTTTTAGTCCAAATTTTTTCGAAAAATACAAAAAACAAATATTGAAAATTTTTACAAAAATCAAAAAAAAATATTTTGTGTTTTTATGTTTTAATTTGATTAATCGGGTGAAATTGGTGTGAGATAGCTGTGTAAGGAGTTCCACTCCTGAGACGTATCTCAACCTATTTCGAAACAAGTTAATTTTTGTTTATTTCCTTTGATTATTTAATTTGTGAATTATCCATAAAACTGACTAAAATGTATCTTCATATGCTTAGTTGACAAGTGTTATCAACATATATGACAACATACGGACATGAGCTGTAATTGAAAAGTCTGTAATATTCAATGCTCTACTTTAATTGGAGGAAGCATCTATAAAAAGCAATGGGATAAAAAAAAAAACGTCTGAGATCCGAGTTATTAAGTCCGTAGGGGTGTTTTAACACCTAGTGCCCTAAAACCAACTGGTTTGGGAGTCATTGGCCCAAAGCTCGCTACATGGATCAATGATGTTGCAAATATATATATATATATATATATCTAAAGTCTGAGTAATTAAGTCTGTAGGGGTGTCTTAACACATAGTGCCCTAAAGCCAACTAGTTTGGGAGTCACTGACCCAACGCTCGCTACATAGATGGAAGATAATGTATATAAATAAAAAAAAATCAGAAAAATTATTCCATTGCTGCAAAAAGGTGTGAATTCTGATAAAACTTTAGGACAAAAATATTACTCTCTTCTCAACTGCACTTGTGACTATTGTGGGAAAAATGAGTTGATTAATATTTTGTTGGCTGTGTATATGGAGAATGGTAAATATAATCAGAGAATTTACTTATTCGGTAATATAGAAAGAAACAAAACAACTATTAACTTGGATAAGAAGTTTCACCTGTTTAGTCACTAACTTCTTTATTCTATTTTCTCTTGTCTTTTTTGCTTTTGTGTAATCATTAGTTTTACTATCTTTTTACTTTTCTAAAACGTTTGTGGGTATCGTTGTTGTAAGCCCTCACGAGACTACAACTCGCCCACTCATTTGACCTAATAGTTTGTATATAATCTTGAGTTTTGTGAATATTTTGATGTGTTTTGTGTTGTTTTGTAGATAAATAAAGTTTCAGGACACTTTGGAAGTGATTCGGGGGCCAAAACAGTGAAAAACGGAAAAAAGAGCAAAATGGTCATTTTACGCATCGCGACCGCTAACGTGCGCCGGACTTTGCTTATGTGCGCCACTGCCTGCTAAAATGCATCGTGCCACATGTCATAATCTGAGAAGTCTGCTAACATACGCCGGATACTAACGTGTTCCTGCCACGTGTCAACATCAGAGCAGATATGTTAACGTGCACCGTGCCACGTGTCATCATCTTATTGTGCCGAAAATCGCCATCGCCACATGTCGTCTACGTGTCATCCACGTGGCATCCACATCAGTCACTTTCCGAGTCAGCTTGCCACATCATCGCCACGTCGTTATCAGCCAATCATTGCGTGACACGTGTAATAATCACACGGTGCCGACAATCCACATCGCCACTGTAGCAACATCATTGTCATGTCATCGCCATATAAGCACAATCATTCAACTCCCAGCCGCCAGGACACGTGTCACTATAGCCGCGATCCTCGCCGTAAAATGGGGCACATCGCGACGCGCAAGGAGAAATAGTTGACTAGTATCTTGTTATTTTCTTGTTTTTTATTTTTAGTCCAAATTTTTTCGAAAAATACAAAAAAGTAATTGAAAAATTTTAAAAAATCAAAAAAATATTTTGTGTTTTTATGTTTTTAATTTGATTAATCGGGTGAAATTGGTGTAAGATAGTTGTGTAATAAGTTTCCACTCCTGAGATGTATCTCAACCTATTTCGGAACAAGTTATTTTTTTTATTTCTTTTTGAATTATTTAATTTGTGAATTCTCCATAAAACTGACTAAAATGGATCTTCATATGCTTAGTTGACAGGTATTATCAACATACATGGTAACATACGGACATGAGCTGTAATTGAAAAGTCTGTAATATTCAGTGCTCATTTTTCTGATTCCAGGCTTACCGAGGCCTATAAATTCAGCTCATTTTTCTGATTTCAAATGTACATTCCTCTCTTTATTGCTATTTAGATTAATCTCCATTTTATAATATAATAACTATTTAAAACTTGACTTAATGAGGATACCGCTATATTGGCTAGTTGGTAATTGATATTAAATTGGTTTTAACCTGACTCAGTAAGGATACGCCTGGTTGGTCGGCTGGTAATTAATTATTAATTTGACTTAATTAGGTTACTGCCTATATGGATGGTTGGTAATATCACACAAGTTAATATATTATATTAAGGGAGATATCTAAAATATAGTAAATAAAAGTGGATCCTTTAACCCCAGCATTTTCTTTTATTGTACTTTTTCCTTTTTAATTTCTAGCATTTCTTTTCAGAATTTTACTTTATGTTTTTTTTTTTAAGTTTTTACTATTTCTAAATATGTGTCGTAGCTAAGTCTGTTATCTTGGGTTGTGATGAATTCCAATATCACCGGTTTATAAGGGATTATTTTATAGTTTGAGTAATATAAAGGTTTACTTATTAAGTCTTAAGCTTATTGCATCTTGTTAACCGGCCACTAATAAGATTGATCTGATAAACTTAAAATAAACTTGACGAATGAATTTTAGGTTTAAGACACCGAACTTAATAGCCCACGATCTTCCTTGACGATATATAACCCTTTAATAGATTTCCTTACAGGATAGACATATACGGGCGGGGGGTAACCACAATTGGAACTTAATCTTAATGAATCCAGGTAATTTGATTGACATAGACTATGATTTAATTGGGTTACACTGGGTATTTGCATCTAACCATTGACAGAAGTTTTTACATAATTTCCTATTCCATGTTAGTAACCAATATATTACACAGACATGAAATAACCACTTCATCTTTAAAAAGATATTGAAAGAAATCACAACCCTGGATTGTTTATAAACTTGAATTTTCCTCAATCTACTTTCGCATCTTTTTATTTACTTTTTTTTAATTTTAAATTCACCATTCAATCAAACAATCAATCCAATAGATACTAGTAATCATTTGACCTCATAAAATTAATAGCTTAGGTATTAAGTCCTCGTGGGATCGATACTTTTTATACTACTTGAACGATACGTGCGCTTGCATTATACGCTTGTGACAACACCGGTCAACTGAGTAAGGAGCCTTTTGATGATATATCCTTGACTCTTGAGACACATCTTAGTGGATATGTTCATCGTGAAATTTTCAGATTACATATCCAATTTCATAAAGAAAGACAACCATACATTCTCGGGAATCTGACTTTAAAAGACCTCATTTGCCAATTTATAAGAAAATTAGATAGGAAGCCTATCCCCAACTCATCGAGGGCTTTCAAGCTGTTACTGGACATAAAACCAGAGGAAGATGTGAGCCACAGTTAAAACTACCAGTGTATATTATTGCATTGATTTCCTTTACTTTAAATTACTGTTTTGATTTACTTTTTGCCGACAGTATCTAACCTTTTTATTCACGATCTATTTTGATAATTATCATTTTGCAGATATTAGTGCATTTCTCACTCACCCTTTTCAGGATATATAAATTCAGCTCTACATTTCTCTTTCTTCAACACGTCTAGCTAAGAAAGATAGCACAAATGGAGACAACTTCAAAACGACGGTTCACTAATATCTGTGTGCTTTGTGGAACTAGCTTCGGAACTAAACCAGAATTTGTTGAGGGTGCAAGAGATTTGGGTAGAGCTATGGCAAACAAAAATATGCACTTAGTATATGGCGGTGGCAATCTAGGATTGATGGGTTGTATTTCAAAAGTTGTACAAGAAGGTGGAAGTTAAGTTTTGGGGATCATTCCAAAACCTTTAACAGAAAGCCACATCATCAGAAAATCAAATGGAGAAGAATGTATTGTCCCAGGTATGTCTGAAAGACTCACTGAAATGATCAAGCATGCTGATGCTTTCATTGCTTTACCAGGTGGGCTTGGAACGTTGGAAGAAATATTCACTATTGCGTCATTGTAAACTTGAATATTCACCAAAAACCTATTGGGCTATTTAATGTTAAAGGATTTTTCGATTTTCTTTTTGTATTTCTTGAAGATGCCAAAAGAAATGGGTCTATTTCAAAACCGGTAAGAGATATCTTCCTAACTACAAGAACATCTGATGATTTAATTAAACAACTCTTAGCTTTTGAACTAAGAATCGACCTTATATTTTCCAAGTTGAACTGGTCTGGTAACGATCGTGGTAAAAAGCATAAAGTAAACCTGGATCTTAATCTGTAATCTTTAGTTGCAACTGTCAATTCCGTAATAACCAGGTGATATCTTCTAAACTCTACTTTTTCTTTCTTTAACATTGGGGAAATGTCTCATTTTGGTTGGGGGAGAGGATAGTTTACTAGATAATTTTCATGTAATTTTCATGTTTAATTGATGTTTTGTTTCAAATATTTTTAATTTTGTTGTTATTTTGTGTGTAAGAATATATATCCATACATCACAAACTAATAACAAGATTGTTTTATAAACCAAGTGGAAGTGTTGTTTAGAGGTGGCTATGTAAGGAGTTTTCACTCCTGAGATGCATCTCAATATAATTTGTAACAAGTTATTTATCGTTTCTTTCTTTTTGAATCATATAAATTTATGAATTCTCCATAACATTGATTGAAATTGATCTTTATATACTCATCTAACAGATATTATCAACAACATGGTAACATATGATCATGGGTGG
This sequence comes from Zanthoxylum bungeanum, assembly GCA_019454045.1. Classification (NCBI taxonomy): domain Eukaryota; kingdom Viridiplantae; phylum Streptophyta; class Magnoliopsida; order Sapindales; family Rutaceae; genus Zanthoxylum; species Zanthoxylum bungeanum. The sequence goes on from SKCR01026356.1 coordinate 110,689, forward strand.
TAAGTGAAAATTCTGTAATATTCAGTTCTCTAGTTTGTTGGAGGTAACACCTAAAGGTAGTGAAATTTTTATAATGTAAAAAAAAAAAGTTGAATTAAGTTCGTCTTCGTAACCTTTTTAACTTGAGCAATTAAGTCCGTACGAGTGTCTTAACACTTAGTACCCTAAGGCCAACTAGTCTCGGAATTACTGGCCCAAAGCTAGTTACAAGGGTTAAAAAGAAAGTTTAAAAGAATCAGACACTATTTATCTGAGATCCGAGTAATTAAGTCCGTAGGGGTGTCTTAACACCTGGTGCCCTAAAACCAACTGGTTTGGGAGTCACTGGCCCAAAGTTCGATACATGGATTGAAGATATGTTTGTTGGACAGTTATGACCCATAGCGTCACTGTTTGTAAAAGACATTGTGTTTTTGTACAAAATTAACTATGTTGTAATGAAATTGCCTTTTACCACCGTTTTGTAATTTATTTACTTTGATATATAAATGGTAAAAGTCCTTATGATTAATTCCGGATTGAGATGATATGAGACAATATCAATCCATAAAGGTTTAATCACTAATATCTCTAGTCGTAGTATTATCGAGATTGGACATCGATAATGCGGAATAGACTAGTATTGCACTTGTGCGCGTTGTGAGGGCATAACGACATAGTTTCTCATATATTTAAGTATTGGATACTTATGCAAGTGCGATAGGAGGTTGTGTTTTACCGATGGTACGAAAATAGCTTCGCTCTGGATAGACCCCGCGGAATCCCATTGGTAGTATGTATATGTGTCTATGGGAGTCCGCATCAGGGTAGGTGTATTTGGTCTTAACCTGAGACTTGCATCGCTAGTACTTGTGACAATCGGTAAACTTTGGTTTTGGTCTTCCAGGGCTTTAACAGGTTCTGTGTACGCCTCTTCTAGGTTTATTGAGAATCGTAGTGTATTGGATGTGATGTCAAGACGGAAGTATCACTTCAGACATATGGAGATGATAATCACGCAGGGATTCAGGACTGGTTCTCTATTGTGTTGCAACCATCGGGATAATATGACAATGTCATGATTATCCGATTTAAATAGACTAGTTGCTTGATATCCGATTTGGCTTCGTACGGGGGCAGACACTATTCCAGCCTCAGGCCTTGCACGTGACATCCGATACTGGATCACAATACACAATACTACGGTATACTACGCCTGAAATAGATCGTATATTCCAGTAAGAATATTTCTGGAGAATTGGGTAGGCATGGCGCTTTGCTAGAAGCCAACCTTGTCTCGTAAATCGGTAAAAATGTAGTACGGATACGTACGTGTTCGGATAGTCCGACAATCGTATTTACTGCCAACATATCCAGGATCTCATGAGTCGCTTCCCGAAGATACACCGTTGACGTATGATTCGAGCATAATTAATCTGGGATTAATTGCAGAGAAACTTTATCTTGGATAAGTACTATTTGAAGAGAGCGAAAAATTAATTTGGAATTAATCTACAAAATAATATATTCGATATATTAAACGAAATTGGATTTCGACGCGGAATTAAAATTAGATTTTAATTTGGGCAAACGAGTTAATTTAGAATTAATTCGTAAGCGACGTGAATAGTAATTTCGCTAGGCATAAATTTTTAATTACGTCGCGACGGAAGTTCGTTAATTTGGAATTAGCGAAACCGAGCCCGGAAGTGTTTGCGGGCCCACTCGCATTTTGAATTCGAGTGGGGCCCGTAAGTCACATCGCGAGTCACATCACTTGTCATTTATTTGTGATAGATGTCAAAGTCACTTTTTGGTGAGTGACATGTTGTCACTATTCATGTTGGAGTTTGGTGTGGGCATTTAATGCCAAATTTGAGCCAAAATGGTTGTTGACTTTTTGAAAGCTAATACCAAAATTGGTAATTGTTTTTTTTTCATTCATTTTATACGGTTTTTGAAGCCAAAAGGAAAAACAAAAACTCTCCCTATCTCTCTCTCAATTTTTCCTTGACCGAAACCAGTGAGCTTTTTCCCTCTCTGTTTTCTTCATCTTCACCGAATTTGGAAGGGAAAAACTTGAAGGATTTTGTTGCAAAATTTTTCATAGAGCTAGGACTCTTCAAGGATCATCAATAGGTGATAGGGAAACCTATTCAAGAGCTTGGAAATTCAAAACAAAGCTTGGAGCATTGTTCTTTCTCTTGGCTGTATTCTTGGAGCATCTTGGAGCAAATTTTTGTTGATCAACGCATCCTTAAACCGATCGATGTAAGTGTGTTTCCGCCACTCTTCTTCATTATTCATTCGCATTTCTTTGTTCATTATGATCTTGGGACTAATCATAGAAACCAACAATATTTTGGACACTTTTTATCTGAGATCCGGGCAATTAAGTCCATAGGGGTGTCTTAACACCTAATGCCCTAAAACCAACTGGTTTGTGAGTCACTGGCCCAAAGTTCGATACATGGATTGAAGATATGTTTATAAATAAATTTTAACTACCAAAATGTGTAAACTCTAATATAATTTTAGGATAAAAATATTACTTTATTTTCAACAAATACTTTTGATATTGTTGGTACAATATATTGATTAATACCTTGTTTTATGAGTACATGGAAGAATGGTAAAAAAAAATACAGGAGAAGTCATTTATTTGATCATTTAGAAAGAAATAAAACAATTGTTGACTTAGATAAAAATTTCTCTTTTTAAATTCCGCTTGAATTATTAGGGACTAGTAATAAGCTGGTTGGGGGGTATGATGAATACTAAAAAGTACATATTTATTATACGATAGTTAATCCATTTACACTAATAGTTTCACTAATCTTCTTAAATTGGCACATTTGTGAAATAATATTTAAGTTATGCTTTGAGTGTTTTTACTGTTTTATTTTTCAGGTAAAATACTGCTCGGAAGCTCGACAGGACAAACCGGACTTAAAAAGGGGAAAAAATAGAAATCAGCTTCCGCATCATAATGAGCCGTCCTCTCAACATGTGTCATCATTAAGTCACCACTCGCGTTGCGACACGTGGAGCATGGGGCACGTCGCGACGCGCCTAATAAAACAGAGACACCACCGACTCACCATTTTCTCAACACGTGTCCTCATATGGATTCGTCATTCTCTGACAGGTGTCCACAACATGCACCTGCATCGCGTCGTGTGAAGAAATTGGCGTCGCGACGCACGACCAAATTTACCTATAAATAGGAGCCTCCAACATTAGAATTTTTCATACTTTCTTTCATGATTCCTGTGTAAATTTTGGAGATAGAGTGACTTCTTTATGTATTTAAAGTTTTTTGTAATGTCTTTTTTCTTTCGGCAATAAAGGTACGGGTATGTTTTTATTATAAAATGAGTAGCTAATCTCTTTTCTGCTGGAGTAAGGGTGAAACTTTTATAATGAAAACATAGATTAAACTCGCTTTTATTATAATAAATAAATTAAAATCCAATGATTAAAACTTGATTTAAATCTAGATTAATTATTGACAATCTGTCTACCGCCTTTATGGCTGGTTTTATCTTTCCACCGCCATTATGGATGGTTTTATCTTTCCACCGCCTTTATGGTTGGTTTTATCTGTCTACCGTCTTTATGGCTGGTTTTATCTTTTCACCACTTATATTGATGGTTTTATACGATTTTGGCAGAATTAAGTACCTTGGTAGGACTTGTTATAGACAAAAACGGTATCACCGCCTTTATGGCTGGTTTTATATGTTTTGGCATATTTAGTACCTTGGTAGGATTAATTATTGACATAAATGATTACCGCTTTGATGGCTGCTTCTTTTTATTGGCATAATTAATTCCTAAAATAAATTAAATGGGTAACATGACAAATGATAAATTATAATAAGGCGAGATTTCTAAATATTTAAAAGACTAAAAGTGGATCCCCTAACTTCAGCATTTCATTCTATTATTGTAATTCAACCTAAAAGTCTCCAACTACTTCAACAAATCAAACTTTTCTTTTTCGTATTGCTCATTATTTTATTTTGCTAAATCTCTTATCTGTGGATCGACCCCAGACTTACTGGGTTATTTTATTACTTCGACACTCTTATACTTGGGGAGTAAAAGACCACTTTTCGAGCGTGTCAGCATCGTCAAAATCCATCTTGTGAATATGTCGCTAACAGTAAGTCTGGGGATGAGGATGTAGGATTTCACGACTTACTTTCCTATTTTCTTGTTTAGGATGTAGGATTTCACGCATACTGAGGATGAGCCTTGGAGCAGATAGACATTCGGTGTAGTTAGTAGGTTTGCAGAGTCAGTGGCCCATTTGTATAGTATTAGGTACATTAGCCCATGTGGTCGAATGCTGACATTTATGTACTTTATGTTATACTAAATATGTCCAATATAGTTCCATGTGTAATTTTGTTTAAAATATGCATCTAATAGTAAAGTAATGAGATTATGCATGTGTGAATAGTACAAGTATAAGATAGGAATAGATCACGACACGTCAGACACGTAAAATAATAAATCATGCATGAATATGTAATTCATGTATAATTCAAGTTTAGTTAGCGTCACGACATTCATGTGCACGTCATGAAGCTCATGGAGAGGGCAACGCAGTTTCCTGCTAGTCACATCCTAGGTAATATGGGATTTGACAAAGTCTAAGCTAAGCATGTACTCATACTTAGGACACAAAGGAGCAATCTTCCAAAAATTAGTTCTGCAATAACTATCCAAGTGGAATATCCACCAAATCAGTCATAAGTGACCAAAATATAAAACCGCTAAGAGAGACACAGTAAACAATTTTCAAGTGGAAATTCCACTAAATTAGTCACTGCTGAGTGGTAAATGTATCACTATTTCCCACTCATTTGACCTAATATTTTGTATAGTTTCTTGAGTTTTGTGAATATTTTGATGTGTTTTGTGTTATTTTGTAGATAAATAAAGTTTCAGGACTCTTTGGAAGCAATTTAGGACCAAAATAGTGAAAAACTGACAAAAGGGCAAAATTGTAATTTGGGCATCGCGACGAGCAAGCCTTATGCGTCGCGACCGTTAACGTGCGCCGAGTTCTACTAAAATGTATCGGGACTCGTGTCAAAATCTGAGAAGACTGCTAATATGCGCCTTTGCTAACGTGCGCCTGCCATGTGTCAACATCAGAGCAGATCCGCTAACGTGCGCAATGTCACGTGTCATCATCACATGCTTCCGACAATCTCCATCACCACGTTGTTGGACAAAATGACCCATAGCGTCACTATTTGCACAGATCATTGTGTTGTTGTAGCAAATTAACTATGTGACAAGGAAATTGCACTCTCATCATTTGTGATTAGATCACCATAGATATATAAATGAAGAGAGGTCCCTATGATTAGTACCTGGACTGAGAATGATATGAGACAGTATCAGTCCCCGAAGGTTTAATCATTAAATATCCCT
>SKCR01026357.1:0-76704 GCA_019454045.1 Zanthoxylum bungeanum
TTCGGCAACCGTGGTCATGGGGATGAACTTGGAAGCATCCAGAATTATGCAAAAATGCCGTAGGAAGGCGTATCCTTCCTAGGTGAAAGACAATGTATATATCGGACTCATGCTTCTAGCATATTTGGATTATGATTGGATTTTCTAAGCCCATCAAGGTTTTCATGCAAGTTGGCCTATTATCATTTCAAAGCATTCAATCATATTATTGCGAGATGCAATCTTGTCCCAGTTGAAAAAGACCCAACATGTTTACACTTTTGCGATAACGTGGCTAAACAACTTCAAATGATAGAGGGCCCAAACACAAAGTGGCTCATCAGTATTTTGGAAGCTTTTGGCCCAATCGTCATAAGACATAAACTCATCCCAGTTTAAATGGCCCAACAAGTTCGTATCTTATGATGAGAAGTCCAACTGGATCTAAATGATGATGGTCCCAAACACAAGCATAAAAGGGTGGCTTCTATAGGTCATACAATTATGGTTCTCATGCAGTTTTATGGGAGTTTTGATAAAGGCTCCCGCCGGGGAAGGGTTACCCACAACGAGGTCTCCCCACTTAAGGGTTCGAATGACCAAGTGAGCACACCTTTTTTATACCCTCAGGTACGTGCCAACGAGTGATGATACCAAATAAAAATCCGCCGCTTCAAGCGAAAACGACTTCACGATACATGATGCCATCAAAGTAAGAAAGGGTATGCAAAATATATGAGACAAGGTTAACTAAAGCGCAAATCACAAACATTATAAGACATTATTCCGGGGCCGATTCTCTATCCCCAGTGGAGTTGCCAGACTGTGGACACATGCACAGAGGTGGGCGACGCTGTCTTGGCTCGCAGCCCAGTCGGGAGTACGGATTAACCCGCGGGGGACTAAATCAGAGAATAAAAGGAGTCGCCACCCAGTGTGAACTGGGAAATGATTTAAGGCCGCACTCACACCTCATAAGGGAAGACCTCAAACAGTTGGGTTCAGAATGGTCCCTTACTTTGCCAATTGTAATGAAAGGATTTATGCAATAGTATAACCAAGTCTTATGAAACACATGCGAGATAATTTAATCAACACCCAAGTTTTCACACCCAAAAAAGTAAATAAAATAAAAACTAGCGCATAATTCCATAAACATATCAAATAAAGAAATGTGAAAATGTAAATAAATAATAACGGTAAAAAGCGTCAATAATAAAGTGAGATGATTAAGTATGTAATGCAAAAGAAATGACCGAAGAAGCAAACATGCATGAAATATGAGGAAGAGAAGTCGATTCACTGCATACACATTCGTGTAGCATTCAGAAACGCGTTCGAATGGTAAACAAAATGCATGCGTTCGCGTAGCATTTGGAAACGTGTTCGAACGAGATAATGCCGAATGCATGCGTTCGAGTAGCGTTTGAGAAAGCGTTCGAACGATATTACCAAAGTGGTATCTAAAATGACACAAACACATGCGTGAATGTTTCTCAAGCGGTACGTGGAGTTATATCCCAAGTACAGACCGCACTACCATCCATTCGGATTCGGCTACAGAATTTAAGACTGGGTTTCCATCCGATATACCGCGAGAGGCAACACTCAAGCATACACACGGCATGCATGCAAAAATGAAAAGTGAAAAAAATAGCAACCAAAAAATATGAATATCGAAATCAATAGAAGAAATGCGCGGCAAACTATGGTAAAGGTAGCCTTTAGGCATTTCTGTCGAATAGAGGACCTTTAACCCAACATGATTAGCCAATGCGCACGAGATAACAATACGTGGATTAACAAAGCAATAACATACTGAAAGTAAATAACGGAATGATAAAAGAGATGCGACCAATGCCGATATCTTTATGGGACCTCATATGCCCGATTGAACGTATTTCACATTCAATAAAGCATACTTTGTCTGACGTGGCAAAACATCGCGGTAAATGTAGCCTTTAGGCATTTCCCTCGAATGGAGGACCTTTAACCCAACATGATTAGCCATGAGCACGAGATAGCATTACGTAAATAAATAAAGCAATAACGAGCGGAAAGTAAATAGCATAATAATAATATAGATACGACCAAGGTCGACATCCGACACGGTGATACATCGTGGTAAAGGTAGCCTTTAGGCATTCCCTTGAATGGAGGACCTTTAACCCAACATGATTAGCCTATGCGCACTAGATAACCATGCATGAATAAACAAATCAATAATATGCAAAAAGTAAATAACATAATAATAAAAGAGATGTGACCAAGGCCAACATCTATACGGGACCTCGTATGCCCGATTGAACGTATTTCACATTCAACCAAGTATACTTCATCTGGCGCGGCAAAACATCGTGGTAAAGGTAGCCTTTAGGCATTTCCCTCGAATAGAGGACCTTTAATCCATCATGATTAGCCCATGCGCCTGAGATAGTAATGCGTAAATAAATAAAGCAATAACAAGCGGAAAGTAAATAACATAATAATAAAAGAGATGCGACCAAGGCCGACATCCGACGCGGTGAAATATCGTGGTAAAGGTACCCATTAGACATTTCCCTCGAATGGAGGACCTTTAACCCTAACATGATTAGCCAATGCGCACTAGATAACCATGCATGAATAAACAAAGCAATAATATGCAAAAAGTAAATAACATAATAATAAAAGAGATGCGACCAAGGCCAACATCTTTATGAGACCTCGTATGCCGGATTGAACGTATTTCACATTCAAACAAGTATACTTCGTCAGGCGCGGCAAAACATCGTGGTAAAGGTAGTCTTTAGGCATTTCCATCAAATAGAGGACCTTTAATCCATCATGATTACTCCATGCGCCCGGGATAGCAATTCATGAATAAACAAAGCAATAATACGCAAAAAGTAAATAACATAATAATAAAAGAGATGCGACCAAGGCCAACATCTATATGGGACCTCGTATGCCCGATTGAACGTATTTCACATTCAACCAAGGATACTTTTTCCGGCGCGGCAAAAAATTTTGTGGTAAAGGTAGCCTTTAGGCATTTCCCTCGAATAGAAGACCTTTAATCCATCATGATTAGCCCATGTGCACTAAATTAACAATACATAAATAAATAAAGTAATAACATGCAGAAAGTAAATAACAAAACAAAAAAAAAACACAAACAATAAATGAACACAAAATTAAATAACAAAAAATGAAACACGTGCATGAAAGTTTCTCAAGCGATACGTGGAGTTGTATCCCAAGTACAGACCGCACTACCGTCCATTCAGATTCGGCTACGGAATTTACGTCTGGGTTTCCATCCGATATACCGGAAGAGATAACGCGTTATCATTAACCCAATATAAATGAAAATATACGTAAAACATAATGATGCATGCGTTACACCGTCGCCGGAAGGATTAATGCTCCGTAACTTTTCTGGTTCACCAGTTTTATATTTTTGTTCACTGTTCACTATTTTGAGCCGCTGATTTCTCTGTTTTCTCGCTGCCTTGTACTGCAGTTTTGGGTTACTATTTTAATTGATCTTGGGACTATTTTGGAATGATTTTTGACTGTTTTCAGGGGTTATTGCTTGCTGTTTTGGGAGCAGTTTTGGAATGTTTATGTCTCGGCCAGTGGAGGTGTGAGAGGGCTGTGTGCCTCTCTAGTTTAGGGTTTTAACATTGATATTTATGAAGTTCTGTGTTCATGGTTATTCATCCTCTCGGTCAATGGGGTATTTGCGGCTGGTTCTATTTTGTTTGCTCGGTGGAGGGGACTTTGTGTTGATGAGTTGTTTGGTGGAGGGTAGTGGTGTTGTCAGTTAGTTAGGATTTAACGTGGCCTTTTATGTGTGCTGTGTGCGTGAGTTTTTGATGGTTCACGTGAAGCTTAGGGTTGTCGGTGGGTTGATGGCTTTGGTTTGTCGTTGTTCAATTCGGTTGTAGGGGCTGTGTGTTGCTTTCTTTTGTTCACGCTCTTGTTGTCGTTTTATGCTCGGTTTTTTGATTTGTTTGGGACTACTGCGTATGTAAGGTGGCAGCTTACCGAGAGTTTCTTTTTGAGTGGTGTGAGTTGCTTGGTCTTAGGGTTCTTAACGTTTCTAAGGCTGCTGGGTTTGTTGGTCTTTCGTTAACGTGTTTTGGTCAGTTGAGAGAGAGAGAAGAGAGAGGGTTGGGAGAGAGAGGGGTTGGCTGGGCTAGGGTTTTATTTTGTTGTTGATTGCCGAGAAAAGGGAGGAGATAGAGGCTTAGGGTTTGGTTGCTTCACAGTTTTAGAGAGAGAGAGAGAGTACTTAGGGTTTATTATCTTTTTTTTGTGAATGCCGTGTGGTAGTGGGGAAAAGGAGCGGAGTAGGGTTTTTTGTTTGTGTTATTTTTATAGTGGTGTGCTAAGGTTTTCTTGTGCATGAGATTTCAAAACAAGGAAACAAATCAAGCCATAAAAGGGGTGTATTTTATTAAGGGAAATAAATTATGTAATTTTGGTGGGGATTGATTTCAAGATATTTTTAAATTTGGAAGGAGATTTGATTGGATTTTGGCATGTGTTAAATGTGATTTGAATATTTTGGATTGGGCTTGGGTTTTGTGATGTGGGCTTGGGCGTGTGGCCCTTTGTGGGTTGCATGGGTTTTGGGCCAAGGCTAATGTTTGAAAGATAGATCAATTGAGCAAACCCGAGGCTAAACAAATGAATTAAATTTGGCAAGGTATTTATTTTTGAATTTTCCCTTCCCATGTCCATTTCCCGCGACTTCCGCAACTTATCGGGTAGTGCCTCCATGCGAGGCTTATCATCGGGCTTTATGTAAAAATAAAATGTCTACAAGTATGATTTCTCCTTTCTAGAACACTATTTTGTTGTGGTGTTCCAGGTGTTGTGAGCTAGAATACTATCCCATGCTCAACCAAGAATTCCTCGAAATCTATGTTAAGGTATTATCCTCCATGATTTCATCGTAGAGTTTTGATTATTTTACCTAATTGGTTCTCAACCTCAGCACGATATTTTTTGAACTTTTCAAAAGTATATAACTTGTGCTACATTAGGTAAACATACCTATATCTAGAATAATCGTCAATAAATGTGTCAAATTATTCATAACCACCTCGGGCTCTTACATTCATCGGTCCGCAAACGTCCGAATATATAAGCTCATGTGGTTGACTGACTCTTATAACTTTTCCAGTAAAAGGTCTCTTGGTTATTTTTCCTTCTAAACAGGATTTGCAGACTGGTAAAGTTCCGAGCTTTAACTGGTTTAAGGCTCAGTTCTTGATCAACATTAGGCAGATTAGGCAGTGAGTGATTTTTCATTTAAAAACATTACTAAAAACTTCAAATTTTCTCCCAATACGTCAAATACACTTAAAATCCAATTTTAACTTCATAACCACCATAAACACATGTTTTACAACTAGCATACATGTATTCTAAATACTTATATGTATTTGTTCGAATCTAATCACGAACAATTTTAGAATCCCAATTAGAAATGTCTCATGAACAGTTCTAGATCACCTAAAGGCGGTCAAGTGAATCTAGAATGGTAGCCAAGCTCTAGCTTTAATCTAGAGTTCCAAACTCTTATTAATTGTTCCATTTCCAACATGAACATCTTTGACCTAATACATAAGCATGTTGTGTTTATACTTCTAAAGTATCCTAACACAATTGATTAGCCTTATTTCAACATTAAGATATGCGATCATGCATCTAATACACAAATTAACATAGCTTAGGAGAAGATCAAACATTACCTAGTAAGCTTGATGCAAGATCCAATCTACTTCTCATTTGTTGAAATGATTGGAGTGTTGGACAATTATGACCCATAGCGTCACTATTTGTACATATCATGGTGTTGTTGTACAAATTAACTATGTGACAAAGGAGATTGCTCTCTTATCATTAGTGATTAGATCACCTTAGATTTATAAATGATGAGAGGTCCCTATAATTTGTTCCTGGACGGAGAATGATATGAGACAGTATCAGTCCACGAAGGATAAATCATTAAATATCCATAGTCAGAGTATTATCGAGATTGGACATCGATAAATACGTAAAAGACTATTATTGTACTTGTGCGCGTTGTGAGGGCATAACGACATAGTTCTCATATATTTGGGTATTGGATACTCATGCAAGTGTAATAGGAGGTTGTGTTTCACTGATGGTACGGGAAACAGCTTCGCTCTAGATAGACCCCCTCGGAATCCCATTGGTAGTATGATTGTGTGTCTATGGGAGTCCGACATCAGGGTAGATGTATTTGGTCTTAACCTGAGACTTGCACCGCTAATACTTACGACAATCAATATACTTTGGTTGAGGTCGTCCAGGGCTTTAATCGGTTCTGTGTACGCCAATACTAGGTTTATTGAGAATCGTAGAGTAATGGGTGTGATGTCAAGACGGAAGTATCACTCCAGTCATAGTGGAGATGATGTCACGTAGGATATGGTATTAGTGCTCTTAAGTGCTGCGCGGCCATTGTGATATTATGACTAGGTCAAGTATATCCGATTATAGAGACTAGTTACCAGACATCCGACATGTGCTTCGTACGGGGCAGACATAACTCCAGCCCCAGGCCTAGCACGTGACCATCCGATACTAGATCGATATGCACTTTACGATGTATACTACGCCTGATACAGATCCTTCATTCCTATAAGGATATTTCCAGAGAATTGGGTAGGCATGATGCTTTGCTAGAAGCCAACCTTGTCTTGTGAATCGGTAAAACGTAGTACTTGGTACTTACATGTTCGGATAGTCCGACGACCGTATTTACTGCCAACATATCCAAGGATCTCATGGGTCGCTTCCCAATGATTCACCGATGATGTATGACTCGCACTTTAATTAATCTGGGATTAATTCGATGATAGAGAAAATTAATCTGGGATTAATTACGAAGATATTTTATCTGGGATAAAATATCGTCTAAAGAGAGAGAACGCGATTAATTTGGAATTAATCGGTAAAATAAATTTAATAGTTAAATTTGATTTTTCTATTTAATTTATTCGAATGGGCTAAAATTAATATATCAGATATATTAATATGAATTGGATTTCATTACGAAATTAAAGTCGGACTTTAATGTGAACGAACAAATCTAAATTAATTCGTAAACGACGTTCGTAATATATTTGCGAGGCATCGATATTTAATTAAATTAGATTTAATTATTTAACGACGGAAGTTCGTTTAATCGGATTAAACGAAATCGAGCCGCGGCAAATGTTCGTAGAGATATTTGAATTTTGAATTCAAATATGTGGGGCCCATGTCTGGTAGGTGTACCTACCACCCAACTACCTTGTTTTTCTTTTTGAAAAACCATTTACCCACACCTACCAAGTTTAGGGTAAAAGTGAAATTGGTTTTACCTAAAGGTGAATAACAAAAAGGGGATCTCTACACTTTTGTAAAGAATATAATTCATTATATGAACATTGAGAAAACCCTAGACAACTCTCTCTCTCCATCCATCTCTCCCTCTCTCTTTTCTCCCCAAAACTTACGCCCAAGGGGCTGTGAATACTGTCAAAAATGTGACAGTACAAGAGTGGAAGAAGCTTGATTTTGTGGCAAGATCCAAGTGCTAGTACACTTCTAAGAGGCATACGAAGGTGTTAGGGAAACTTACCCACGAGCCGGGAATCGTTAGACGAAGCTTGGAGCTTCAAATCTCATCTCAAAATCTGATTTTTTAAGGCAGTGGACTGCACTGCAGTGGCGCCATTTAGAGGACAGAATTTCAGTTTTGTTCTTCATCAAATCGTCTCAACCGATCGATGTGAGTATTCCGCTACCTCCTTTGATGTATTCACACTTGTTTATCATGCTTGTTATGATATTGGGACCTAAATAGAAACCAACAATGGCATCAGGAGCCTAGGTTCAAGCATGAAACTTTTAGGGTTAAAATTTGGGTAAACTTTATTTGAGCATGTTTTGGTTAAATTGATTGATTGAATATGCTTAATATATGTTTATTTGAAGTTTGATTGGATCAATTTCTTAAAATTAGTTTGGAACAATTTTTCCCCAAATATTTCCCCTTGGCCGAATGTAATAAGAAATTTTATAATCTTGGATTTTTTGATTTTGATTCATTGGATGAGTTAGAATAATGTAGGATGATGTTAATTTAAGATTTGAATGGATTGAATTTTGAATTGAACAAAGTCCCTAATTTCCTTATGTTGGCCAAATAGAAAAGCCCTAATATAGACTTGGAATTTTGATTTTTGATAATTGGATGTGTTGGAAATCATTCGGGATGATGATTTAATGTTAATTTGGATTTGATTGGAATGAATTCGGATTTGGACAAAAATGCATCCCTTGCCGAGACTTTTAGCATGGTGAATGGGTTTGATTTTTTCATTAATGTGTTGGACATGTGATGATGATGATGAACATGATTAATTGGACTAATTTCATGTTTTGGAAATATTGATTTGGATGATTAATCATGACATACACTTTAGGTAATTAAATTGGAAATTTGGAATTTGGTAATTTAATTATTTGGGCCTTCAAATTGGATTTGGACTTTTAAAGTTGTAAATGGGCTTATTGGGCTTTGTTGTACAAAGTTGGGTTTATGCAAATTGGATTGGATCCAATTGGGCCCAAAACCGCTTCCGTAAAGCCCAAATGCGACTTATAAACCTTTAAAGTTTAATTGGGCCTAATGGGCCGAAATTGATTTATGGGCTTATGGGGTAACTCCTTGATTGGGCTTTGGTTGCCGAAGCCCATGCCTTAAAGAAATTAATTTAAAGCCCATTTGACTTGAATTAAATTAACGTTGGACGTTAATCGGGCTTTAAGACCCGTAACGATTAAATTTGGAATTTAAGTCGTAAAAGGTTTATTAATAAAGTGTAATATTTAATTTGGAATTAAAAATAGTGAATTAGTATTAAATACATATTAAATTGGATTTAATGTTGTAGTTTAATTTAATTCAAGAATTCGTACTTTGAGTACTTATTCGCAAAAACGAGTTTGACTCGCGCAAAATCAAATCGTTGTTTGAACATTGGATGGTTAATAATTATCAGATTAATTAATTTGATTAGATTGATTGATAACATGCTTGTGTGAATACATGGTTGTGATGAATGAATAATGTATATCGGATTGATATTAGTTGGGTGGGGGCAATTATGGAAATTGTTGTAATAAATTCGATTTATTAAATTAGACCTGCGTGTCCAACCTTATCACCTATATTCTATTTGTATTCTATTCTCACCTATTCCCTCAATGTAAATGAGGTTTCTTTAGTAGTGTAGTGTAACAGGTAGAAGTAATACAAGTGCTAGTTTGAGAGAGAAAGTGAGAGATTTGATCTAGGATCAATGTGTTAAGTATCCATTCGCATATCATTATTATTTATTTTCATATGCGCTTTATTATGTGTTTAGAATGCATGTTTAAGGTTGTATGATGATGAGACCTAAACAAAGATAATAAATTGGTAGTCAATTTGTACGCGAAAAACCCTCATCATATATCATGCGTTTTTCCTTCCATTGAGTGATTCTTACTCAAGATACGAGACTGGCATTGGGTTGTTGGCCAAAGTCAAGCCCTTTGTCCATCGAAGATGTGTTTGAATCACGAGAGTTTTGTTCTATATTGGTGTCTTGTCCAAGTTATGGTTTATTGGCCAAAGTCAAGACCACTTCTTGTCCATCGACATTGATTACGAAGCTTTCCATGGTCAATGGGTCGCGCTTGACTGGGATCACTAGATTTTTTGTGCCAAAGCCAAGGCTTAGTTGATTCAAAGGAAAAAGGTTAGGTAATACATTGGATGTATTGGCATATATAAGATATATGTTTAGGATTTGGATATCCGCCTACTGGATCTAGGAATTGGATTAGATCCAATTGATCTTAGAGATCTACCTAGTTTATTATCATACAATTTGTTGGCCAAAGTCAAGATTGTGTGATATTTAAAGGGATCCTAGCCCACTAGGAAACACGGTTTCCCGAGTACTCGACAGAGGGTTAGAGGCTCGCCAAAAAAATAGTGGGAGGCAAGAATTGAATTTGCAATATTCGTTTAATTAATTGCCATACGCGCTCATTCAAATTATTCACATATAAATTAAATGTTAGTTGGACTAATATTTAAATTGTTGTTTTAATAAGCAGTTGGACTGTATTATAGTTGATTATATAATTGGATTATAGTAATCAATATATTTGAATTAATTAATTTCAATTTACAGTTGATTTTATAATTGGATTATAGTAATCAATGTGATTGAGGTTAATTGATTTAAATTATATTGATTGTATAGTTGGACTATAATAATCAATATAATACATAGTACCACAAATCGTTGATTAAATAGTTGGACTATTAGGAATCAAGATAAATGAAATATTAGTGTTTAAAACATAATCCTAGGTGAAAATGTATTTAAACGACTATATTTTAAATTGGGAATAATTTCAGGATGGTCCTGGAAATAAATAATAAGTTATTATATTTGATAAAATAACCTATTATGCCTAAGCCAAGAATTAAGCAAATAGTAGAGCATAATCTTTGAAAGATTTATGTGATGATAACTTAAGTGCTTAATTCGATATACTTGTCATAAATCTATGTTCGGATTTAAGAAGTATTAAAATTGCAATAAATAACTTTTGGAGGGTTAAAGACTATTCTCGAGGAGATAAAATCAAACTTTGCAATTAGGTAAGTGGCGCAAGGCGCACCATACTTCAATATTCTAGAAACCCAAGGCTTGGCCAAAGGCTTCTGAAATATTTGAAAGGGCAAAGGCAAAATCATTATGATCTTCTGGGAAGATAAATGACATATCCTAAAGTGACTGCCGTTTGGATATGGCAGACACGAAGGAATTAAAGAAAGGGCAAGGCTCTGACTTTAAGAATGTTTGTCAATATTATGTCTATTACTAGTATTAAAATTGGATTTTAAAATACTTAGTGTGGTACATAAATTATATGGATTGATGTTCAGAATCTGCTGTGAGCAGGATAGTGACTTCAAGCTGAGATTAATCTGCGAATCGGAAACGGGATGAAAGTCGCTGTTTCGACCGTAGAACCCATTGGGAACTACCTTTTGGGTATGTACTTAAATTAAGAACTGTTATAAAGTAACTAGTTTGACTAGAAACATTATCTTTATATCAGTGTTTAATCCGTTGCGGATAGACCTTTATATTCTAGAACACTAAAGTGTTTCATTATATAAAAAATGATATTAAGATAAACACATTAGATGTGAGAGAATTTATATTTTTAATATAAATAAAATCTCAAACATATAAAATGACAAATATATAGCTCAAACTGATTTGATCAGTAGAGACTTATTTGTGGCATTGTTGTCTGGGACACAATTAAACAAGACTCGTATATCCACGCTTTTGAAGAGTGGGTACTAGAACTGATTTGACTATTCAAATAAAGTCTACAAATCTAGTTTACTAGGTAAAATACCTGAAACGCTATTTACTTGGTAATAGTAATAGTGCCACCGATCTGTTAGCCCTATTTATAGTGAAGTAAGTGGGCCCATATCTAGCAATGCTAGATGTGAATATGAATATTTCGTGACCTTAACGGATGTGGCATCACGTTATGGTTATGTGTTTCTTTTGAAGAACACAAATCAATAACTTTTAGAGTTTCGACATGAAGTGAACAAACAGATTGTCTAAAGTATTAAACCGTCGCGGTAAGACCGTAATGGAAAATACTTAAGCAGTAAGTTTCAAACATACATGAAAGAGTATAGTATTCTTTCAATGAGGACTCCTCCCGAGACACGTAAGTTTGACTATGTGTCCGTACGGAGAAACTGAATTTTGTTGGACATGATAAGGTTCATCATGAGTCGCTCTGAGCTACCATTTCCTTCAACGGATATGCATTTACAGTGCAATACTTATTTAGAATAAGGTTCCATATAAATCTGTTTGACAGATATCATATTAGATATGAACGGGAAAGAAACTGGGTTTCTCATTCCTGATGATTTGGGTATGCTAGGCATATGTTTGGATGATACCAAACTAAAACCCAAATAGGATAAGTGCCAATTATAGGTATCCTAGGGGAAACCATAAGTATAGTACTTATGCATCTCACAAGAGAACAATGTTATTGTTGCTCACCATGCGGTTTTCCTAATAGGAATACCGATATGCAGTGGTAAGTGGGAAAATGGTATAACTCGATGAAAATCGGAGTAATACTAATCAAGGCACGAAGTCCTTAATGGAACACAGATAGTTCATCAAGGATGAAACTATTACCATTGATTTTCGAATACACAAGAACCGCATAGATCAGAGAGAATCAGAAAATAACCTAGGGTATGGGTTTCTGATCTCACCTCATAAAGATGTCAATCTTATTGAGGTAGACCAACCGACTACGTTTGAGGAAGTGATACAAGGTATCGACTCCCTTTTGTGGCAAAGTGCCATGAGTCCGAAGTGGATTCCATGTATACCAACTATGTTTAGACACTAGTTGATGTACCGTTAGGCATTGTGCCTATTGGTACTTAAAAGTCTTCAAGGAAGACATACATGGATGGCAACATACCAACGTACAAAGCTAGGCTTTTAGTGAAAAGGTATCGTTATCAACATTGTGTTGATTACGGTTCAACCTTTTACCTGTTGCCACAGTAAATCCATTTGGATAATGCTTGCTGAAATTGTACATTTATGAAATGTGTCAGTTAAAGATCAAAATCGTTTTCCTTAAACGGAAACCTTTTGGAGGATGTTTATAACATCCTGACGATTTTGTCATACCTAAACCAACAAACTAGGTTTGCGGGTTGTTCGATCCATGTTTGGATTGAAGCAAGCATAAAGTTCTTGGAGCTGACGTTTTGATGTGATCATAATGGTTTATGATTTAATTCAAAACGAAAATAATTCTTGTGTATATAAGGAGGTTAGTGGGAGCGTAATGACAATGAATGTCCTGTATAAAATAATGATAATATATGTCATTTCTTGGAAATGATATTCCCATAAAATAATCGGCAAAAGCTTGGCTTTCGAAATAATTCTCCGTAGAATTCTTAGGAGTAACAACCTTTATTCTAGGAATAAAGATCTATTGGGATAGATTTAAAGTTGTTAACACTCTCTGAGAATTGTACATTTAAAATGTACGTGACCTGGTGTCTCATACGCTTTGAGCGTGTGGAGACACAATCAGACCAATCCGAGTGATAGTCACTAGATTGAAGTTAAGAACATCCGTTAGTATCTCAGAGAACTGAGGATGATGTCTTATCTATGGAGAAAGAGAACTTGAAGTGACTGGATCGCTGTAGCAAGTTTCCAAACCGATAAAGACGACTAAAGTCGTAAACGGTACTATAAAGTTTGAATACCGGAACAGTGAGCTGAAAATATTCCAAGCAAGATACTGTTACCATATAAACAACAAATACAGATTATTGCTGCAGCGAGGCAGCAATAAAGCCATTTGGGTCGATAATAAATCTAATTAGATTAGATATAGCTCTGTTAGCAGCTGAGCTAGGCGTCAGCACAGGCTAAAGAATTAATGGCTCATCAACGATCCAGATATATACTTCGATATCATCTGAGTCGTTCGGATCATACATCATGGCGATGTAATGATCGTATAAATCGCATCAGACGATAATCATGTAAATCCGCTGACGAAAACCTTTTCTTAGCAATTTGAGCCAACCGTACATAGTTCGGGTGTTAGGCACTCGTGTGACTGGCTATAGGCCAAGTGGGAGATTGTTGGACAATTATGACCCATAGCGTCACTATTTGTACATATCATGGTGTTGTTGTACAAATTAACTATGTGACAAAGGAGATTGCTCTCTTATCATTTGTGATTAGATCACCTTAGATGTATAAATGATGAGAGGTCCCTATATTTGTTCCTGGACGGAGAATGATATGAGACAGTATCAGTCCACGTAGGATAAATCATTAAATATCCCTAGTCAGAGTATTATCGAGATTGGACATCGATAAATACGTAAAAGACAAGTATTGCACTTGTGCTCGTTTTGAGGGCACAACGACATAGTTCTCATATATTTGGGTATTGGATACTCATGCAAGGGTAATAGGAGGTTGGGTTTCACTGATGGTACGGGAAACAGCTTCGCTCTGGATAGACCCCCTCGGAATCCCATTGGTAGTATGACTGTGTGTCTATGGGAGTCCGACATAAGGGTAGATGTATTTGGTCTCAACCTGAGACTTGCACCGCTAATACTTATGACAATCAATATACTTTGGTTGAGGTCGTCCAGGGCTTTAACCGGTTCTGTGTACGCCAATACTAGGTTTATTGAGAATCGTAGAGTATTGGGTGTGATGTCAAGACGTAAGAATCACTCCAGTCATAGTGGAGATGATGTCACGTAGGATACGGTATTAGTGCTCTTAAGTGCTGCGCGGCCATTGTGATATTATGACTAGGTCATGTATATCCGATTATAGAGACTAGTTACCAGACATCCGACATGTGCTTCGTACGGGGCAGACACAACTCCAGCCCCAGGCCTAGCACGTGACCATCCGATAATAGATCGATATGCACTATACGATGTATACTACGCCTGATACAGATACTTCATTCCTGTAAGGATATTTCCAGAGAATTGGTAGGCATGGTGCTTTGCTAGAAGCCAACCTTGTCTTGTGAATCGGTAAAATGTAGTACTTGGTACTTACGTGTTCGGATAGTCCGACGACCAATTTACAGCCAACATATCCGGGGATCTCATGGGTCGCTTCCCAATGATTCACCGATGATGTATGACTCGCACTTTAATTAATCTGGGATTAATTCGATGATAGAGAAAATTAATCTGGGATTAATTACGGAGATATTTTATCTCGGATAAAATATCGTCTAAAGAGAGAGAACGCGATTAATTTGGAATTAATCGGTAAAATAAATTTAATAGTTAAATTTGATTTTTCTATTTAATTTATTCGAATGGGCTAAAATTAATATATCAGATATATTAATATGAATTGGATTTCATTACGAAATTAAAGTCGGACTTTAATGCGAACGAACGAATTAATTTAGAATTAATTCGTAAACGACGTTCGTAATATATTTGCGAGGCATCGATATTTAATTAAATTAGATTTAATTATTTAACGACGGAAGTTCGTTTAATCGGATTAAACGAAATCGAGCCGCGGCAAATGTTCGTAGAGATATTTGAATTTTGAATTCAAATATGTGGGGCCCATGTCTGGTAGGTGTACCTACCACCCAACTACCTTGTTTTTCTTTTTGAAAAACCATTTACCCACACCTACCAAGTTTAGGGTAAAAGTGAAAATGGTTTTACCTAAAGGTGAATAACAAAAATGGGATCTCTACACTTTTGTAAAGAATATAATTCATTAGATGAACATTGAGAAAACCCTAGACAACTCTCTCTCTCCATCCATCTCTCCCTCTTCTTTTCTCCCCAAAACTCACGCCCAAGGGGCGGTGAATACTGTCAAAAACATGACAGTACAAGAGTGGAAGAAGCTTGATTTTGTGGCAAGATCCAAGTGCTAGTACACTTCTAAGAGGCATACGAATGTGTTAGGGAAACTTACCCACGAGCCGGGAATCGTTAGACGAAGCTTGGAGCTTCAAATCTCAGCTCAAAATCTGATTTTTTAAGGCAGTGGACTGCACTGCAGTGGCGCCATTTGGAGGGCAGAATTTCAGTTTTGTTCTTCATCAAATCGTCTCAACCGATCGATGTGAGTATTCCGCTACCTCCTTTGATGTATTCACACTTGTTTATCATGCTTGTTATGATCTTGGGACCTAAATAGAAACCAACATGGAGAACCTCCAAGGTGTACAAGCTTGACTTCAAGATCCAACCTTGATTTCCAATGCTAGCAAGCTTCACTTTCAAGATCGAGCTCGATTTCTCCTAAATGAAATATATTAGAGTCCGCACAAGCTTCTCTAAACATTCTCTAACTTTGGCTAATCTCTCAAGAATTACTTGTGTATAGCTTACTCAAGCTTTTGCTTTTGCTTGTTCTTGTTCTTGTACTTGTAATTAAAAACCTTCCTTAAGCTTGCTATTTATAGAAAAACTTAGGCAATTTTTAATTAATAAAAGTTCTAATCAACTTTTAAGTGGGCTTAATCCAATTTGTCCAAATATATATAATTAGTTGTGACTAATCTCCATTGTCTCCCACTTTGATTTAATCCAATTAAATCAAGCCAAATATTAGGAAATGGATTAGTTAAATGTTTTCCACGTTGATTTAATCTAATTAAATCAAGCCAAAACCACCTATTATTACATACTTGTAATTACCATAATATCCTCAAATGGTAGAGATAATTATGATTTTACAATTAAGCCCTTGTGTAATTATTGAATTAATCCAATTAGGTCAAAGTAAATAATCAATATTATCCAATAACAATTTATTATCTTAGTTGATAATTATAATATCGAATATTGTCTTTTATAAAAAATAATAGGCTACACAAGTGCTCAACGAGTACACTTCATATTGGTACTTTCTAAGTTCAGACACTTTCGTCATATAAGCTTAGCTAATATGTATGCAATTCGGCCACCTCGAATTCGTGAAGAGCATGAATAACCTTTCTGAACTATACAAGTCGAGGTCATCATATATGTTTACAAGTCGAGGAATCATGACTTTACATCTAAATCCCTTATGGTACACATATAGGCTGACGGATCCTATCTTGCTTCACACTTGATTACTAAGTGCATCGGTCCACACCCAACGAACATCTAGAGGCCAGACCATGAAAGGTTTCTGACATACATGGCATCAAAGTGTGGAGGATCTCACACAAAATCAATGCTATCCTATAGTCAAAGGATTACAGATGCTACTCGACTCGAAGAGAATCCTATTGACGGTGGTGGTGTTTACTTTCAACTATTAAGAATTACCTATAAGTCATTTAGAATTCGCTTCAACGAATACCCACATGTCTATATGAGTTTCTAAAACTCATGGTACATCAGGTTAAACCATTGGAACTCCAATTCCCATATACGACATATGCTAGTCTTATAGGTTATACGAATTCGACAATATTCCAAAACCAATGACTAGAAATAATTACTTAAGAATAGTTTACACTAGTGTCAAGACTATTCTAAGGTAAATGTCATTCTTAACATATATGTACATCAATCTAATATGCATAATGATAATACCATTATAAGGTATGAAATGAAAAATGTAGTTATTTTATTAATAAATGATAAAATATACAAATCAGATTGACACTACAAGACCCAACTCCATCATCATCATTAATAAGACATTCTCTCAGACCGATGTCCCTTCCTTCATCCTAGCAGTCATCACTGAGACCAAAGCCTCATGACGTTGACGCTCTGAAGGCTGCCCGAACATGCCTTGCAATGACTCCATCATTTGAGATGCAAAAGCCATATGTTCATGCTTTACGGTAAGAACCTCGAACATCCCTTTTAGCAAGTAGCAGCGGGCTTTCTCATTAGCTGCGACCCATTTTGGTAGGCATCGCGCACAGCTTGGCCAACATTTCTGGCCGGCTCGGGAGGACACTCCTCCGTCCGGACAAACTTTAGGTCTTCACAGACCATGATAGCGTTCAAGTTACTTTTCCACTTAATATAGCTTTCTCCCGTTAATTCATAATTTGAGAGTATGGAAATAATTGGAGAAACCATGGATGAAATATAAAAAAAATGCAATTAACATTCATTCAACGCATGCTAAAATTATCAAATAATTTTGGCATAAAATTAAACATGATGCATGAACCATGAATAAAGAATTAGAAACCTAAGAGAATTACTATGCCACAAAAATCTATCATCCCACAAATAAGTGCCGCTGTATGGTGGGTCAAGTATTTGCATGATAGATCGAGACAATCTCAATTGATTAATATATGTGGGAATGACTCTTATCCTATATTAACCAACTACCGTTTGATTCGATGAGAGGAATTTTTATTAACAGTTAATCATTCCTTTGTGAGTGTGACCCGTCGTTACGGGACCCTTGGATTTAACTAGTGAAGTGCCGCCGTAGGGTAGGTCAAGTATTTACATGATAGATCGAGACAATCTCAATTGATTGATATATGGGAATAACTCTAATTCCTATATTAACCAACTATCGTTTGATTCGATCAAGGAATTTTTATCAACAGTTAATCATTTCTTTGTGAGTGTGACCCGTCGTTTCGGGACCCTTGGACTTAACTAGTGAAGTGGCGCTATAGGGTAGGTCAGTTCACCAGATACATCTAGAATCCCTATCCTTTCGGAATCCAATTGACCCAAAATGGACACCATCCGTAGGGAGACTAAAACAAAGTCGTCTCGAGGCGCCTTTTGAATCTTACATTTTCGGATTAACAATGGAGATCACGGGATATACTGTCTTATATCCATCTCCCACTCACTATTTTGAGTTTAAGATTTCTATTTATAAAATATCTAATATTTTAATTTAACTAGTGTGAATAAATTTATTGGCGGCTAAATCATAATTCTTATTTACACTAGTGCACCATTAGTGACCTAACTAATTTTAACTCATAAAATTTGTATCACTAATTTCCATTAGTCTCTACTAATTGTATTACTCAATTAAACTAATTTAATGAGATTATTATTCGTGACCTATTATATTTTAACTCTTAAAATACTAGAACACTAATTGGTTTAAAATTTTAGAATCCTAAAATGCTCAAGATTTAAATTAAACCATTTAATTAATCTAAGTACGTTATAAAATCAATTGGTACGTGGAATTGTATCCCGAATGTAGACCACCTTACCGTCTATTCGGATTCGGCTATAGAATTTATATATGGGTTTTCATCCTATATACCAATGGAATTTATGTTGTATTTATTAAGCCCAACATATTAGAATTCAAAATTTAAACATTAAAACCAATTAAACCAATTAATTGTTTTCCATGCATATCATATTCTAATTTAAATATTTTAAATCACATAAAATCATATTTCATGTTTATAATGATAATGCATCTAAAACTTGTTAAGGCATGTGAAATGCAAGAGTAGTCACCCTAAGCTGTATTACATGTTATTCAAACATTTTGAATTAAAACATACATATAACATAAAAATTATTTTGCATTGATCGGACTCTTATTTTTCCTATACTAATCTAATGAGTACAAAATTCCAAAGGCATCCATTGGTCTTCATATCATGCTCTAAGGTGGTGTTGGCTCATTTTGCGACTTCGGTGCTACAAATTACAACAATTAAAATTTTACAATGGAAAATTAAAATACAACAACTGTAAACAATGGCCTCATGGCCTTACATCCCAAAATCAAAACCAACATAAAAATAAGAGTCGGAAAAAATTTACGACCAATGCAAAATCCATTCATCACATGAAAAATATTAATCATTCATCACATGAATATTATTTTGTGCCTACTCATCTAAACATGCATCTCAATATTATAACTCATAAAATATATAAAAAAAGAAACTTTAAATGAAAAAGAGAAGGGTTAAGAACACTTTTCAACCTTACTCTCGATGCCAATTGTAGGAACCGCTTTCCTTGCGCAGCGGGGATTTGAAAATTTTTTTCTCCTTCCCTTTTTATGTTGCCGAAGGCAACCAGTACCACCACTGAAATTTTGTTTCTGTTTTACATAAAATTTCAGCCCCGAAATATGTTGGATAATATGACCCATAGCGTCACTATTTTTGCACAGAACATTGTGTTGCTGTAGCAAATTAAACTATGTGTAACAAGGAAATTGCACTCTCGTCATTTGTTATTAGATCACCATAGATATATAAATGAAGAGAGGTCCCTATGATTAGTTCCTGGATTGAGATGATATGAGACAATATCAGTCCACGAAGGATTAATCATTAAATATCCCTAGCCGTAGTATT
Organism: Zanthoxylum bungeanum; assembly: GCA_019454045.1. Taxonomy (NCBI): domain Eukaryota; kingdom Viridiplantae; phylum Streptophyta; class Magnoliopsida; order Sapindales; family Rutaceae; genus Zanthoxylum; species Zanthoxylum bungeanum. Next base: position 19,987 of record SKCR01026357.1, read on the forward strand.
GCACTTGTGCGCGTTGTGAGGGCACAACGGCATAGTTCTCATATATATAAGTATTGGATACTTGTGCAAGTGCGATAGGAGGTCGTGTTTCACCGATGGTATGGGAAACAGCTTCGCTCTGGATAGACCCTTCGGAATCCCATTGGTATTATGACTAGGTGTCTGTGGGAGGCCGAAATCAAGGTAGGTGTGTATAGTCTTAACCTGAGACTTGCATCGCTAATACTTATGACAATCGGTAAACTTTGGTTTTGGTGGTGGGGGGATCTTAACTGGTTCTGTGTTCACCTCTTCTGGGTTTATCAGGAATCGTAGTGTATTGGATGTGATGTCAAGACGGAAATGTCACTCCAGTCATAATGGAGATGATGTCACGCAGGATACGGTATTAGTGCTCTTAAGTGATGCGCATCCAATCGTGATATTATGACCAGGTCATGAATATCCGATTATAGAGACTAGTTACCAGACATCCGATATGTGTTTCGGACGGGGCAGACACTAATCCAGCCCCAGCCCTAGCACGTGATTATCCGATACTGGGCCAATATGCACAATACAATCGTATACTACGCTTGATACAGATCTAAATATTCTTATAAGGATATGTCCGGAGAATTGGGTAGACTTGGTGCTTTGCTAGGAGTCGACCTTGTCTCGTAAATCGGTAGAACGTAGTACTTGGTACGTACGTGATTCAAATACTCCAACGACCGTATTTACTGCCAGTTATCCGGAGATCTCATGGGTCGCTTCCCGATAATCCACCGATGACGCACAACTTGCACTCTTGAATAATCTGGGATATATACAGAAGAGAGAGAAAATTAATCTAGGATTAATAACAGAGATATTTATCCGGGATAAAATGTCGTCTAAAGAGAGAGAACGATTAATTTGAATTAATCGATGAATTAATATATTCGATATATTAAACGAAATTAGATTTCGACGCGGAATTAAAATTAGATTTTAATTCGGGCAAACGAGTTAATTTAGAATTAATTCGTTAGCGACGTAAATAATAATTTCGCTAGCCGCAATTATTCGATTAATTAATTAACGTCGCGACGTAAGCTCGGTATTTCGGAAATATCGAACCCGAACGCGTGAGTGCACGTGGGCCCACTTTCATTTGGAAACATGTGGGGCCCACATGACACATGTCATATTATGCATTATTTAATTCTAATGCATTGCATGTAGATAGTGTACAATGCACTCTATGGTTTTGCATGGAAATTGAGTGTTTGACACTCTAAGCCATTGCATGATTTGTGTCATAGGTTTTATTTTAATTTAATAAATATTATGGCATAAATATAAATTAATTTTTTGCTAACAAAAAATAAATTACAGAATACAATTTTATCTCTCTCAAAATGCTCTCTTCTCTCACGCCCAAGCTAAAACAAGTTACTGGTTTGGAACCAATTTTGGCGTGAACATAGGGAAGCAAGGGTTGGGTTTTCATGGTGTGAAACCGCAAGTGCTAGCACACTACGAGTCTTGCGAAGGTGGTAGGGAGGTTCCCCCATGAGTCGGGATCCATCGGACGAAGCTCGGAGCTCCGTTTCTTCACTCAAATTTCTGTTTTGCAGGGCAGTGGGCTGCTGCAGTGGGCGCACCAAGGCAGTGAGTTTCTTGGTTCAATTCGTCTTCAATTCGACATAACCGATCAATGTGAGTATTCCGCTACCTCCGTTGATGTATTCACGTATGTTTTCATGTCTTGTTTGATCATGGGACCTTAGAATAAACCAACAATGGCATCAAGAGCTACTGTTGCAAGCATGAAAAATGTAGGGCTTAAAATTTGGGTAAACTTGTTTTGAGCATGATTTGAATGAATTGAATGTTTGTGTATGCTTATAACATGTTTAATTAAGGTTGATTGGATCAATTTAATGAAAAATGATTGGATCAATTTTCCCCAATTGATGGAGCTTGGCCGAATGGTTATAAGCATTTGGAGATTTGGAATTTTTGATTTTTGATTCATTGGATGAGTTAGAATCATGTAGGATGATGTTAATTTGAAATTAATTGGATTTGAATTTGAATTGAACAAAATCCATAAATTCCTTATGTTGGCCGAATCTACAATGCCCTTTATGTCTTGGTAATTTTGATTTTATGAACATTGGATGTGTATGAAATCATTCGGGAAGTTAATACGTTGTCGATTGTGTAATTAATCGGATTGAATTCAAATCGGACAAAATAACCTTCCTTGGCCGAGACTTAGAAGCATGTAATATGGGTTTGATTTTTCATTATGTGTGTTTGACATGTAATAATGAATTAAGTATGATTAATTGGACTAATTTAGTGTTTTGGAAATGTTGATTTAGTTGATTAATCATATAATGCACTTTTGGTAATTAAATTGTGAAAATTGGATTTTTGGATTTAATTAATGGGCCTAATTTTGGAAATTAGAATTTAAAGTTGTTAATTGGGCCTATTGGGCTTGATTTATCAAGTTTGGTTTAGGCCAAATGGATTGGATCCAATTGGGCCCAAAACCTTAACCATAAAGCCCAATTGCGACTAATGAACCTTTAATGTTTAATTGGGCCTAATGGGCCGAATTGATTTCTAAGGAATTTGGGTGATTCCACTATTGGGCTTTGGTTGCCGAAGCCCATGCCTAAAGAATTAATTGAAGCCCATTAGACTTAATTAAATTGACGTTGGACGTTAATCGGACTTTGAGTCCCGACGCGATTGAATTTGGAATTTAAATCGTAAAAGGTTATTAATATAAAGTGCATATTTAATTTGGGATTGAATAGTGAATTAGTATTAAATGCATGTTAAATTAGATTTAATGATGTAGTTTAATTTAATTCATGAATTCGTACTTTGAGTACTTATTCGCAAAAACGAGTTTGACTCGAACAAAATCAAATCGTTGTTTGAACATTGGATGATCACTTAATTATCAGATTAATTAATTTGATTAGATTGATTGATAGCATGCTTATGTGTGTGAATACATGGTTGTGTTGAATGAATAATGTATATACGATGGATATTAGTCGGGTGGGCAATTTTGGAAATTGTTGTAATAAATTCAATTTATTAAATTGGACCTGCGTGTCCAGCCTTATCACCTTCTTTCTCTTTGTATTCTCTTCTCACCTATTCCCCTCGCTGTATATGAGGTTTCTTTAGAAGTGTAGTGTAACGGGTAGAAGTGGTACAAGTGCTAGCTTGAGTGAGAAAGGGAGAGAGTTTGATCTAGGATCAATGTGTTAAGTATCCATCCGCATATCATTATTATTTTATTTCATACTCGCTTTATTATGTATTTAGAATGCATGTTTAAGGGTGTATGATGATGAGACCTAACAAAGATAATTAAATTGGTAGCCAATTTGCACGCGAAAATCCCTCAATCTATATTAAGCAAATATCCTTCCATTGATGATTCTTGTTCAAGATCCGAAGTTGCCATTGTTTGTTTTTGACCAAAGTCAAGACCTTTGTCAATCAAGGATGTACTTGAATCATGAGAGTTTTGTTGCATATCGGTGTCTTGTCCAAATCGTGATTTTTATTGGCCAAAGTCAAGATCACTTTTTGTCCAATGACATTGATTACGAAACTTTCCTCGTCAATGGGTCCCGCTTAACTGGAATCATTGGGTTTGTTTTTGGCCAAAGCCAAGGCCTAGATGATTCGGAGGATATGGTTAGGAAAATGTAATGGATACATTGACATTATACATATGTTTCGGACTTGGATGTCCACCTAACGGATCTAGGAATTGGATTGGATCCAATTGATCTGTGAGATCTACCTACTTAAATAGCATACAGCTTTTATTGGCCAAAGTCAGGTTGTGTGTTATTTAATAGGATCCTAGCCCACTAGGAAACACGGTTTCCCGAGTACTCCACAGAGGGTTAGAGGCTCGACGAAAAATAGTGGGAGGCAAGTATTGAATTTGCAACATTCGTTCGAATACTCGCTAAACACGCTCATTTTATTTTACTCGTCATATTAATTAAAAAGTATTAGTCAGACTAATATTTTATGTTATTTTAAAGATATATATAGTTGAACTATATACAAACTCATTCAATATATAGTTGATTTTATAATTGGATTATAGTAATCAATATAATGAATTAAAATGATAGTTGATTTTATAATTGGATTATAGTAATCATATTAAAATTATAGTTGATTAAATAATTGGATTATTGTAATCATTATAATAAATAGTACCTTAATATTTGATTAAATAGTTGGACTATTAAAATCAAGTAAAGAATTGAAAAGGTGAATATTTAAAATATAATCCTTGGATTAATGTTTTAAATGATTTAATTTTCAATTGGGAATTAATAATAGGTTAATTTATTTGATAAAATAACTTATTATGACTAAGCCCATAATTAAGCAAATAGTAGAGCATAAAGTCTTTGGAAGATTTATGTGATGATGACTTTAGTGCTTAATTAATATACTTATAATAAATCTATCTATCTTTAGATTTAAAAGTATTAAAGTTGCAATTAATTGACTATTCTAGTGGAGAAAAGTCAAAGTTTGCAATTGGGCATGTAGCACAAGGTGCACACATCATTTCGATATTCTAAAACCCAAGGCTTGGGCAAAGGTTTGTGAAATATTGAAAAGGATAATTGACATATCCCAAAGTGACTACCATTTGGATATGGAAGACACGAAGGAATTAAAGAAAGGGCGAGGCTCTGACTTTAAAAATATTTGTCAAAGTTATGTTCACAACTAGTATTAAAATTAGATTTTAAATACTTAGTGTGGTGCATAAAATATATGTATTGACGTTCAGAATCCGCTGTGAGCTGGATACTGGCTTCAAGCCGAGATTTCTCTGCGAATTGGAAACGGGACGAAAGTCGCTGTTTCGACCGTAGATATCTAAGTTTAGGAACTACCCTTTGGGTATGTACTTAAATTAGGAAATGTTATAATGTAACTATTTTAACTAGAGACATTATCTCTATATCAGTGTTTAATCCATTGCGGATAAAACCTTTATATTCTAGAACACTAAAGTGTTTCATTATATAAAGATGATACTGAGATAAATACATTGGATGTAATAACAGAATTTATATTTTGAATATAAATAAAATCTCAAACATATAAAATGACAAATAAATAGCTCAAATTGATTTGATCAATAGAGAATTATTTGTGGCATTGTTTTCTAGGACACAATTATAGAAGACTCGTATATCCACATTTTTTAAGAGTGGGTACTAGGACTGATTTGACTATTCAAATAAGGTCTGCGAATCTAGTTCATTAGGTAGATACCTAAAATACTATTTACTTGGTAATAGTAAAAGGGCCACCGATCTGTTAGCCCTATTCATGATGAATTAAGTGGGCCCATATCTAGCTAGGCTAGATGTTAACATGAATATTTCGGACTTAACGGATGTGACATCACGTTATGGTTATGTGTTTCTTTTGAAGAACACGGATCAGAAACTTTATAGTTTCGACACGAAGTAGATAAACAGATCGGCTATAGTATTATTCCGCCACGGTAAAACCGTAATGGAAAATACTTAAGCAGTAAGTTTCATATGTACATGAAAGAGTACAGTATTCTTTCATATGAGGACTCCTCCTGAGACACGTCAGTTAGACGGTGTGTCCAAACTAAAACCGAATTTTGTTGGATATGATAAGGTTTATCACGAGTCGCTCTGAGCTACTATTTCCTTCAACAGGATATGTATTAACAGTGCAAAACTTATTTAGAATAAGGTTCCATATAAATCTGTTTGACAGATATCATATAGGATATGAACAGGAAGAAACGAGGTTTCTCATTCCTGATAATTTGGGTATGCCAGGCATAGCGTTTGGATGATACCAAACTAAGGACCCAAATTGGATAAGTGCCAATATAGGTTATCCTAAGGGAAACCTTATATATAGTACTTGTAAATCCCACATGAGACAATGTAATTGTTGCTCACCATGCGGTTTTCCTGAGAGGAATACCGATATGCAGTGGTCAGTGGGAGGATAGTGATACTCGATGAAAATCGGAGTGATACTGTTCTAGGCACGAAGTCCGTAATGGAACACAAACAGTTCATCAATGATGAATCTATACCATTAATCTTCAAATACACAAGAACTTCGTAATCGGATAGAGTCAGAAAACAACCTAGGGTATGGGTTTCTGATCTCACCCCATAAAGATGTCAATCTTATGGAGGTGTACCATCCGACTACGTTTAGAGGAAGTGATACGAGGTATCGACTCCATGTTATGGCAAAGTGCCATGAATCCGAAATGGATTCCATGTATAACAACTATTTTGGATACTAGTTGTTATACCACAAGGCAGTGTGCCTGTGGTACATTAAATGTCTTCAATGAAGACATACATGGATGGCAACATACCAACGTACAAAGCTATGCTTTCGACGGAAAGGTATCATTATCAACATTATGTTAATAATGGTTCAACCTTTTACCTGTTGCCATGATAAATCCATTTTGAAGATGCTTGAAGATAACTGTGTATTTCATTTATGAAATATGTCAGTTATAAATCAAAATCGCTTTCCTGAAAAGGAAACCTTTTGGAGGATGTTCACAACATCCTGACGATTTTGTATAACCGACAAACAAGGTTTGCGGGTTATTCGATCCATGTTTGGATTAATGCAAGCATATGGTTCTTGGAACTGTCGTTATGAAATAATCATAATAGTTTATGATTTGACTCAAAACGAAATAATTCTTGTGTATATAAGGAGGTTAGTGGGAGAGCGCACTGACAGTGAAATTCCCATAAAGTTATTGTTGAAAGCTTGGCTTTCAATAGAAATTCTCCGAAGAATTCTGGGGAGTAACAACCTTTATTCGAGGAATAAAGATCTACTGGGATAGATTTGGAGTTTGTTAACACTCTCTGGGAAATTGTACATTTAAAATGTACCTGATAGGGTGTCTCATACGCTTCGCGAGCATATGGAGTCACGATCAGGTTAATCCAAGTGATAGTCATTGGATTAAAGATTCAGAACATCTGTTAGTCTCGAGAGAAACTAAAGATGCTGTCTTAACCTATGGAGAAGGAGAACTTGAAGTGACTGGGATCACTGCTGCAAGTTTCCAAACAGTTAAATACTGTGGTACTATAAAGTTTGAATAACGGGACAATGAGCTGGAAATCTTCCAAGCAAGATAACTGTTGCCGAATAAACAACAAACGCGGATTATTGCTGCAGCTGAGGCAGCAATAGAAGTCTTTTGGATTGAAATAAATCTAATCAGATTAGATATAGTTCTGTTAGCAGCTGAGCTAGGCGTCAGCACAGGCTAAGGAATTAAAGGTCTCATCGACGATCCAGATATATACTTCTATATCATCTGATTCGTTCGGATCATACATCGTGGCGATGTGATGATCGTATAAATCGCGTCAAACGATAATCGAACAAATCCGCTGACGAAAACCTTTCCTCAGCAATTTGAGCGAACCTTACATAGTTCGAGTGTAGGACACTTGAGTGACTCGCTACGTGCCAAGTGGGAGATTGTTGGATAATATGACCCATAGCGTCACTATTTGCACAGAACATTGTGTTGCTATAGCAAATTAACTATGTAACAAGGAATTGCACTCTCGTCATTTGTGATTAGATCACCATAGATATATAAATGAAGAGAGGTCCCTATGATTAGTTCCCGGATTGAGATGATATGAGACAGTATCAGTCCACGAAGGATTAATCATTAAATATCCCTAGCCGTAGTATTATCGAGACTGGACATCGATAATGCGGAATAGGCTAGTATTGCACTTGTGCGCGTTGTGAGGCACAACGGCATAGTTCTCATATATATAAGTATTGGATACTTGTGCAAGTGCGATAGGAGGTCGTGTTTCACCGATGGTACGGGAAACAGCTTCGCTCTGGATAGACCCTTCGGAATCCCATTGGTATTATGACTAGGTGTCTATGGGAGGCCGAAATCAAGGTAGGTGTGTATAGTCTTAACCTGAGACTTGCATCGCTAATACTTATGACAATGGGTAAACTTTGGTTTTGGTGGTGGGGGGATCTTAACTGGTTCTGTGTTCACCTCTTCTGGGTTTATCAGGAATCGTAGTGTATTGGATGTGATGTCAAGACGGAAATGTCACTCCAGTCATAATGGAGATGATGTCACGCAGGATACGGTATTAGTGCTCTTAAGTGATGCGCATCCAATCGTGATATTATGACCAGGTCATGAATATCCGATTATAGAGACTAGTTACCAGACATCCGATATGTGTTCGGACGGGCGGGGCAGAAACTTATCCAGCCCCAGCCCTAGCACGTGATATCCGATACTGGCCAATATGCACAATACAATCGTATACTACACTAGATACAGATCTAAATATTCTTATAAGGATATGTCCGGAGAATTGGGTAGACTTGGTGCTTTGCTAGGAGTCGACCTTGTCTCGTAAATCGGTAGAACGTAGTACTTGGTACGTACGTGATTCGGATACTCCGACGACCGTATTTACTGCCAGCTTATCCGGAGATCTCATGGGTCGCTTCCCGATAATCCACCGATGACGCACAACTTGCATTCTTGAATAATCTGGGATTATACAGAAGAGAGAGAAAATTAATCTAGGATTAATAACGGAGATATTTTATCCGGGATAAAATGTCGTCTAAAGAGAGAGAACGATTAATTTGGAATTAATCGATGAATTAATATATTCGATATATTAAACGAAATTAGATTTCGACGCGGAATTAAAATTAGATTTTAATTCGGGCAAACGAGTTAATTTAGAATTAATTCGTTAGCGACGTAAATAATAATTTCGCTAGCCGCAATTATTCGATTTAATTAACGTCGCGACGTAAGCTCGGTATTTCGGAAATATCGAACCCGAACGCGTGAGTGCACGTGGGCCCACTTTCATTTGGAAACGTGTGGGGCCACATGACACATGTCATATTATGCATTATTTAATTCTAATGCATTGCATGTAGATAGTGTACAATGCACTCTATGGTTTTGCATGGAAATTGAGTGTTTGACACTCTAAGCCATTGCATAATTTGTGTCATAGGTTTATTATTAATTTAATAAATATTATGGCATAATATAAATTAATTTTTTGGTAACAAAAAATAAATTACACAATACAATTTTATCTCTCTCAAAATGCTCTCTTCTCTCACGCCCAAACTGAAACAAGTTACTGGTTTGGAACCAATTTTGGCATGAACATAGGGAAGCAAGGGTTGGGTTTTCATGGTGAAAACCGCAAGTGCTAGCACACTACGAGTCTTGCGAAGGTGGTAGGGAGGTTCCCCCATGAGTCAGGATCCATCGGACGAAGCTCGGAGCTCCGTTTCTTCACTCAAATTTCTGTTTTGCAGGGCAGTGGGCTGCTGCAGTGGGCGCACCAAGGCAGTGAGTTTCTTGGTTCAATTCGTCTTCAATTCGACATAACCGATCAATGTGAGTATTCCGCTACCTCCGTTGATGTATTCACGCATGTTTTCATGTCTTGTTTGATCATGGGACCTTAGAATAAACCAACAAAATAGTCCCCGAACAGCCGTACAAAAACTGGATTGTTTTAGACCTGATTCACGTCTAGCGCACTACCGAAACAGCCCCTGAAACACGTGGACAGTGACTGTGTTTTAGTTCTGATTTTTCACTTGAAAACAGCCCCAACACAGCCCCAAAACACCATTATATGTTCCCCAAAAAAACTTGATTATAACGAAACCAAATCGAGTTCCGTTTTACCAAATAAAAGGCGACAATGAGCAAAATAATGCTCACTGCCGAGTACCAAACAATAAGAAGATAAAGATGATAATTTGTTTGCACCACAAAGTCTTCCGTACTATATCTCGTTACCAACGAAAACTAGTGTGGGCTAGACTCACAATATTAATTCCTAAACTATTTAGACGTTGAATCACACTTTTATTTTTGTTTTTTTTTTCTTCTTATTCTTTGTTTTTATTTTCTCAACACTTTGAGAGAATTTGGAGAAGAAGAAGATGGTGGCTAGGGTTAGAATGTATTCCTTGGGCAAAAGAAAATCAAAATTTCCTTATATATTTAGGTTTATTTATTTCCAAAACAAACAAAATCCTTTCCCCTCCCCCTATGGTAGTTTCGGGCAAGGCATCAATTACACTCTTCAATTTTTGTATCGTATATCAAGTAGTGAATATCATCATCATGAAAAAAATAAATTACAAAATCAAAGATGTAATTGCCTTTTTAAAATGATAACTTCCAAAGCTATCTATAGGATTTCCAAAAACTATTTTTGGAATCTAAAAAAATATATCATTATTTATTAAATTATATATGATGAGCGGAAAATATATCAATATTTACCGCCCCTTTTACTTAATATTTTTATAGTTTCTCACGTTTTATGAATGTTTTTATGTGTTTTAGTTTATTTTGTAGATAAAATAAAATCGGGACTTAATGGAATCAATCAGGACGAAATGTGGAACAAATAAGGGCAAAAAATGGACAAGACATTTTGATTTTGGAGATTGGAAACTTGAAATTGCGTTTTAATGAAATACAATTTCAGAAATTTCAACTTTACGCAATTGTCGTATTTTGGCCATAACGTTTTATTCTGATATCGGATTGAGGTGATTCAAGTTCCAGATTAAAGAAGGCTCAAAGATCTACAACTGTGAAGTTTAAAAGTGTTAGGAAACATAATCCCTAATATATTTACATGTTTGTCCTCTTAGGATCTAACCATACATGTATTACTAATCCTAGATTTATTTACAAACTAATTGAAATAAATCTATATTAACCACAACATAATTGCATACCTTTAAACTTGTAGAGACCTCTTAATCAAACTTAATTGATTGCTTAACTCAATAAGCAAATGGTCTTATTTATAGGATAGAAACCAAGTCACTATTAGCTCACATGCATGGATTACTATTAATCATTGATTACATTTAATCACATGCATTGATTACTATGTAATCATATGTATTTGGATGCATAATGACTTTCTCTAACCCTTCCAAAACTGATACCATCATGGGTGTACCATGTGTTCCCCACTTAACATTTTACTAATTGTTGTTACTTAACAACTCTTGTTGTTACTTAATTATTTTATTAACAACTCTTGTTGTTACTTAATAATTTCCAACATGAAATTATTAATAATTGTTGTTATTTAACAACACCAAATAATTCCTAATCAACAATTTCCAACATCTCCCACTCACACATGATGGGATCGACAATTTTTATTATCTCTACAAGAATAATCAATACTTTACAATTGTGTCGTAGACCGGCATATTTCGAGAGCTCAATCGTTATACATCTGTTAGGAATATATAGCTGCTCGAAAAATAGATAGAACTATAGTTGATTATGTATGTAGTATCCTCGATCATTTATCACATTATATCTCTCTCGATCTCTTTTCGAATGTAATATTTATTTTGTATTCACAATAATGTTTGATCACATAGAATAACATAATTGGTCGACCAATGAATACAAGCTAAAGTGATATTACTCATATAATGATCTTTCTCCTTTCTCGAATCTCTCAACCTTGATTCAATTCGATTTTCCAGATATGTCATTTCGGATCGAATCTCTCATGATCCTTCAGTAACACTCCAAGATAGCGATCATCAAATCTAAGTTTTGAGATGCAGACAAGAGTCTAAAGGGTACAAGGTGTTATTGAAATAATCCCAAGGGTCTCACACAATATCAAGACTGAGATCTTTACTTGTATTACCCTCAATAGTCGCAAATGTACACATGGTATGAAAACATGTGCTACGGTATTCTCTCCTTTCCCATGGAGCGCATGTCTCATAAAATACCGTACAGATTATAGTTCAGACAAACACAGTGTCTAACTCATAACTGACATTAAGACAAGTAAGGTGAAACAAACTTATTCACCTTATGTCATATCACAGAGAAAGTGACCTCATAACGACATTACTTAATTTTCAAGCTTGAGCTCTCTAAATTATCACTCAGATAATTAGCTTAAAAAATTGTCTCATCTCCCATTAACACAAAGTAATGGAGGCGATTGCCCGTGTGAGAGGGCCAATCATTCACTTGTCCGACATACTTCTCATAATAACCAATAGTATATTTGTTTAAACATGTATCAACAAAATAACATATAAGCATTGAACGCAAATATCAATGAGTATTAACATTAGTAAACATTATTTGGGAAAAATACATATCATAATTGTAGGTTATAATCTAGGTCCCAATATCAAACAAGACATGAAAAGAATGCATGAATACACCAACGAAGATAGCGGAATACTTACATTGGTTGGTTGAGTCGATTTGAAGACGAATGAAGGCCAAAAAGCCCACTGCCTTGCTCACGCCACTGTGCAGATTTGCTCACTGCCAAGGACGCCCACTGCATGCAGTCCACTCCCTTCCATTTCCAGATTTGAGCTGAGAAAACGCAGCTCCTAGCTTCGTCGGATGGATCCCGGCTCATGATCGAACCTCCCTACCACCTTCGCAAGACTTGTAAGTGTGCTAGCACTTGATTTCTCACCATGAAACACCACTCTTGGCTTCCCTTTGTTCACGCCATTTCTGGTTCCAAACCAGTGAAGAAAACAGGCTGTTATGCGTGAGGAGAAGAGAGAAAATGAAGAGATGAAATTGTGTATTGGTTATTACAAAAGTTGTAAATCATTTGTTTTTATATTTTCAAAAAATATTAAATGATTTACCAATTAATTTTAACTTTCAAAAAGTCAAATAAATTGAATGTAATAAGCTTGAGTGTTCCACACTCCAATATCAATGTCCATCAAGTTATATCAACTTTAATAAAGTGACATGTTGAGTGTCTTTCACTCAATCCATTAATCAAATCAATCAATCACTCAAAGTGACTTTTGATTTGACGCTTGATGTGACGATCGATTTGACGCTTGATGTGACTTGCGTCGCCGCACTCGAATTCGAAATACGAATGCACTCGCAATCACACTCGGGCTCGGGTTCGGGTTCGTTAATTCCAAATTAATGATTTTTCCGTCGCGTCGTAATTAAATGATTACGCCTAGCGAATTCACTATTCACGTCGCTAATGAATTAATTATAAATTAATTCTTTCGCCCGAATTAAAATCTAATTTTAATTCCGCGTCGAAATCTAATTTCGTTTAATATATCGAATATATTAATTTACCGATTAATTCCAAATTAATCGTTATCTCTCTCTAGACGATATTTTATCCTAGATAAAATATCTCTGTAATTAATCATAGATTAATTTTCTCTCTTCTATATAATCCCAGATTATTCAAGAGTGCGAGTTGTGCGTCATCGGTGGATTATCGGGAAGCGACCCATGAGATCCCCGGATAAGTTGACAGTAAATACGGTCGTCGGAGTATCCGAATCACGTACGTACCAAGTACTACGTTCTACCGATTTACGAGACAAGGTCGACTCCTAGCAAAGCACCAAGTCTTCCAATTCTCCGGACATATCCATTTAAGAATATCAAAGATCTGTATCAAGCGTAGTATACAAATGTATTGTGCATATCGGCCCAGTTTCAGATAGTCACGTGCTAGGGCTGGGGCTGGATAAGTGTCTGCCCCGTCCGAAGCACATATCGGATGTCTGGTAACATAGTCTCTATAATCGGATATTCATGACCTGGTCACAATATCTCGATTGGTTGCGCAACACTCAAGAGCACTAGTACCGTATCCTGGGTGACATCATCTCCAATATGACTGAAGTGATACTTCCGTTTTGACATCACACCCAATACACTACGACTCTCTGATAAACCCAGAAGTGGTGTACGCAGAACCGATTAAAGCCTGTACCACCAAGACCAAAGTTTATCGATTATCGTAAGTATTAGCGATGTAAGTCTCAGGTTAAGACTATACACACCTACCTTGATTTCGACCTCCCATAGACACATAGTCATAATACCAATGGGATTCCGAGGGGTCTATCCAGAACGAAGCTGTTTCCCGTATCATCGGTGAAACACGACCTCCTATCGCACTTGCATAAGTATCCAATACTTATATATATGAGAACTATGTCGTTGTGCCCTCACAACGCACACAAGTGCAATACTAGCCTATTCCGCATTATCGATGTCCAGTCTCGATAATACTACGGCTAGGGATATTTAATGATTAATACTTCGGGGACTGATACTGTCTCATATCATTCTTAGTCCAGGAACTAATCATAGGGACCTCTCTTCATTTATATATATATATTTATGGTGATCTAATCACAAATGATGAGAGTGCAATTTCCTTGTCACATTGTTAATTTGTTACAACAACACAATGATCTGTGCAAATAGTGACGTTATGGGTCATTTTTCCAACATAATATGTAATCACATTAACATCTACGCAATCCATGAGTTTTTACATGTCTAACAAAGACATCTCTAGGAACAGGCTTGGTCAATGGATCTGCTACCATTTCTTGCGTAGAAATGTACTTCATGTTTACCTCTTCTCGTGCAACTATGTCTTTCACAAAGTTATATTTGCTATCTATATGTTTCGTTTTACAATGGAATTTTGGGTCTTTTGTGTAGGCTATCGCTGCTTCACTATCACAGTTAACTAATACTGGACCAGAAGCTTCATTTGACATACCTAAATGATCCAAGAACCTTTTCAACCACACATCCTCTTGTACTGCTGATGAAAAGGCCACAAATTCAGCCTCCATTGTGGATAAGGCTATACAAGACTGTTTCTTACTGCTCCATGAAATGGCACCACTGTTTAGCAAGAAAACAAAACCGGAGGTAGATTTTATTTCATCTAAATCTCCGCCCCAGTCAGCATCAGTATAGCCTCTCAATTGCAGATCATTTCCTTGATAACACAATGAGTAATCAGCTGTCCCTCTCAGATACCTAAATATTCTTTTAACTGCTTTCCAATGTGCTAGTCCTGGATTGGATTGGTATCTACTTACCATTCCAACGTGAAACAGATATCAGGTATTATACACAATATTGTGTACATTAAACTTCCAACTGCATTTGCATAAGGAACTTTCTTCATTTTTTCCTTTTCCTGAGGAGTTTCAGGACACAATCTACGACTCAAAGCTTCAGTTTTCGTGATAGGAGTATAAATGGGTTTAAAAGCCTGCATTTGGAAGCATTCAAGAATTTTCTTTATATATGAATCATGTGAAAGAGATAATAAATTCTTTGAATGATTTCTTGAGATCTTAACCCCAAGGATATATGCAGCTTCACCCATATCTTTCATCTCGAAGTTAGATGATAACCATTATTTGATGTGTTTTACAAACTCCTTATCATTTCCGGCTATACGTATATCATCCACGTACAAAGATAAGATAATGAACTTATCTTTATCTCTCTTTGTGTACACAAAATGATCCTCATCTATCATTGTGAAATCATTCGAAATGATTGTATTGTGGAATCGTATATACCATTGTCTAGACGATTGCTTGAGACCATATATAGACTTTAAAAATCTACATACTTTCTCCTTTTCATTTTCTTTTATGAAACCTACTAGTTGTTCCATGTAGATTTCTTCATCAGGTTGTCCATTGAGAAAAGCAGTCTTTACATCCATTTGATGTAATTCTAGATCCATGCTTGCTACTATAGCCAAAATCAAACGAATTGAGGTAAACCTTACAACGGGTGAAAAAGTCTATTCGTAGTCAATTCCTTCCTGTTGTGTATACCCTTTTGCTACAAGCCGTGCTTTATATCTTTCGATATTGCCATCTACATTATGCTTTATTTTAAGAACCCATTTTTTTCTTGATAGCTTTCCGTCCTTTGGGTAGATGAACCAATTTCCAAACTTGGTTAGACCTCATTAACTCCATTTCGTCTTCCATTGCTTTCATCCATTTTTCCTTAGCAGGACACTGAAGAGCCTCTTTTATGTTTCTAGGTTCTTCATCCTCTTGAGGTAGAATAATAATGGTTTCTCCTTCGATATCGAAACGACATCGAGGAATGCCTATACGATTACTACGTCATAATTGGGATTATAGTGGTGGAACTAATTCCTCACTTTCCATATTATTCCCATTTGGATCGTGCACATTGCTCCCACTTGGATTATGTACATCACTCCCACTCGGATCACATAAATGAGACTCGTGTGAAACTAATTCATCATTTTGAGATTCATGTGAAACAGATTCATCATGTTTTCTCAAATTTCTCTCATCACTCCCACTTGAATTAGGTAAACCCGAGTGTTCACCAATCATGTGATCCATGTGATCTTGAGTTTCATATAGAGATAAATCTTGACCTATCTCTCTCTGCTTAGGAAAATCATTTTCTAAAAATGTGATATATCGTGATTCAAATTCTGTCACGCCTTCACTTTCATGTTCACCTATGCAAACATATCTTTTTGATTGTTCAGAATATCTTATGAAGATACTTTTTTTTCCTTTTGGGCCTAACTTTTCATGTTCGTGAGAACGCACATGAACATAGGCCGCACAACCCCAAGGTTTTAGTAAGTGAATATCTGGTTTACGACCTATCCATAACTCATATGGTGTGGTGGATACAGATTTTAATAGCACTCGGTTAAGTACATATTTGGCAGTTAATAATGCATCACCCCAATACGTTATAGGCAAATTTGCGTGTGCCATCATAGACCTAACCATCTCAAGAAGAGTTCTATTTCTTCTTTCCGCAACACCATTTTGTTGAGGAGTAGCAGGAGTAGTCAACTGACGACTAATTCATTTTTCATCACATAATTCTCTGAACTGATCGGATAAGTACTCACAACCACGGTCAGTGCGTAGTGCTTTAATTTTCTTGTCTAACTGATTTTCTGTTAAATTCAAAAATTTCTTGAAACATTCTAATGCTTCAGATTTATGAGCAATCAAATAGACATAACCAAAACGTGTAAAATCATCTTTGAATGTGATGAAATAAGATGCTTCATGCCTTGCCTTGACATTCATTGGACCACATATATCTGAATGAAATAATTTTCATGGAAATTCTGATCTAGTCCATTTCCAAATGGTTTTCTCGCAGATTTTCCAGCCAAGCAATATTCATAGGTTGACAATTCTACCTTCTCAATATTTCCCAGAAAGCCTTCTTTTGCTAATCTGTTCATTCTTTGCTGGCCAATGTGGCCAAGTCTAGCACGCCACACAATTACATCACCATCATTATTGACAGTAGAAGTAACAAACGAAAAACTGGAATTGTGATTGAAACACTTAACATTCAATACAATAAAACCATCAAGGAAATAACCAGAACCATAGTGTATTATACCTAAGTAAAAATCAACACCAAATTTACGGAAGTTTAAATTGAAACCTAAATTAACCAAAACCAACACAGAAACTAAATTTCGACGAATTTGTGGAGCAAACAATACATCGTGTAGTAGTAAAGTTTTTCCACCATGCATGACTAACTTGCATGTTCCTATTCCTTTGACTTCAACCTGTGAGTTGTTGCCAACATATATCCACTTCAACCCATGTGAAATTCGTCGAAATTCCACGAAGGCATCTCTATCCTTCGCTACATGGTCTGTGGCTCCTGAGTCTACAGTCCACAAAGGATTAGATTCAGTTAGAAAGATTGAACTTGAAACACATATTTCATTTAAATATGCACGAAAGGTATTCACATTTTTTGGTTCAGTGCAGTCACTAGCAAAATGACCTTTCTAACCACAGTTAAAACATTTAACCTTTGCCATGTTTTTCTTTTTGGTAGGACGTTTTCATTTCCCATGTTCATTGGTCTTCTGTTTCTTTTCTGGCTTGGAAGAATTTTGTTCTTTTTTGAAATGGAACCCACCACCATGAAATTTTCTTTTCTTCTTGAAACCCCCATGTTTGCTAGTTTCTGTCATATGCACTTCAGTATTTGACTTAGCAGTCGCAAGCGGTCACTTTCTAATTCAAGGTGACGTTTAGCATCATTAAAGGTTTTGATGCTCTCATTTTGGGTCAAATGCATCTTCATATGCTCCCAGCTATTTGGAAGAGAACGAATGATCGCTTGGACTTTTTTTTCATCCGTAAGAACATGTCCAGCATCTATCAGTTCAGTAATCATGTTTGACATTTGCCTCAAGTGTTTTGACAAAGTGAACTCAGGACATTTCTTGTATGTGTCAAACTTGATTTTCAGTGACCTGAGTTTGGTTATTGAGGTACTACCAAACTTTTCAGCTAGTGTGGATCACATGTCCTTAGCCATGTCATATTTCATGAACTCTTTCATTAGGTCATTATACATACTGCTCAGCAACGTAATGCGGGCAATGAAATTCTTTTTCTTCCAGGCCTCATAAACCTCTCGGTCTCGCCTGTGTTGGGCCGTAGTGCCCTGTCCAGGTTCATCCATGCTCATTTTCAAAGTTTCAAGAACCTCTTGTTCTTCTAGCACATATTGGATTTTCATGCTCCAAAATTCATAATTATCGCCATTTAATTTTTCACCCTTGTTGAGTTCAGCAATAATATTCTTTGTTGCGGAAGCCATATTAAAAACACAAAGTTTCTACAGACATTCATGCACAATTGTTAATACTTTTGTCTTATTTTATCATGAAAGAAATTATGTTTAATAAGATTTTTCAATACGGTTGTAGTCAAAAGGCCACTATGTGTCCAATCATCATCCAATTACCCAATGTAAAAATATTATCAACATAATCAATCATGTAAAATCATTTTCTAAAAATTACATAAATACTTAAAACAACTTAATCATGCGACTATTGTACATGACAATCAATGATTTAATTACATAAATTAAATTCAACATGAAACATTCATACATATAAATACAATATTTACATGCCGTGAAGTAACAAACAATTACACACATAAACATTAACATAGTTTTATCATAGAAAAAACTAATATCTCACACTTAAAACTTTTCCGGTTCTAGTGTTCCAACGAATAAATGTCTTAGGATAAGAATCCTTAAATTCTTGTGGTAACTGGTAATTGATCTAGGACAACCATGGGAAACCTATATCAAATTTTGGATCCTTGCAACATTTCCGGGACATCAAAGGAAAAATGGTATTATTTGCCTTATATTGGAGATACTCAATCGCTAACCTCTCAATGGCTATGTTATACTGAACACGTAGTTCCTCTGTATGATTTACTAATTTCCAAATATCAGTAAGACGTTTTTGCCATATTTCTGGGAGAGTATTTCGTAGAAATCTAAGTCTGTTCGGTTATCCTATCCAATTACCTTCCCATATAGATTCTTGTAACATGTTATTAAAGGTGATGATATGCGAAATCATATCATCATCTTCTTTCATCCGATGTTTATCCAGATCCAGCAACATGTCTTTCAATTTTTCACTGTGTGCGGATGTCATAACCCTTATTGCAATTTTTTGTCTAATCGGCATGATTTTTCTGCAACAAATACAAAGAAAAATCAATATAATGAAACACAAAGTTACATTAACAAAAATAAACATCACAAAGATATTCATTTACATAAACACAAAGTTTATATGATAAAACAAATTTATCATTGCCGATTAATACAATATGCAAAAGGACTAGACATTTAATCACGACGGATTGAAATTACCGAAGCAAAACGATATAGACATGACCAACACAGGCGAACACAAATGTCCACGCGCCATTCACGCTCCTCAGGAGTGTCTCACGCGCCTCCACGCGGCGCCACGGGCTCTCACTCGCCCTCACGCGCTGGCCAACCTCGGCCAAGTCACACACGCAAACGACATGTCATCCTCGTGTTCCGTGACTGTATGACATGTCAGTTATCATTTATAGGTTGAACCGAATTGTTGGTTGTGTGATACATGGACGACATGTCGTCCATTTGACCTATAAAGGTACGACTTGTCGTACGACAATCGGACGACTTGTCGTCTGATTTTATAAATACCGGATGGCATGTAGTACGGCTCTTCTGGAAGTATTTTTCTGGGTAAAAACAGATTCATCTAGCCAACTTCTAGGGTCTATATCTTTCTCAATTTTAATCCAAATTAAGAAAATAATATACCAAATTGAAGATCTCATGACCTAGTTATCAAAACATATTTGAACATGCGATTATCAATTTTCTACAAAGAGTTATTACGGCCCAAAGTTGGAAGAAAATCATTTTTGTAAAAATAAAAACCAGAAGCATTTAAAAAATTTTCATGCAGGTTCATGCAATTTTTGTGTAATCCAACTTGAATACATGCATTTAAGCTCTGATACCAATGTTAGGAAATATAATCCCTAATATATTTACATGTTTGTCCTCTTAGGATCTAACCATACATGTATTACTAGTCCTAGATTTATTTACAAACTAATTGAAATAAATCTATTTTAACCACAACATAATTGCATACCTTTAAACTTATAGAGACCTCTTAATCAAACTTAATTGATTGCGTAACTCAATAAGAAAATGGTCTTATTTATATGAGGGAAACCAAGTCACTATTAGCTCACATGCATGGATTACTATTAATCCTTGATTACTATTTAATCACATGAATTGATTACTATGCAATCACATGTATTTGGATGCATAATGACTTTCTCTGACCCTTCCAAAAATGTTACCATCATGGGTGTACCATGTGTTCCCCACTTAACATTTTACTAATTGTTGTTACTTAACAACTCTTGTTGTTACTTAATTATTTGATTAAAAACTCTTGTTGTTACTTAATAATTTCCAACATGAAATTATTACTAATTGTTGTTATTTAACAACACCAAATAATTCCCAATCAACAATTTCCAACAAAAAGATTTTCGAATTCTGAAGTTTTCATTATCGAAACTGATGACAAATCTGCAAGTGTGTTCTGTGTAATTATTAAAGTCATTTTAAAAATAAAATAAATTAAATGAAATTAAAAAATGGAAATTGTCAAACTTCCACCAAACATGCTTGCATGTTTGGTGGATAATTTGGTGCCATGTTTGGTGCCATGTTTGGTGAAATGTTTGGTGGAGAAATTGGTGGAAGCCTTTATATTTGCCTATAAATACCAAGTTAAACTTTGTAAATTTTTCATGTTTTCTTTGGTGGATTTCTTAATGAAAACCTAAAAGAAAGTGTATTGCATGTTTATTTAAGTTTTCTTGTATTTTTTCTTTATTTATTTAATAAATTTTTATGTGTTTTTAATTACATCATGAGTAGGTAATCTCTTTTTGCTGGTGTCTAGGGTCAAACTTTTAATATAATAATTTAAATTTACTCCTTTAATTTAAATAAGTAACTTGAATTAATTATTTACCGCCTATATGGTCGGTATTACATTTTTGGACTTAGTCTCCGCCTATATGGTCGGTTTAGGGGCTAACCTTGTTACCGCCTACATGGTCGATTTATATGATTTTGTTACCGCGTATATGGTTGGTTGGACTTTGGAAAAATGACATTCACCGCCTATATGGTCGATTTTAATATAATTAATTCAAGAAATGATTAAATGATAAGGGAATAATCTATATTTGAAGTATTAAAAGTGAAACCCCCAGCTCCAGCACTTTATTTTATTGTTGTAATTTTATTTACTTTTTAATTGTCTATTATGTTATTTTGTTTAACTATGCATTTTGTAACTTTAGGTATGTTTTGTAACTAAAAATATTATATAGGGTTGTGATGAATTTCAATATCACCATTTTATAAATGGTTATTTTATGTTTTGGGTAGTATATTGGTTTATTTATTGAGTCTTAAGCTTAATGCTTCTTGTTAACTGACCATTAATAAGATTGATTTGGTAAACTTAAAATGAACTTGGAAAGGGGATTTTAGGTTTTAGCCATAGACTCAATACCTCAAGATCTCACCTTGGGGTAAATGTCTCTTTGGTAGATTTCCTTATAGGATATTAATATACCTGTCGAGCGGGGGTAGCCATAATTGGAACTTAATCTTAATGAATTCAAAGTTTCTTAATTAATATAGGAATATAGTTAATATGGTTACTTTGGGTATTTACAATTGACCATCGGAAGAGGCTTTTGCATAACTTCGTGTTCCAGGTTAATAAACCGATATATTGCATAAACATGAGATAATCACTTCATCTTTAAAAGATTTTGGAAGGATTCACAACCCTTGATATTTCATATCATTGTTTAAAACTTAAAATCTACATTTGTTTTATTTTAATTACTTGTCTTTATTTTAAAATCAACATCCAACAAAAAATCAATCAATTAGATTCTCGTACACATTTAGCTTCATAAATTAATAGCTTAGGTATTAATTCCTCGTGGGATCGATACATTTTATACTACTTGAGTTATACGTGTGTTTGCGTAATGTGTGTGTTTACAACTGATCAAGTTTTTGGCGCCGTTGTCGGGGACTTATTTATCTTTCACTATTAATTTTGGGGTTAGATACATTTACTTATGTCTAATTGTTTTTTCTTATTATTTCTGTTTTCTTGTGGTTCAGGTTCTCAGTCACTATATGAGAAGAACCAGAATCTTTGAAATCTGTCCGCTTGACCCAGAAATAGAAAGAACAATCAGACAGTTAAGAAGGGAAAGACGAGAAGGCGAAGAAGCACTGATCAACATGGAACCTAAACCTTGGAAGTTGCAACATAAATTCCTATTCAAGACAGAACTATTCTGGTGGTTGACGGCTTCATTTCATGTATTGCACTTCCTCCTTTACCAGTAAATACGTGTGACATCAAAACATGCATCCAGATGATACATCAGTCAGTTCAGTTTGGGGGGAATGCAACTGAAGATCCTAATGCCCACATCAGAAACTTCCTGGAAGTTTACGGCACATTCAATTACAACTGAGCGGCAGAATAATCAATGAGACTTGGCTACATTCACTACCAGCGGGTTCCATCACAACTTGGAACACTGTAGCCACCAAATTCCTTTCAAAGTACTTTCCCCAACCAGAATTGCAATGTTGAGGAATGGCATTACATCCTTTGTGTTGGACAATTATGACCCATATCGTCACTATTTGTACAGATCATGGTGTTGTTGTACAAATTAACTATGTGACAAAGGAGATTGCACTCTTCTCATTTGTGATTGGATCACCTAGATGTATAAATGATGAGAGGTCTTTGTGATTTGTTCCTGGATGGAGAATGATATGAGACAGTATCAGTCCACGTAGGATAAATCATTAAATATCCCTAGTCAGAGTATTATCGAGATTGGACATCGATAAATACGTAAAAAACTAGTATTACACTTGTGCGCGTTGTGAGGGCACAACGACATAGTTCTCATATATTTGGGTATAGGGTACTCATGTAAGTGTAATAGGAGGTTGTGTTTCACCGATGGTACGGGAAACAGCTTCGCTCTGGATAAGACCCCATCAGAATTCCATTGGTAGTATGACTATGTATCTATGGAAGTCCGAAATTAGGGTAGGTGTATTTGGTCTTAACCTGAGACTTGCACCGCTAATTCTTGCGACAATCAATATACATTGGTTGCGGTCGTCCAGGGCTTTAATAGGTCATGTTTACGCCAATGCTGGGTATATTAAAAATCGTAGTGTGTTGGGTGTAATGTCAAGACGGAAGTGTCACTCCAGTCATATAGAGTTGATGATCGCGCAGGGATATAGAACTGGTTCTCTATAAAGGTTGCAACCATCAGGATAATATGACTTGGTCATGATTATCCGATATTAAAGAGACTAGTTGCTCGTAATCCGATATATGCTTCGTACGGGGCAGACACTGTACCAGCCCCAGGCCTTGCATGTGATCATCCGATACTGGACAGAAATACGCAATACTACGTATATTATGCCTGATATAGATCCATTATTCCTGTAAGGATATTTCTGGAGAATTAGGTAGGCATGGCGCTTTGCTAGAGGCCAACCTTGTCTTGTAAATCGGTATAAACGTAGTACGAGGTACTTACGTGTTCGGATAGTCCGACGACCGAATTTACTGCCAACATATCTGGGGATCTCATGGGTCGCTTCCCAAAGATTCACCGATGACGTATGACTCACACTTTAATTAATCTGGGATTAATAAGATGAGAGAGAAATTTAATCTGGGATTAATTGCGGAGATATTTTATCTGGGATAAAATATCAATAAAAGAGAGATAACGATTAATTGGAATTAATCGATTAATTAATATATTCGATATATTAAACGAAATTGGATTTCGAAGTGGAATTAAAATTAGATTTTAATTCGGGCGAACGAATTAATTTAGAATTATTTCGTTAGCGATGTGAATAGTGATTTTGCTAGGCGTAATCATTTAATTACGACGCAACGGAAAATTAGTTAATTTGGAATTAGCGAACCCGAGCCTGGGATTGTTTGCGAGCGCATTCGAATTTCGAATTCGAGTGCGGCACGCAAGTTAAATCAAGCGTCAAATCATTAGTCGCATCAAGTGTCAAATCACTTGTCACTTTGAGTGATGTGACTTGACAACTTGAGTGATTGATGGATTGAAGTGAGTTGATGGAAAGCATTTAATGCTTGACTTTTTGGAAATTAAATGGTATATGTTTATTTTTTTTTAGAAAACAAAATGAATTACACATTTTTCATTATCTCTCTTCTATCTTCTCTCTCTCATTTTCTCACGCCCAAAAGGGCTGTACAATTTCTGGTTTCTGTTTCACCAAACCGTGAAAGGGAAGCACAAGTGCTTGAGATTTGTGGAAAATTACAAGAGAGCTAGCACTCCGAGAGAATGCGAAGGTGATAGAGAAGTCCACCCATGAGCCGGGGATCGTTCGACGAAGCTTGGAACTTGTTCGAGGACCTCCAATGGCCGCAACTCAGTGGACTGTCACAGCAGCTCACTGTCGAAGAACAGAGGGCATAATTTCATTTTTGTTGCCTCCGCGTTGCTTTTTCATGCTTGATTTATGATCCTTGGGACCCTTAGAATCTCCAACAATGGTATCAGAGCATGGTTAAAAGCATGAAAAAGTTTAGGGTTAAAATTGGGCAAACTTGATTTTGAGCATGATTAATGAAATTGGATGAATTAGTATGCTTAAATGTGTTTGAATTGAGGATTGATTGGATCAATTTGTTGAAATTATGTTTGGAACAAATTTCCCTAATATTTTGGTCATGGCCGAAAGTTTATTGCCCTAAAATGTCTTGGGATTTTTGATTTTTGATCATTGGATGTGTTGGAAATCATTCGGGAATATGATTTAATGTCGATTGTGGAATTAATTGGATTGACTTTGAATCGGACGTAAAATGCCCAAATTGCCGAGAGCATAAAAGCATGTAATTGGGTTTGATTTTTGTTAAAATGTGTTAGACATGTTTTAATGTTGATGGCATGATTAATTAGTACTAATTTGGTGTTTTGGAAATTTTGATTTGGGTGATTAATAATGTTAATACACTTTAGTTTAATTAAACATTAAATTTGGAATTTTTGTGTTTGATTAAATGGGCCTTAAATTGGATTTGGGCTTGTTGTTGTATTGGGCTTATTGGGCTTTGTTGTACAAAGGTGGGTTAAGGCAAATTGGATTGGATCCAATTGGGCCCAAAACCGCTTCCATAAAGCCCAAATGCGACTTAATGGACCTTTAAAGTTTAATTGGGCCTAATGGGCCTAAATTGATTTCTAAGCTTATGGGGTAACTCCTGGATTGGATTTTGGTTATTCGGTTTGACCCGAGTTGACCAAAAGTCCACGTCTCAAGAAATTAATTAAAAGCCCATTGGACTTTAATTAAATTGACGTTGGACGTTAATCGGGCTTTGAGACCCGTAACGATTAAATTTGGAATTTAAATCGTAAAGGTTTATAAATAAAGTGTAATATTTAATTTGGAATTAAATAGTGGATTAGAATTAAATACATATTAAATTGGATTTATTTATGTAGTTTAATTTAATTCAAGAATTCGTACTTTCAGTACTTATTCGCAAAACGAGTTTGACTCGAGCAAAATCAAATCGTTGTTTGAACATTGGATGGTCACTAATTATCAGATTAATTAATTTGATTAGATTGATTGAAAACATGCTTGTGTGAATACGTGGGTGCGATGCATGAATAATGTATATCAGATGGATATTAGATGGGTGGGACAATTTTAGAAATGGTTGTAATAAATTTGATTTATTAATTGGACCTGCGTGTCCAGCCTTATTACCTCCTCATTCTGTGTATTCTCTTCTCACCTATTCCCCTCAATGTAAATGAGGTTTCTTTAGAAGTGTAGTGAAATGGGTAGAAGTAATACACGTGCTAGCAGGAGAGAGAAAATGAGAGATTTGATCTAGGATCATTGTGTAAAGTATCCATCCGCATATCATTATTATTTTTCATATGCGCTTTATTATGTGTTTACAATGCATGTTTAAGGGTGTATGATGATGAGACCTTAACAAAGATAATAAATTTGTTGCCAATTTGCACACGAAAAACCCTCGTAAAATATTAAGCGTCTTTTCTTCCATTGAGTGATTCTCACTGAAGATCCGAAACTGGCATTGGCTTGTTGGCCAAAGTCAAGGCCTTTGTCCATCGAGGATGTGTTTGAATCACGAGAGCTTTGTTCCATGTCAGTGTCTTGTCCAAGTTGTGGTTTGTTGGCCAAAGTCAAGACCACTTCTTATCCATCGACATTGATTACGAAGCTTTCCATGGTCAATGGGTCGCGTTTAACTGGGATCACTAAGTTTGTTGTGCGAAAGCCAATGCTTAGTTGATTCAGAGGAAAAAGGTTAGGTAATACATTGGATGTATTGGCATATATAAGATATATGTTTCGGACTCGGATGTCCCCCTACCGGTTCTAGGAATTGGATTGGATCCAATTGATCTTAGAGATCTACCTAGTTAATTATCATACAATTTGTTGGCCAAAGTCAAGATTGTGTGATATTTAACGGGATCCTAGCCCACTAGGAAACACGGTTTCCCGAGTACTCGACAGAGGGTTAGAGGCTCGCCAAAAAATAGTGGGAGGCAAGAATTGAATTTGCAATACTCGTTTAATTACTTGCCATACGCGCTCAAACAAATATCATTCATCAAATAAATTAAATGTTAGTTGGACTAATATTTAAATGTTGTTTTAATAAATAGTTGGACTATATTTAAACTATTCTTTTATAGTTGATTTTATAATTGGATTATAGTAATCAATATAATTGATTTTAATCTATTAAATTATAGTTGATTAAATAGTTGGATTATTGTAATCATTATAATAAATAGTACCTAAATCGTTGATTAAATAGTTGGACTATTAAAATCAAGATGAAATTGAAAGATTGGCATTTAAAACATAATCCTAGGGAAAATGTATTTAAATGGCTTAATTTTCAAATTGGGAATAATTTCAGGATGGTCCTGGAAACTAATGAGTTACTTTATTTGATAAAATAACATATTAGGCCAAAGCCAGGAGTTAAGTAAATAGTAGAGTATGATCTTTGGAAGATCATGTAATGATAACTTTAGTGCTTAATCAATTAAGCTTGTCGCAGTAGACTCCTTAATTTCTGAATCAGAACTAAGGATTATATCCTTAAAGTATGATAAAGAAATTGAAGGATCTTCATAAATCTATACTTTGATTTTAGAAGTACTAAAATTGCAATAATAACTCTTGGAGAGTTGATGACTATTCTCAAGGAGACAAAGTCAAAGTTTGCAATTAGGCAAGTAGCGCAAGGCGCACCTTACTTTGATATTCTAGAAGGCCAAGGCTTGGCCAAAGGCTTCTGGAGTGTTAAAAAGGGCAAAGGCAAAATCATTATAATCTTCTGGGAAGATAAAGGACATATCCCAAAAATGTCTGCTTAAATTGTGGCAAACGGGATCGCGGAAGCGTGACTGCCGTTTGGACAAAGCAGACATGAAGGAATTGAAGACGAGCAAGGCTCTGACTTCAAATATGTTTGTCAAGATTATGTTCACTACTAGTATTAAAATTGGATTTTAAATACTTAGTGTGGTACATAAATATATACTGATGTTCAGAATCTGCTATGAGCAGGATTAGGAAGCTGTTATAATGTAACTAGTTTGACTAGAAACATTATCTCTATATCAGTGTTTAACCCGCTGCGGGTGAACCTTTATATTCTAGAACACTAAAGTGTTTTATTTTATAAATATGATATTGATATAAACACATTAGATGTGAATAACAGTATTTATATTTTGAATATAAATAAATCTCAAAAATATAACATGACAAACAAATAGATCAAACTGATATGATCAGAAGAAACTTAATTGTGGCATTGTTGTATGGGACACAATGAAACAAGACTCGTATATCCATGCTTTTGAAGAGTGGGTACTCGGACTGTTTTGATTCCAATCAAATAAAGTCTACGAATCTAGTTTATTGGGCAAAGTGCCTAAAACACTATTTACTTGGTAAAAATGTAAATGCCATCAATCTGTTAGCCCTAGTTCATAGTGAAGCAAGTGGGCCAATTTCTAGCTAGGCTAGAGGTGGATATGAATATTTTGTGACCTTTACGGATGTGGCATCGCGTTATGGTTATGTGTTTCTTTTGAAACACAAATCAGAAACGTTTACAGTTTCGACACGAAATAGACAAACAGACCGACTAAAGTATTAAACCATCACGGTAAGACCGTAATGGAAAAAACTTAAGCAATAAGTTTCTAATATACTTGAAATAGTATAATATTATTTCAAAGAGGACTCCTCCCGGAACACGTCAGTTTGAAGGTGTGTCCGAACTGAGTAACCAAATTTTGTTGGACATGATAAGGTTAATCATGACTCGGTCTGAGCTACCATTTCCTTCAACGGATAACCATAAACAGTGCAATAACTTATTTTGAATAAGGTTCCATAAAAATTTGTTTGACATATATCATATTAGATATGAACGGGAAAGAACTGGTTTCACATTCCTGAAAATTTGGGTATGCTAGGCATATGTTTGGATGATACCAAACTAAAACCCAAATTGGATAAGTGTCAATTGTAGGTTATCCTAGGGATACCAAAGTATAGTACTTATATAACTCACAAAGAGAACAATTAGATTGTTTTTCACCATGCCGTTTTCCTGAGAGGAATACCGATATGCAGTGGTAAGTGGGAGGATAGTAAATCTCGATGAAAATCGGAGTAATACTATTCAAGGCGCCGAATCCTAATGGAACACAAATAGTTCATCAAGGATGAAACTATTACCAATAATCTTCGAATACACAAGAACCGCGTAGGTCGGAGAGAGTCAGAAAACAACCTGGGGTATGGTTTCTGATCTCACCTCATAAAGATGTCTATCTATTCAGGTACCAACTGACTACGTATAAGGAAGTGATACAAGGTATCGACTCCCTGATTATGGCAAAGTGTCATGAGTCCGAAATGGATTCCATGTATATCAACAAGTTTGGATACTAGTTGATGTACCACAAGGCATTGTGCCTAATGGTACTATATAAGTCTTCAAGGAAGACATACATGGATGGCAACATACCAACGTATAAAGCTAGGCTTTTAGCGGAAATGTATCGTTATCAACATTGTGTCGATTACGATTTAACCTTTTACGTGTTTCCACGGTAAATCCATTTGGATAATGCTTGCTAAAGCTGCGTGTTTCATTTATGAAATATGTCAGCTTAACGGTAAAATTGTTTTCCTGAAAAGGAAACCTTTTGGAGGATGTTTACAACATCCTGTCGATTTTGCCGTACCATAACTTGCAAACAGGTCTGCAGGTTATTCAATCCATGTTTGGATTGAAGTAAGCATATGTTCTTGGAATTATCGTTTTGATATAATCATAATGGAGTATGATTTAATTCAAAACGAAAATGATTCTTGTGTATATAAGAGGGTTAGTGGGAGCGCACTGACAGGGGGCTGTCCTATAAAAATAATGATAATATGTCATTTCTTGGAATGATATTCCTATATAAAAACAATCGGCGAAAGCTTGGCTTTTGAGAAAACTCTCCGAGAACTCGTACATTGAAAAATGTACGCGACCTGGTGTCTCATATGCTTTGAGCATATGGATTCACAAACAGGCCAATCCAAGTGATAGTCACTGGATTGATGTTAAGAACATCCATTAGTATCTTAGAGATCTAAATATGTTGTCTTAATCTGTGGAGAATGAGAAATTGAATTGACTGAGATCACTACTGCAAGTTTCCTAAACCAATAAAACGACTAAAAGTCGCAAAAGGTACTATACAGTTTGAATAACAGAACAGTAAGATCTTCCAAGCAAGATACTGTTACCGAATAAACAACAAATGTGGGTTATTGTTGCAGCTGAGGCGGCAATATAAGCCTTCTGGGTCGATAAATAAAACTAATTAGATTATATATAGTTCTGTTAGCAGTTGGGCTAGGCGTTAGCACAAGCTAAAGAATTAATGGTCTCATCAATGATCCAAATACATACTTCGATATTCATATGATTCATTCGGATCATACATTGTGGCGATGTGATGATCGTATAAATCGCATCAAACGATAATCATGCAAATCCGCTGACGAAAGCCTTTTCTCAGCAATTTGAGCCAACCGTACATAGTTCGGGTGTCAGACACTCGAGTGATTGGCTATAGGCCAAGTGGTAGATTGTTGGACAATTATGGCCCATAGCGTCACTATTTGTACAGATCATAGTGTTGTTGTACAAATTTACTATGTGACAAAGGAGATTGCACTCTTATCATTTGTGATTGGATCACCTAGATGTATAAATGATGAGGGGTCCTTGTGATTTGTTCCTGGACGGAGAATGATATGAGACAGTATCAGTCCATGTAGGATAAATCATTAAATATCCCTAGTCAGAGTATTATCGAGATTGGACATCGATAAATACGTAAAAGATTAGTATTACACTTGTGCGCGTTGTGAGGGCACAACGACATAGTTCTCATATATTTGGGTATAGGATACTCATGCAAGTGTAATAGGAGGTTGTGTTTCACCGATGGTATGGGAAACAGCTTCGCTCTGGATAAGACCCCCTCAGAATTCCATTGGTAGTATGACTATGTGTCTATGGAAGTCCGAAATCAGGGTAGGTGTATTTGGTCTTAACCTAAGACTTGCACCGCTAATGCTTGCGACAATCAATATACTTTGGTTGCGGTCGTCCAGGGCTTTAACAGGTCCTGTGTACGCCAATGCTGGGTATATTGAGAATCGTAGTGTGTTGGGTGTAATGTCAAGACGGAAGTGTCACTCCAATCATATGGAGTTCATGATCACACAGGGATAGAGAACTGGTTCTCTATAAAGGTTGCAACCGTCGGGATAATATGAATTGGTCAAGATTATCCGATATTAAAGAGACTAGTTGCTCGTAATCCGATATATGCTTCGTACGGGGCAGACACTGTACCAGCCCCAGGCCTTGCATGTGATCATCCGATACTGGACAGAAATACGCAATACTACGTATATTACGCATGATATAGATCCATTATTCATGTAAGGATATTTCCGGAGAATTGGGTAGGCATGGCACTTTACTAGAGGCCAACCTTGTCTTTTAAATCGGTATAAATGTAGTACGAGGTACTTACGTGTTCGGATTGTCCGACGACCGAATTTACTGCCAACATATCTGGGGATCTCATAGGTCGCTTCCCAAAGATTCACCGATGACGTATGACTCGCACTTTAATTAATCTAGGATTAATAAGATGAGAGAGAAAATTAATCTGGGATTAATTGCAGAGATATTTTATCTGGGATAAAATATCAATAAAAGAGAGATAACGATTAATTTGGAATTAATCGATTAATTAATATATTCGATATATTAAACAAAATTGGATTTCGACGTGGAATTAAAATTAGTTTTTAATTCGGGCGAACAAATTAATTTAGAATTAATTCGTTAGCGACGTGAATAGTGATTTCTCTTGGCGTAATCATTTAATTACGAAGCAACAGAAAATTCGTTAATTGGAATTAGCGAACCCAAGCCCGGGATTGTTTGTGAGCGCATTCGCATTTCGAATTCGAGTGCGGTACGCAAGTCAAATCAAGCATCAAATCATTAGTCGCATCAAGCGTCAAATCACTTGTCACTTTGAGTGATGTGACTTGACAACTTGATTGATTGATGGATTAAAGTGAGTTGATGGAAAGCATTTAATGCTTGACTTTTTGGAAAAGAAATGGTATATGTTTATTTTGTTTTTAGAAAACAAAATGAATTACACATTTTTCATTATCTCTCTTCTCTCTTCTCTCTCTCATTTTCTCACGCCCAAAAGGGCTGTACAATTTCTGGTTTCTGGTTCACCAAAACCGTGAAAGGGAAGCACAAATGCTTGAGATTTGTGGCAAATTTCAAGAGAGCTAGCACTCTGAGAGACATGTGAATGTGATAGGGAAGTCCACCCATGAGCCGAGGATCGTTCGACGAAGCTTGGTGCTTGTTCAATGACCTCCAATGGCCGCAACTTAGTGGACTGTCACAACAGCTCACTACCGAAGAACAGAGGGCAGAATTTCGTTTTTGTTGCCTCCGCGTCGCTCAACCGATCGATGTAAGTATTCCACGACTTCCTCGAATGTATTCACACATGTTCATGCTTGATTTATGATCCTTGGGACCCTTAGAATCTCCAACACTTTGTACAACATGACTCAGAATCCCTCTGCAAAGCTTGGGAAGATACAAGGATTTGCTCAGAAAATGTCCTCACCATTAGATTGTAAAGTGGCTACAAGTCCAAACCTTCTATAATGGACTTTCTGGATTAATGAGAACCACAATTGATGCTGCTGCTGGTGGAGCTTTAATGGCAAAAGGAGAAGATCAAGCATGAGACATAATTAATGAAATGTCCAACAACAATTCTTTGTGGCTAACAGAAAGGAGCATGATTCAACGAATTACATGAATTTACGAAGTTGGAGCCAACACAATAATGAATGCCAAGCTGTATCTGATTTGTAAAAATCTAGAAACTCTTAACATGAAGGTTAATGCTGGATCCACAAGTTCACCATATGGAGGAGCATCAGACGTAAAATCATACAACCAACATGATGAGACGGTGAACTATGCCAACAATTTCAACAAACATGGGAACAATCCATATTCCAATACCTACGACCCAGGGTGGAGGAATCATCTCAATTTTACATGGAACAATAATTCAGGGCAAATTAACAATCCACCACCAGGATTCTAACAGCAAAACAAAGGCCATGAGTATGAAAAGAAGCCAGAAATTGAACATATGTTTGCATAGATGTTTAAAACGCTAGACGCAAAATACGACTCTCAAGCAGCCAAATATGATGCTATGTTTCAATCTCAAACAGCATCAATTCAAAGTCAAGAGGTATCTTCGAAAACACTAGAGAATCAAATGAGACAACTGCCCAATGCTCAGAGTTACAGACCGCAAGGTACACTTCCTAGCATTACAGAATCAAATCAAAGGAAAAGAAGGAAGGAGCAATGTCAAGTAATTACTTTAAAAAGTAGTACAGAGATCAACAAAGATGTTGGAGTCAAGGCATCCACTGAGGAAGTTCAAAAAGAAAGTAGTGAAGCAGAACCTTATATGGAGGAAAAAGAAGTAAAATAAAATGATCGAGAAAGATTCACTCCACCATTTCCACAACGTCTCCCTCGAAACAAACTAGGCAAACAATTTGCTCGATTCTTGGAGATCTTCAAAAAGCTGCATATCAACATTCCATTTGCAGAAGCGTTGGAACAAATACCCAGCTATGTCAAATTCATGAAAGACATTCTTTCACGGAAGCGGAGATTGGGAGATTACAAGACAATAGCATTGACAAAAGAATGCAGCACCATCATTAAGAGGAAGCTTCCCCCAAAAGTTGAAAGAATCTGACAGTTTCACCATCCCTTGTTGACCGGTGCGTAATCACACGCATATGACGCAAGCGCACATATCGTTCAAGTAGTATAAAAAGTATCGATCCCACGAGGACTTAAAACCTTTTGTTATCAATTTATGTAGTCAAATATTTACAAGAATTTAATGGATTGGTTATTTGATTGGATGGTGACTTTAAAATTAAAACAAGTAAATGAAACTAGTTGAAAGTAGATTGAAGAAAATTCAAATTTATAGAACTATCCAGGGTTGTGAATCTTTCCAATATCTTTTTAAAAGATGAAGTGGTTATTTTACATTTGTATAATATATTGGTTTATTAACCGGGAACACGAAATTATGTAAAAGCCTCTTCCGATGGTCAAATACAAATACCCAGTATAACCCAATTAATCATATTCCTATGTTAACCAAGTTATCTGAATTTATTAAGATTAAGTTCCAATTATGGCTACCCCCGCCAGACAGGTATATTCCTATCCTGTAAGTAAATCTATTAAAGGGTTATCTATCTTGAAGGAAGATCGTGGGATATTAAGTCTAAGGTCTTAAACCTAAAATCGCTTTTTCAAGTTCATTTTAAGTTTACCAGTTCAATTTTATTAATGGCCAGTTAATAAAAGCATTAGGATTAAGGCTCAATAAATAAACCTTTATATTACCCAAACTGTAATTTAACCCCTTATAAACCGGTGATATTGGATTTCATCACAACCTCAGATAACTGGCTTAGTTACGACACATATTTACGGGTAGTAAGAACTTAAATAAAATAAAAGACATAAAGTAAAATGTTGAAAAGTAAATTTCTAAAAAGTAAATGACTGAAAGTAAATGCTAAAATTAAATATTGAAATTTAAATGCTGAATGTAAATTGCTGAAAAGTAAATAAAGTAAAAGTACAATAAAAAAAATGCTGAGGTAAAAGGATCCACTTTTATTAGTTCTATTTTAGATATCTCCCTTAATATAATATATTAACTTTGAATGATAATTACCAAGCAGTCATATAGGCGGTATCCAGATTAAGTCAAATTAATAATTAATTACCAACCGACCAATCAGGCGGTATCCAGTTTAGTCAGGTTGAAACCAATTTAAATAATTACCAACCGACCAATATGGCGGTATCCTCGTTAAGTCAGGTTTTAACTAGTTTATATATTATAATTAAAGGAGATTAATCTAAATATTTGTAATAAAAATTTTACCTTTTTCCCCAGCAAAGGGGAGTTACCTCCTCATTACTGAAAAGTAAAAACTGAAAATTAAAGAAAGAAAAATATTGTGCGTAAAAGTAAATTACGGAAAGTAAAAACTGAAAAGTAAAGAAAAGAAAGTGCGAAAGCGGAAATTAATTACTGAAAGCTGAAAATAAACAAAGAAGATACAATCTTCTTAGTATTCTTAAGGAATTCCTTATAAGAAAATATGAATTTACAAATGAAATGACTTGGTATTTATAGGTAAAATTTTACCTCCATCAAATCATCCATAAAATGCTCCACCTAATCCATTATTAATTGCTCCACTAATTGCTCCACCAAAAATCAATTATTAATTGATCCACTAAATGACTTTAATAATTACACACAACACACCTTTGGATGTATCATCAATTTCGGTCATGAATCTTCCGAATTTGAAATTATTTTATTCTTCAAAGTTGTAGATCTTTGAGTCTTCTTTAATCTGGAACTTGAATCAGCTCAATCTAATATCGGAGTAAATAGGTATACCCAAAATACGACCGATGCGCAAAACTGTAATTTCCAAAACTGAACATCGTTAAAACGCCCTTTCAAGTTTCCAATCTCCAAAATTAATATGTCAAGTCCAATATTTGCCCTTATTTGACCCACATTTCGTCCTAAATGATTTCATTGAGTCCCAATATTATTTTATATGCAAAATAAACTAAAACATATCAAAACGTTAATCAAACCCGAGAAACTAAACAAAATATTAAGTAAAAGGGGCGGTAAATATTGATATATTTTACGCTCATCACACCCCCAAACCTAATATTTTGCTAGTCCTCGAGTAAAAAAACAAAATAAAATACAAGAAATAATTAAAATTAAACTAAGCCACTTTCGTATGGATCACGGTTGTATTTAGCGTATGCAACAAGCCTTTAAACCCCTAGGTGTCCCTAATGGACGAGTTGTAGTCTCGTGAGGGTTTACAACGACGATACCCACAAACGTCTTATAAACGTAAAAAGATAGTAAAACTAATGCACATAAAAGCAAAAAGACAAGAGAAAATAGAATAAGAAATTAAGTGACTAAACGGGTGAAACTTCTTTTCTAAGTCAATAATTGTTTTGTTTCTTTCTAAATTACTGAATAAGTAAATTCTCCGATTATTTTTACCATTCTCAATATACACAGCCAACAAAATATTAATCAACTCATTTTGCCCACAATAGTCACAAGTGCAGTTGAAAAGAGAGTAATATTTATGTCCTAAAGTTATATCAGAATTCACATATTTTTTTAAGCAATGGAATAATTTTTTCTGACTTTTCTGATTTTTTTTCTTTGATTTTTGTTTTTTTTTAAATTTATATACAATATCATCCATCTATGTTGTGAGTTTTGGGTCAGTAACTCCCAAACCAGTTGGCTTTAGGGCACTAGGTGTTAAGACACCACTACAGACTTAATTACTTAGACTTCAGATATATATATTTTTTGGCAACATCTTCGATCCATGTAACGAGCTTTGGGTCAGTGACTCCCAAACCAGTTTGTTTTAGGGCACTAGGTGTTAAGACACCCTTACAGACTTAATAACTCGGATCTTAGACGTTTTTTTTTATTTTTTTATACATTTTTTTTATTTTTTTATACATTTTTTTATCCCATCATTTTTTTAGATGCTCCCTCCAATTAAACTAGAGCACTGAATATTACAAACTTTTCAATTATAGCTCATGTATGTATGTTACTATGTATGTTGATAATACTTGTCAACTGAGCATATGAAAATTCATTTTAGTCAGTATTATGGACAATTCCCAAATTAAATAATTTAAAATGAAATAAACAAAAATTAATTTGTTTCGAAATAGGTTGAGATACGTCTCAGGAGTGGAAAATTCCTTTCTCGGCTATCTCACACTAATTTCACCTTATTAATCAAATAAAAACACAAAAAAACAAAATATTGTTTTGTATTTGTAAAAGTTTTCAATTTTTTTTTGGCTTTTGAAAAAAAATTTGACTAAAAATAAAACAATAAGAACAAGATACAATTTAACTATTCTCCTCCCCCAAACCTAAATGAGACATTGTCCCCAATGTCTTAAACAGTAGAAAAATAGTTTAGAAAACTGTACCTGGTTAGGTGAAATTCTACATCTAAATGAAAAGTTAAAGGTTAAGATCCAGATTTATTCGACGCCTCTTACCACACTTGCGCGGTATGACGCCGAGCTCTCGTAGATTGGGAGTCGTGATGCTAACCCTTGAGCGGCGCAATACTGAATCTCCAGATTGGCCATTGCAACGCCCGAGCCTATACATCGCGATGCGTCGAGAATTGATGCTCGTGAGCGCTGAAACTTCAATTTTCTCCGTTACGGAGTTTTTGAACTCCAATTTGGTCTCCGTTTTTCCTACAGTCTCGTAACATAATGTAGTTTTCATTAAAATAATTTAAAAATATACCTATGTTTGATATCCATGGGTTAGACCCAGTTCCGCTGTGTGGAGCACCGATTCGACCCTAGGGGTCACACTACTACCCTAACAAAATGGTATTATAGTAGGTCTTAACCACACAACACGTGTTGCATATTTGACATGTTTTTGAATTTATGCCTCTGTAATTTTAATTTAATTATGCATAAGTCATATTGGATATTCAATACATGTTTTAAATTAAAATTTTTATTTTCACCCAAGAATATTAATGACTTGATTGTCATAAATCTCTCGTTATTAGGTGATTATTTTATTTAGGTAATAGTATTAAAAATGATGGAGTATTATTGGATTGTCCATCTTGTCAATACAGAAATGAATCAATTCTTCCAAGTGTATACTTGTCAATGTGCACTGATGAGCTTCTAAGTACATCGTCACAATAATCCAAAACCGTCATTAGTGTGAGGATAATAAATGGTTCAGAGCCAAACAAGGAGTCACGTGGATGTGATTGACCTTTAAGGTCTACCTAAATGTCATGGAATCCACTTCCTGCTATGAAATTTTGATTGTTAAATTTCAATTTTTTCGTTAAGAGAGATTACGAAATTACGTAAAGTACCGGGAGGGTACTAATAGATTTAAAATCTATAATCGTATTAGTGTTTTACTACTGTTTAATTGTTTTCTTGAAGATGGCTGTAGCAAATCCATTAGCGCGAATTTTGAATTATAATAAATTGAAAGGAGCCGAGAACTATTTTGAATGGGAAATGAACATCCGCCTTGTCTTGGATTCAAAACGAATAAGGTAAGTTACGCTCAATCAAATATCTATCGAAATTGTTCATAATTTGCTTAGAAAGTCCATAGATGTACCGAATACTTGGAGCATATGAGAACACTCAAGAAGTTGTTCGAAGTAAATCAATAAAATGAGATATATCGAAGGTCTAAAGAATTATTCCACGCTATGCTCAAGGATAAAAGAGAGGTTAGCATTCATGTTTTGAACATGATAGAAAATAACTGATATTTAGGACGACATGACATTACGATAAATGAAAGGCTAGGTCAAAATCTGATTATGTCTTCTTTACACGGTACATATGATGTCTTTGTAATGCATTTGATGCAAGCCACATATGAAGAGCTTCACAACATGTTACACTTGACAGAACATGATTTGAAGAAAGGCAATCTCACTTTGTACCTGTAGGCATTGCATTTTCACATGTGAAACCCGATGATGAGTCTCAGTTGGAGGCACTACCTTTTTAGTTAAGGATATTGCGGGAAACGGAGGTCGGAATGGGAAATTCAGAATAAGTACGTCATCGGATTCATTTCGCAAGTTCACTGTTTTCTTTCGTGATGCGTCCGTTACTTCGTAAATAATTAAACCACTTACCAATTAAATAAAACATAAAATATAATCATACATAATTAAGACAAATCAAATATATTAACTTCATAACTAAACAAAATCACATACTAAATTAAAAAGATGTCATGCCTAATTAAAATCAATTATAACAAATCAAAGATATTGACTTCCTAATCTAAACCAAATTTGTCCCCTCTCAATCTTTGACTTTCCTTGCTTAACACTAATCAAATCCCTTCCTTGTGAGACAAGGTGAAGCCCTAGCCATTCTCTATATAAACAACCCCTAACCAAGACATGATTCCCCTAGCTCATACACATAACTCATACAAAAATCACATCAAGAAACCCTAGAAGTTCACGCATACTACAAAGAAATAACACAAAAATTCTCTTCATCTCCTTCCCCTAATCACCAAAAATCATACCTCAATTTAGCAACCTCATATCACCAAAAAACAGCCCATACAGCAGCCCTAAAACACGCATACAGCAGCCCTAAAAACACACAAACAGCAACCCTCCACCACGGAAAATTACAACCAAAAACCGAACTGCAGTAACATAAAAACTGCACTTATAATCCTTGAAATAACCACACAAAACTGCACCAAAAACCCCAAAAATAGTAGCCATGCATGCCAAAACAGTGACCTGAACAGTGAGTGGAAAATACAGAGGAACAGTAGCAAAACGGAGGCCAAACAGCAAGCAAAGCAGCAAAACAGCAAGCCAAGACGCTAAACCAGTGAACAAGATAAGCAGAGGAGCTGTACCCTTCCGATCTCCGCGAAACGTGAGTCCGAAAGTCGGTAAAAATGTTAGACCTGACGGTATTTTCCACACTCGTTTTCTGTTTTTTTTTTATTTTTTTATTATTTATTGAGTATTGTTTGCATGATTCTTATGACAAAATGCATGTTGTGGCCCTTGAGTAGATAAATATGTATGAATCATGAAAAATTGTATGTTGTGGACTTGGAATAAAATAAAAGATGTGTCAACTCTCGCGGTATATCGGATGGAAACCCGAACATAAATTTCATAGCCGATTCCGAATGGACGGTAGATTGATCTGTACTCGGGATACAACTCCACGTACCGCTTGAGTAAACGGCGCCCTCTTTTATTTTATGTTGCTTCGGTTTATTTATTTTTTTCGTTATTTAAATTCTGCATGTTACTTTTGTACGTATGATACAATCGAGCGCATGGGCTTAGTACGTCAGATTAAAGGTCCCCTAATTGGAGGGGTTAAAATCCTTTACCACGATGCTTTGCCGCGCCGGTTGATGTGTGTTCGGTTGAATGCAAGATATGTTCAATCGGGCATACCAAGTTTAATGTGATTGCCTTTATCTTTGTATGCATGATACGATCGAGTACATGGGCTTAGTAAGTCGGATTAAAGGTCCCCTATTTGGAGGGGTTAAAATCCTTTACCACGATGCTTTGCCGCGCCGGTTGGTGTATATTCGATTGGATGTGAGATGAGTTCAATCAGATACGTGAGGTCCCACATTGTGGATTTGTTTGTCTATGAATGTGTTGCATGCATCAGGTCTGGTTCCATTCGAACGCGTTCTCGAACGCCACACGAACACGAACCTTCTGTTTACCATTCGAACGTGTTCTCGAACGCTACGCGAACGTGCACGCATTTTCTTAGTTTCATCATGCACCATGTCTGGTTCCGTTCGAACGCGTTCTCGAATGTTATACGAACGTGAACCTTTTGTTTACCGTTCGAATGCGTTATCAAACACTACGCGAACGCGCACGCATCTTCTTAGTGTTTCATGCATCAGGTCTGGCTCCATTCAAACGCGTTCTCGAACGCTATACGAAGGCAAACCTTCTGTTTACCGTTCGAACGCGTTCTCGAACGCTATGCGAACGCGCACCCACTGAACTGAGTTATTTTCAGTAGATTTCGTACAGAATTGTCCCTAGTAGCTATTCCTTCGTATGATCAACCTGATTGTTTCTATGCATTATGCAAGATTGTGTAAGTGTCGTTCATCTGTATTCCCCACATGTATGAGTATAATGTGTTTATTAACTTGTATGCTTGCCGTATGTTAATCTTTAAGTATGCAAATTGTGACATATATTACATGCTAATAGACTGTATGCAAATTCGGATATGTGTTACATGTAAATTTAGATGAACTTGTTGA
Organism: Zanthoxylum bungeanum; assembly: GCA_019454045.1. Taxonomy (NCBI): domain Eukaryota; kingdom Viridiplantae; phylum Streptophyta; class Magnoliopsida; order Sapindales; family Rutaceae; genus Zanthoxylum; species Zanthoxylum bungeanum. Next base: position 61,201 of record SKCR01026357.1, read on the forward strand.
TGTATGCATGTGAATTTAGAAGCATGATACTCTTGGAAATAAGTGTTACTTAAACTTGATTTAATTATTACATAAATCCTTTCATTAGAAGAGACATAAGTAAGGGACCATTCTGAGCCCAACGGTTTGAGGTCTTCCCTTGCGAGGGGTGAGTGCGGCCTTAAATCTCATTTTCCTGGTTCACACCAGGTGGCGACTCCATTATTCTCCGGTTTAGTCCCCCGGACTATTCCGTACTCCCAACCAGGCCGCGAGCCTGGAACAGCATGGGTCGTCCAGTTCCTGTGTCCCACAGTCTGGCGACTCCACTGGGGATAGAGAATCAGCCCCGAAATATTGTCTTGTAATGTTTGGATTTATGTTCTAATTGACCGTGTCTATAGTGGATAAAATGAGGGTTAATCAAGGGCATCTTGAGGCTAGGTAATGGTTTGGTGTCTTTCTTCATTCACTACCTTCCTAGAAGGAAAAGATGTGAAGGCACCTATATGGCCATCTACCCTTAGCCTATTGTGATGGATTAATTTGGAGGACTCATTGTTTATTCCTATCACCAAACGATAAGAGCCTAAGAGGCTAGGGTACTTAAGAGAGCCTCGCTCCAACTTCCCTCTGGGGAATCTACAACGGGAAATCCATTTGACAGTCAGTCACACACCATAGCTCATTGGCACGTACCTTAGTGTAAAAAAAGGGTGCGCTCACTTGGTCCTTAAACCCTTGATTGGGGAGACCTAGTTGTGGGCCATCCTTCGCCGATGAGAGCATTTGTCTACACTCATGCGAACCCACCAATAGACCGGGATTGTATGGTTAAAGTAACAATTATTTCCTTGAGTATGAGCTTGTGGACCATCCTTATTTAGATGCAGTTGGACTATTGTCAGAAATGCGGACTTGTTGGGCCATTTAAACTGGGGCAAGTTCATACCTTATGACTACTAGGCCCAAAGCTTCTGAAATGTTGATGGGCCATTACGTAGAAATTATTACTTTGTTTGCATTATCTTTTATGCTTGTGTTGGGAACATCGTCGTTTGGATCCATTTGGACCATTTGTCATGGGATATGGGCTTGTTGGGTCATTTAAACTGGGACAAGAACGTATTTTATGACGATAGGGGCCAAAAGCTTCTAAGTGTTTATGGGCCACTTTGTGCTTGTGTTCGGAACATTAACATTTGGATTTAGTTGGGCTCCTTGCCATGAGATGTGAACTTGTTGGGCCATTTAAACTGGGACGAGTTCACTCCTATGACAGTTAGCCCAAAAGTTTCTAAAATGATAACAGGCTGATTTGTTTGAGAATTTTAGTTGATGTAGTATGTTATATATTTTACATGCATCTCATGCACCTCATACATACATATATCATGTTAACACCATCTATGTCTTAAAAAGACATCATAGATACCGTTTGGGTTAGAGAAGGGACAAGGCTCATTAAAAGAACAGTAACAGTCATGAGTGAATCTGGTAATGAGGTATCCCGTATGGATCAGTTAGAGAACAGTCTCGCCAAGGTCACTGAACAGTTGCAATCTTTGACTACTGTTGTGGCTGGTATGGTTGTGCCCCGTGCTGGGGGAATTTCTGAGAATGTGAGGCGTGAGGAGCCTCCGAATGGGTTGGGGGATGATATCCCCACTTTTGATGATGATATGGCAGAGTATGCAGCAGGCAGAGTATCTGGGTCTCATGCAGAGTTACAGAAACTTCGAGATCAGGTTGAGTCAGTTACCCGCAAGATGAGGGGTAATAATGAGGATTTGCTGGATTATGACACACTGACTTTTGAGGAACAGTTGCCGGCACTGTTCAAGATGCCTGATATGGCTAAGTTTAACGGGAATGGGGATCCAATGGTGTATCTCCGACAGTTTGTATCAGTCATGAGTTCAGTTGGCTTATCTCAGCGCCAAGTGGATACAATGTTTGGAATGTCGCTTGAAGGAGCTCCGGTGGTGTGGTACCACAGTTTGGAGAAGAAAGTGAAGGAAGATTGGAGGGAGTTGGTTGATGCTTTCCTGAAGCAGTATGTCACTGACCTAGAGTTCGATTTGTCACTCCGTGATCTGGAGAATGTTAAGCAGAAATTAGAGGAGAGTTTTAAGGAGTACGTGGACCGGTGGAGGGGTCAGTTGTTGAAAATGCAAACTAGGCCCTCGGAGAAGGACCAGATTAAAATGATTATCAAGGGCACGAAGCCCTCCATCTATGGGAAGCTAAGGAGGATGACCTCCATGATTACTGATTTTCGGCAGTTGAGGGAAACTGTCATGGATATTAAGGAAGAAGAGACCGAAAACAGAAAATTCTATGGTCTGAACAGGAGGCCTATTGGGGGACATCGGGAACAAAGCCAGTTTCTGCTGAGATTGCCGCTATCCGGAACCGGAGATTCTCCAACTTGTGTAGGCCATTGTCCAAAGTATTGGATAAGTTGAAGAGACAAGGACTTCTGTCACCCCTAGAAGCCAAACTATTACCCAATCCCCCACCATCACATTATAACCTAAGTCTTTACTGTCACTTTCACCAACAAAAGGCCATGACACTGACAATTGCGCCCGACTCTGCCATGAAATCCAAGACTTGATAGACTCCAAGAAAATACCTGACCCAGAAATAGAACAGCCTGACACACACAGAAACCCCTTACCCAACTATCGTGTCGTACCACCACCAGCCTATATGATCAATTCTTGCCTCGCAGAAGACATTGTCTTAAAATCCTTTCACCCTCAAGCCTTTTGCCTGGGAATCTGGGATAGTACTAGTGAAGATGAGACTGAGCAGGGAAAAAACTTTTGGCTTGATTTCTCTAGCAGTGATGAGGAAGAAGTAAATGGAATGACGCGCAGTGGTCGTTTCTAAAATAATATGGCGGATAAGGGTAAGGAAGTTTTGACAGATGGTAGAGAAGTGGTTGAGACTGCAGAAAATACTGAGGGGGATATAGTGCTGAGCCAATTGAGGAAGACTAGAGCACAAGTGAGTATCTTGGAACTGTTATGTGCATCTCGGGAGCATAGGCAGGCCATTGTTGAGGCATTGAGCAAGATTGTGGTACCGGAAGACGCCAACCCTGCAATGTTTATTTGTTCAGTTCAGAAAGAAGATTTGCAGATATCTTTTTCTGAGGATGAACTCCCGGAGGAGGGAAGAAATCATAATAGGCCTCTATTTATCAGGGCCGAGGTGAGGGGCAAGAGAACATCATGTGTGATGGTGGATGACGGTTCGTCCATCAATGTGTGCCCGCTGAAAATTCTGGCGAGATTGGGTATGAAAGTAACAGACTTGGACCCCTCCAGCATGACTATGAAGGCTTATGATGACAGTAAAAGGGGAGTCGAGGGTACTTTTGTGGCTATGGTCAAGGTAGGCCCTATTGAAGATGAAGTTGAGTTACAGTGCTGGACATCCCAACCACTTTTTCCTTGTTGTTAGGAAGGCCTTGGTTTCACAAACTTGGGGGCATGCCTTCCACTTTACATCAGATGATCAAATTCCCGTATGAGGTAGAAGTTGTTACTATCCGGGCTGAGGTAGATAATGCCGTAGCTGCCTTGGAAATACAACCTTTCACGAGGTTTCAGGTGTCAGCTACTTTTGAGGAATGGGTGGATCCTAGAGTGGCTAGGATCATGAAAAAAATGAAGTTTGAGCCGGGTGAAGGTTCAAAATTGCCAGATTTCAGAGGACAGACTACTCGGAAAGGTTTGGGGTACAAATCTGATGAAGAAAAACCGAAGGTCAAGAAAAAGGGCCTGAAACTGATGGAGTGTTTTGTGAAAGCTTCAGGATATCAAGGGGAGCCTGAACCTGTGGAAGTTAATGGAATTGTGGTACCTGGGTTTGAGATCTTCCAGGATATGTTGGGTAAGAAGCTGATAGTTGAAGAAATTGTGGGGAAAGAAGAAGGAATTGGGGGAGGGAGAACTACTGAAGTTAGAGAGCCTGACACTGGGAGAGGACGAAAAGCCTGAGGAAAACCTGGTTGCAGAGGAAGAAGTGTCTATAGATGATGAAGACATTTACCTTCCTGATTTGTTTGAATGTACTTCTGCATTATCCAATAATAAAGACATCTATTTTGCTTACTTACCTGAGTCATTTCCATTTACACTACACGAATCAAGCATATTTGACATCAGTTCGGCCAGAACTACTGCATTTAACTTGGGTACGCTTGAGTACCCCATAGAAATTCTGATTGCAAGTGAAGTTACCTCTGAAGAGAGGGAGAAACTAGAAGAAGTGTTGGTAAGATATGCCAGAGTGTTTGCTTGGTCCTATGAGGACATGTCTGGGGTAGACAGAAACATTGCCCAGCACACAATACCAACTTATCCGAATATGAGGCCAGTAAAACAGAAACTCAGACGGATGAGACCAGAATGGGCTGAGAAAATCAGAGAGAAGTTAAGAAACAGATAGATGTGGGGTTCCTATTGTTAGACATTATGTCCCATAGCGTCACTGTTTGTAAATGATATTGTATTATTGTACAAAATTAACTATGTGATAATGAAATTGCCTTTTGCCGTTTTGTAATAATATTTACTTTGATTAATAAATGGCGAAAGTCCATATGATTAATACTGGATTGAGATGATATGAGAAAGTATCAATCTATAAAAGTTTAAATCATTAATATCCATAGTCAGTAGGAGTATTATCGAGATCGGACATCGATAATGCGGAATAGACTAGTATTGCGCTTGTGCACGTTGTGAGGGCACAACAGCATAGTTCTCATATATTTAAGTATTGGATACTTATGCAAGTGCAATAGGAGGTTGTGTTTTACCGATGGTACGGAAAACAGCTTCGCTCTGGATAGACCCCGCGGGATCCCATTGGTAGTATGTCTGCGTGTCTATGGGAGGCCGCATCAGGGTAGGTGTATATGGTCTTAACCTGAGACTTACATCGCTAGTACTTGCGACAATCGGTAAACTTTGGTTTTGGTGGTTGGGGACCCTAACCGGTTCTGTGTACACCTCTTATGGGTTTATCGAGAATCGTAGTGTACTGGATGTGATGTCAAGATGGAAGTATCGCTTCAGACATATGGAGGTGATGATCACGCAGGACACAGAACTAGTACTCTATAAAAGGTTGCAACCGTCGGGACAATATGACTAGGTCAGGATTGTCTGATTTAAAGAGACTAGCTGCTTGATGTCCGATATATGTTTCGTACGGGGCAGACACATCTCCAGCCCCAGGCCTAGCATGTGACCATCCGATACTGGATCGATGTACGCAATACTACGGTATACTACGCTTGATATAGATCTTATATCCTATAAGAATATTTCTGGAGAATTGGGTAGGCATGGCGCTTTGCTAGAAGCCAACCTTGTCTTGTGAATCGGTAAGAACGTAGTACGAGGTACGTGCGTGTTCGGATTATCCGACGACCGTTATTTACTGCCAATATATCCGGAGATCTCTTGGGTCGCTTCCTGAAGATTCACCTATGATATTTGATTCGAACTTAATTAATCTTGGATTAATTGCGGAGAAACTTTATCTCGGATAAAGTACCTTGTTTAGAGAGAGAGAGCGATTAATTTGGAATTAATCGATAAAATTATTATATTCGATATAATAATCGAAATTCGATTTCGACGCGAAATTAAAATTAGATTTTAATTCGGGCATACGAGTTAATTTAGAATTAATTCGATAGCGACGTAAATAATAATTTCGCTAGGCGCGATTATTTATTTAAATTCGATTTAAATAACGTCGCGACGTAAGTCGGTATTTCGGAAATATCGAACCCGAGCGCGTGAGTGCACGTGGGCCCACTTTTCATTTGGAAACGTGTGGGGCCCACATGACACATGTCATTATATGCATTATTTTATTGATAATGCATTGCATGGTGATAGTGTATATTACACTCAATTGTCATGCATGGAATTTGAGTGTTTGACACTCTAAGCCTTTGCATGGCTTGTGTCATAGATTTATTATTATTTAATAAATATTATGGCATAAATATAAATTGATTTTTGGTATCAAAATCAATAAAGAAAATCCTCTCTTCTCTCTCTTTCTTGACCGAAACCTGAAACAGTTTTGGTCTCCATCCTCTTCAATTTTGGTTGCCAAAAGCTTGAAGAAAGGGTTGTTGTTTGGAACATGCAAGGCTAGCACCTTCAAGGGATCAAAAGAGGTGATAGGGAAACCATCATAGAGCAAGGAATACACAAAGCTTGGAGCTTCCTTCTTCTTGTCTTCCTTGGCCGAATCATCCCAACATTGGAGCTTCCATTTGGCTTGTTTTTCTTCATCACTAAAGCTTGGTAAGTATGATTCCGCCATACTTCATCTTTTATATATATTCTTTGTTGTATTTCATGTATGCTTAATCTTTCCTTGGGACATATTATAGAAACCAACACCTGTAAGTAGTAAAGTATCATGAGTGGTTGGCTAATATAGTGCCGGTGCCAAAGAAAGACGGGAAGGTCAGAATGTGTGTAGACTAAAGAGATCTCAACAAGGCTTGTCCGAAAGATTATTTTCCTCTGCCTCATATAGATGTTCTGGTTGATAGTGCGGCTTTATCTGCCATGTATTCATTTGCAGATGGATTTTCAGGTTACAATCAGGTCCTCATGGCTGAGGAAGACAAACATAATACTGCATTTGTTACTGAGTGAGGTACTTATTGTTACAAGGTTATGTCGTTTGGACTTAAGAATGCGGGGGCTACTTATCAGCGGATGGCCACTACACTTTTCCACGACTTGATGCACAAAGAGATTGAGGTGTATGTGGATGACATGATGGTGAAATCAGATACAAGAGTTGGATATATTGAAGCACTAGAAAGGTTCCTTCAGAGAGTTAACAGATACAACATGTGGCTTAATCCCAAGAAATGTGTGTTTGGGGTGACATCTGGGAAATTGCTTGGTCATACAGTGGGAATGAGTGGAATAGAGGTAGACTCCGAAAAGATCAAGGCAATCACAGAAATGCCTGCACCAAAGATAGAAAAAGAAGTCAGAGCATTATTGGGAAAAATTCAGTACATCAGTCGGTTCATTGCCAAGTTGACATCAGTATGTGAGCCTATCTTCAAACTGTTGAGGAAAGATCAGCCAGTGAGATGGAATGAATAGTGTCAGACAGCCTTCGACAAAATCAGAGAGTACTTGGTAAAGCCTCCTATATTGAAACCTCCGAGACCGGGCAGACCTTTGATATTGTATTTGGCTATAGAATCAGAAGCACTGGGGGCAATGATGGTACAGGCAGATGAGACAAGGGTAGAACATGCAGTTTACTATCTGAGTAAGAAGATGCTCCAGTATGAGGCTAGATATCAGGAAGTTGAGAAGATCTGTCTCGCAGTGGTATGGGCTTCCAGAAAATTACGGCATTATTCCAGTCATACAAGATCCAGATAGTGGCCAAGGAAAATCCTCTGAAATATCTTCATTCGGTGCCTTCACTAGTGGGAAAATTGGGCAGATGGATGGTATTGATGACAGAGTTTGACATTGAGTATCTCACCTCCAAAGTGATCAAAGGGCGAGCAGTAGTAGAGTTTCTGGCATTGCAACCTGTTGAGGGGGATCAGTATAAGTTTGAATTTCCAGATGAAGAGATCCAAGCAATAACAGTCCAGAGATGGAAGATGTATTTTGACGGAGCAGTGAATTACAAGGGAGCTGGAATTGGGATCGTGATAGTGACCCCCGAGGGAGGAGACTTTACCTTTGGCCAAGAAGTTGACATTCAGAGTGACTAATAACATGGCCGAGTATGAAGCATGTGCTTTCGGTTTGACAGCATTGGTAGCCTTGAAGGCCGGGAGTGTGGAATCTACGGAGATTCTATGTTGGTAGTCCAGCAGATGCTATGAGAATGGGAATTGAAAGAAGAACGGTTGAAACCTTACCTTTTTTACCTCAGAAAGTTGGCACAGGTTATCCCCGAGTGTAAGTTTCAGCACTTACCGAGAGAAGAGAATCAAATGGCAGATGCATTGGCTACACTTGTAGCAACTTGGGAAAATCCAGAAAAGTTAGTGATGAGACCGTTGATACTGACAACAGCAAGCAGACCTGTTTATGAGATAGAAAGAATTCTGGAAGTTGAGGTCGACGACGGTAAACCTTGGTATTATGACATTCAGAGGTATCTGGAACATGGTGAACTCCTGGAAGGGGCAGGCAGAAAAAGACAGAATAGCCATTCAGCAGTTAGCTTCCCAGTATGTGACTTTGAAAGGGGAACTGTACAAGAGGCAAGCAAACAGTATTCAGTTGAAGTGTTTGAGAAAAGAAGAAGCTCAACATGTAATGGAAGAAATACACGCCGGGGTATGTGGTCCGCACATGAACGGGTTGAATCTGTCCCGCAAGATAGCGAGACAAGGTTTTTATTGGTCAACCATGGAAACAGACTGTGTGAAGATGGTAAAGCACTGTCATGACTGTCAAGCACATGGTAATTTGAATCACTTACCGCACACATAGTTGCACGGGTTGTCAGGGCCGTGGCCTTTCTCAGCATGGGGGATTGATATGATTGGGGAAATTCGACCGACTGCATCAAATGGGCATCGCTTCATAGTAGGGTAGTAGATTACTTCTCGAAGTGGGTGGAAGACGAATCATTCCGCAATGTTACAGCAAAACAGATGGCAAAGTTTATAGCTCGGAACCTAATTTGTCGGTATGGTATGCCGCATCATGTAGTGACAGACAACGGGGTTCAGTTTCAAGGAGAGACGAAGGCAATGTTACAGAGGTACGGGATAGGCCACCACAAGTCATCACCGTACAGGCCTCAGGCAAATGGGGCAGTTGAGGTAGCCAACAAGACTATAAAGATGATTTTAGCCAAGATGATAGAAAATTGGGCCGAGAAACTACCGTATGCTTTGTGGGGGTACAGAACATCAGTAAGAACAGCAACAGGGGCCACACCTTACTCTTTGGTCTATGGAATGGAAGTAGTATTGCCGGTAGAAGTGGAAATATAGTCTATGAGGGTATTAGCAGAGGTATAATTACTGGAACAGGAGTGGGCCGCACAGAAGTTTGATCAGTTAGCACTATTGGATGAGAAGAGAACGAAGTCTTTGTATCACATGCAGTTGTATCAGAAGAGACTAGCCCGAGCATTCAACAAGAAAGTACACCCCACCAAAATCAGAAAGGGTGATTTGGTACTTAAGCAATCAAGGCCGTCGACGACAGATCCAAGAGGAAAGTTCATACCCAACTGGGAAGGACCTTACATAGGTGCAGAAAGTAATGGGAAATGGAGCAGTGAAGCTATCAGACTTGGATGGGAACGAGCTCCTAGCCGATCAACGTAGATAGGTTGAAGCAGTACTTTGCCTGAGGGAGAGAAGACCGAGCAGTCACCACGGGAATTGGCAGAAGACATAACCCAACGGAATAAGAAAATCATTCATGCATACACGTAACATTGCATTCTCTTCGTGTTTATTTTGTTTTATGTTCGCAGGTTCGAAGAAAGGAGAAAGCGACAGAAATGAGCCAAGCAATGTCCGCGCAATTTCAGTTTTTGGGGATGAGTCCCAATGGGCGAGGCCCATATCATCTTTAGGTCGAGGTATCCCTGTTGACAGTTGCAGTTCCGGGATGCGTCCCAGGGTCGAGGGCCCACTACATCATCAGTTGCAGTTCCGGGTCGAGGTGCCTAGGGTCGAGGTACCCACTACATCATCAGTTCGAGGGCGAGGTCCATATGGTCAGCGGTGTTGGGTCGAGGTGCCCACTACATCATCAGTTCGAGGGCGAGGTCCCTATTGTCAGCGGTATTGGGTCGAGGTGCCCCGTTGTCGGTTGCAGTTATTGGGATGCGTACCAGGATCGAGGTCCACTGCAGCACCAACTTAGCTCGAGGCAGCAGACGAGCCAGGTAAGTGAAAATGCATTGCATAACTTTGATAGGATTGTTCAAAGTCACACACTGCACAAGTCCCATCAAAGTGGGGGCGACTGTAGGCATTGCATTTTCGCATGTGAAACCCGATGATGAGTCTGAGTTGGAGGCACTACCTTTTTAGTTAAGGATATTGCGGGAAACGAAGGTCGGAAGGGGAAATTCATCAGAATAGTACATCATCGGATTCATTTCGCAATTTCACTATTTTCGTTCGTGTTGCGTCCGTTACTTCGCTCGAACGTCAAGCAGATTGCGGGCGTTCGGTGTAGCGTTCGAAGGGGCGTTCGAACGGCGTCTGTATTTCTGGTTTTGTTGCTAGCCTCACACCCCAGCCCAATTATCCCACCAAAGCCTATAAAACACATCCCAATTAATAAAACACATTTAAAACACATGGGAAATTAAATTAATATTAATTAGATAATGTAATTGAATTAAATAAAAAATTAAACCATTTACCAATTAAATAAAACATAAATATAATCATACCTAATTAAGACAAATCAATATATTAACTTCCTAAAAATAAAATCACATACTAAATTAAAAAATATGTCTTGCCTAATTAAAATCAATTATAACAAATCAAAGATATTGACTTCCTAATCTAAACCAAATTTGTCCCCCATCAATCTTTGACTTTCCTTGCTCAACACTAAATCAAATCCCTTCCTTGTGAGACAAGGTGAAGCCCTAGCCATTCTCTATATAAACAACCCCTAACCAAGACATGATTCCCCTAGCTCATACACACAAATCACGCGAAAATCACAGCAAGAAACCCTAGAAGTTCACGCATACTACAAAGAAATAACACAAAAATTCTCTTCATCTCCTTCCCCTAATCACCGAAAATCATACCTCCATTTAGCAACCTCGTATCACCAAAAAATAGCCCATACAGCAGCCCTAAAACACGCATACGCAGCCCTAAAAACACACAAACAGTAGCCCTCCACCACCGAAAATTACAACCAAAAACGGAACTGCAGTAATATAAAAACTACACTTATAATCCTTGAAATAACCACACAAAACTGCACCAAAAAAACCCCAAAAATAGCAGCCATGCACGCTAAAACAGTGACCTGAACAGTGAGTGGAAAATACAGAGGAAACAGCAGCAAAACGGAGGCCAAACAGTAAGCAAAGCAGCAAAACAGCAAGCCAAGACGCTAAACCAGTGAACCGGAGAAGCAGAGGAGCTTTACCCTTCCGATCTCCGCGAAACGTGACTCCGAAAGTCGGCAAAAAGGTTAGACCTGAGGGTATTTTCCACACTCCTTTTCTGTTTTTTTTTAATTATTCATTGAGTATTGTTTGCATGATTGTTATGACAAAATGCATGTTGTGGCCCTTGAGTAGATAAATATGTATGAATCATGAAAAATTGTATGTTGTGGACTTGGAATAAAATAAAAGATGTGTCAACTCTCGCGGTATATCAGATGGAAACCTGGACATAAATTTCATAGCCGATTCTGAATGGACGGTAGTATGATCTGTACTCGAGATACAACTCCACGTACCGCTTGAGTAAACGGCGCCCTCTTTTGTTTTATTTTTTTTTATGTGCTTCATTTATTATTTTTTCGTTATTTGAATTCTGCATGTTACTTTTGTACGTATGATACAATCGAGCGCATGGGCTTAGTAAGTCGGATTAAATGTCCCCTAATTGGAGGGGTTAAAATCCTTTACCACGATGCTTTGTCGCGCCGGTTGATGTGTGTTTGGTTGAATGCAAGATATGTTCAATCGGGCATACCAAGTTTGATGTGATTGCCTTTATCTTTGTATGCATGATACGATCGAGTGCATGGGCATAGTAAGTCGGATTCAAGGTCCCCTATTTAGAGGGGTTTAAATCCTTTACCACGATGCTTTGCCGCACCGGTTGGTGTATATTCGATTGGATGTGAGATGAGTTCAATCGGATACGTGAGGTCCCACATTGTGGATTTGTTTGTCTATGAATGTGTTGCATGCATCAGGTCTGGTTCCGTTCGAACGCGTTCTCTAACGCCACACGAACGCGAACCTTTTGTTTACTGTTCGAATGCGTTCTCGAACGCTACGTGAACGTGCACACATTTTCTTAGTTTCATCATGTATCATGTCTGGTTCCGTTCGAACACGTTCTCGAACGTTATACGAACGTGAACCTTCTGTTTACCATTCGAACGCGTTATCAAACGCTACGCGAATGCGCACGCATCTTCTAAGTGTTTCATGCATCAGGTCTGGCTCCGTTCGAACGCGTTCTCGAATGTTATACGAACGCGAACCTTCTGTTTACCATTCGAATGCGTTCTCGAATGCTACGCGAACGCGCACCCACTGAACTGAGTTATTTTCATCAGATTTCGTACATAATTGTCCCTAGTAGCTATTCCTTCGTATGATAAACCTGATTATTTCTATGCATTATGCAAGATTGTGTAAGTGTCGTTCATCTGTATTCCCCACATGTATAAGTATAATGTGTTTATTAACTTGTATGCTTGCCATATGTTAATCTTTATGTATGCAAATTGAGACATAGATTACATGCTAATAGGCTGTATGCAAATTCAGATATGTGTTACATGTAAATTTAGATGAACTTGTTGATGTATGCATGTGAATTTAGAAGCATGATACTCTTGGAAATAAGTGTTTCTTAAACTTGATTAAATTATTACATAAATCCTTTCATTACAAGTGACATAAGTAAGGGACCATTCCGAACCCAACGGTTTGAGGTCTTCCCTTGCGAGGGGTGAGTGCGGCCTTAAATCTCATTTTCCTGGTTCACACACCAGGTGGCGACTCCATTATTCTCCGGTTTAGTCCCCCGGACTATTTTGTACTCCCAATCAGGCCGCGAGCTTGGAACAGCATGCGTCGTCCAGTTCCTGTGTCCCACAGTACCTCCATGGTGGACCAAGCTCTGTTGGGTTTCTAGGTTATCCCAAAATCAAATTAAACAATGAAAAAATGTGAATACAACAAAGTAAAGTTGCGAAAATACTCACTTTGATCGGATTTGCGATACGATGAACACAAAACTTTTCTTCCACCATGGATGACTCTCGGCAATGCCCTTTTTGTGCTCCTCCAAGATTCGGCCATGGCTCTCCTTTGTGCTCCAAGCTCCAATCTTTGTTTTGAGATTCCATGCTCATGAATGGGTTTCCCTATCACCTTTGTAAGACTCCTTTGGTGTGCTAGCACTCTTGAAAAATTGCCACAATTTTTCTTTGCCTTCTTGCATCTCTCGGCATTGAGAGAAAAATGAGAGGAAAAATGGCCATTGGCCGTGAGTTAGAGGAGATGGAGAGAGGAAGATAAGTGTGTTGTGTGTGTTGTTTTCAAAAACAAGTTAAATGATATACCAAAATTAAATAAAATGGTATTAGTCATTCAAACCATCACACTTGAGTGTTTGGAAAGCAACCATCAAATCCCATCAACTTCCATCAAACCATCACACTTGAGTGATAGACAAGTGATGTGATAGACAAGTGATGTGACATGATGTGACTAGTGGTCCCCACTTGATTCAAAATGCGAGTGGGCCCGCAAACACTCACGGGTTCGGGTTCGCTAATTCCGAATTAACGAATTTTCCGTTGCAACGTAATTAAATCAAATTTAATTAAATAATTATGCCTAGCAAAATTATTATTCACGTCGCTAACGAATTAATTCTAAATTAACTCGTTTGCCCGAATTAAAATCCAATTTTAATTCCGCGTCGAAATCTAATTTCGTATAATATATCGAATATATTATTTTATCAATTAATTCCAATTAATCGTTCTATCTCTTAAAAAATATTTTATCCCAGATAAAATATCTCCGTAATTAATCCTAGATTAATTTTCTCTCTCTTATAATTAATCCTAGATTAATAATGTGCGAGTCATACGTCATCAGTGAATCTTCGGGAAGCGACCCATGAGATCCCCAGATATGTTGGCAGTAAATCCGGTCGTTGGACTATCCAAACACGTACGTACCTAGTACTACGTTTTTACCGATTTACAAGACATGGTTGGCTTATAGCAAAGCACCGTGCCTACCCAATTCTCCAGAAATATTGTTAAAGGATTATATAATATGTATCAGGCGTAGTATACACAGTATTGCGTATTGTGATCCAGTATCGGATGTCACGTGCTAGGCCTGGGGCTGGAATTGTGTCTGCCCCGTACGAAGCACATGTCGGATCTCTGGTAACTAGTCTCTATAATCGGATAATCATGACCTAGTCATATTATCCCGATGACTACAGTACAAAAGAGTACTAGTTCCGTATCCTACGTGACCATCATCTCCATATGACTGGAGTGATACTTCCATCTTGACATCACACCCAATACACTACGATTCTCAATATACCCAGAAGAGGCGTACACAGAACCTGTTAAAGCCCTGGACGACCAATACCAATGTATATTGATTGTCGCAAGTATTAGCGGTGCAAGTCTCAGGTTAAGACCAAATGCACCTACCCTGATTCGGACTTCCATAGACACATAGTCATACTACTAATGAATTCCGAGGGGTCTATCCAGAGCGAAGCTGTTTCCATACCATCGGTAAACACAACCTGCTATTACACTTGCATGAGTATCCAATACCCAAATATATGAGAACTATGCCGTTATGCTCCCACAACGCGCACAAGTGCAATACTACTCTATTCTGCATTATCGATGTCCAATCTCGATAATACTCCGACTAAGGATGTTTTAATGATTAAACCTTCATGGATTGATAATGTCTCATATCTTATCAATCCAGAACTAATCATATGGACTTTTATCATTTATGTATCCCGATAATCTAATTACAAATGATAAAAGAGAAATTTCCTTTGTCACATAGTTAATTTGTACAACAACACCATTTTCTGTACAAATAGTGATGCTATGGGTCATAATTGTCCAACAAGCTGTTCAAAGACTTCTAGGAAGTCTAAGAAGATTAAAATGGGAAATAAGAAGAAAGATTTCAAGAAACAAACTGCAAGACCGCATGTAGCATGTGATGCATGTCTACAATGCACGAAGTCTGGACACGGGAAGAAAGATTGTCTAGAGCTGAAAGGAAAAGCAGGAACCCCAGGTACGCTTTGTATTTTTCCTTTTATTGACATCTCATTCGCCTTAGATGCAAATAGTGGGTGGGTGTTATGTCATGTATGTCCATGTCACTGGTTTATGGAGATAGTAACACTGTCTCCCACTCATATTCTGTATATACTGGGATGTGAGATTAACTTTTCCTTTTTTGTAAAATTTTATATATGAAGATACCACCACAAGTTTTGATATTTAAATAAGCCCTCTTTTTGTAACTACTAACTAGAAAATACAAATATTATCACTATTGTTTTGAGGAATTGAGGATAGGTGTACATGATTCACTGTCACTATTCGCAACAAAATAAACAAGATAGTTAAACTCCTTTATTAATATTAATCTAATCAATGCAAATGTCTTAAAAATTTCTCTGCAGTTTCTTGTTCTCTGCTGCACTGCTATATGAAGCCAACA